>VXBI01011585.1:2447900-2626420 GCA_013397375.1 Toxostoma redivivum
CTTTTTTTCCTGGAACTGTTTTGAACCTGCTCTGGACTGAAAACTTAGAAAGAGCACCAGGAGCTCACACCTGTGGCCCACCAGGCCTGGCCTGGGCCGAGGCATTTCCCAGCACCGGAGGGACTGAGAACAGCCTGAGTGAGCCGGGCAGCCCACGGAAGGAACTCTTCTGATCCTGTCATCTCTTCAGAGTGGCAAGAGGTTTTTTTTCTGTTTGGTATTGTTCAATTTTGTGCTGGGAGGTGTGTTGCCTGTTGAATAAACAGTTCTGTTTCTTTTTCCACTTCTCTCCAAGGAAATTTTTTCCCGAACCGACTGGGGGAGGGATTGCTTGGATTGGTTTTTTTTTTCCCTTTCCCTGGAGGGACCCCATTCAGAGGTTTCCTCCCAAATTTGCTCTAAACCAGGACAGTATAAAACCACAGTAGTACATGTGGGAAGTAAAAGAAGGTAAAAGATGAAGAATTAATCAAGAACAGTGTTGGTTTTTTCACAGGCAGGACCTAATTTGAGTTCATGGAATGGTACTCACAGTTAGGAGGAACACGGAATTCCCATTTGGTAAGTGATGTTTCATTGAATGCAACAAGCAATCGTATGTGCAAATCACAGCTTCATCACACTGGTACCCTTTCTCAGGTTGATGCTGTTCATTTGTCTGTACAGCTGTGAGACAGCAGTACAGAATCTAAACAGTTCACTGAAGTTTGAAAACAGTAATCCAGCACAACAGCTCCTCAGATGGGATAAGCCACTGAGGGTCCTTCTCTGTGCCTCTGTTTTCAAGCTAATGGCTGGAAGCCCTGAAACACTTTCATGTCCAGAAGTTAAAAAATACTAAGTTTCTCTTCCATATCTGAGCTTTACACTCTTCCCTGACTGAAGATCAAGACAACAAGGGGAAGGCAAAAAACGCCTTCTTTCTTTCCATCTCTGTTTTCCTTAGGTTTGTTCAATGATATTTTTGTTCTGTAAGTGAAACCACAACAATGACCTTTCATCAACAAGGACCACCAAATTATTAGCACTGGTGACAGAAATAGAGCATGAGATTTAGATCTTGGAATAAAATCAGATTTACTGTTTGTTCTGTTTCGCTTTACTCCATTTTTTATCATAAAATTGTCACAATCGTGTGTCTTTCCTTGAAAATATTGTGTTTTGCCTCCAGCAATCCACAAATCACAAACACAGATTGCTGAAGATAGTATTATCTTTCTTTCTTTCTTTCTTTCCCTCAGAAGTAAACTTTTTTGTCTATTTCTCTCCCCAAGAGAAATGATCTTCTAGCAAGCGTGGCATGTATTTATTCTGAGTTAATATGATTCTATCAGGCACTTTGTCCATGACTGATTTTCTCCTTTGTTGACTTTGGATCTTATGTCTTTTTATGGTTCCTGAAAGCTGATGGCAAGCATTAGAACTTTTTCATCAGCACAGATTCTGGTGGTGTAATTGAAATTCTTCTGCCCAGCATTCTGTTCCTTGCTGGTAGATCCTCAGAGATGAGTGGCTATTAGCCACTGTTCAATGAGCCTGAAGTGGAATTTGGGTTGTCAGAACCCACATCTCTGTGCTTGCAAACCTGAAGTCTCAAAGAGTATCTTCTTTTTGTCTGAATTGAAAGGATTTTTTTATTTAAACACAATAGGTAGCACCCTTCAGAGTTAGCTTTACATATGCCAGTAATCTTCACCAAATTATATGCCTTTTCAAGCTTCTCAGGGCAGATTAGCAAAGAGCCATAGACAATTGTCTCTCTTCTGTATTGTCATACACTACTGGATAGCAGAAACAGGACTCCAGTCAGCTGATCCTTCGTTTTGGCCACTATGTCTGTCCTTATTGTGAGCTACCTCTATACTTGGGCGTCCTTTTAGCTTTGCAAAGCTTTCAGCACATGAATGGTAATAAAACTATTCTGGTTACTGACTAGTGTAATGTTCTGGGTGGGATTAGCTAAGGAAGGGAAGCAACGGGCAAATCATCATAGAGGAGTGCTACTTCTATCAGCTGTACACAGTGGATGGCCAATTCTATTTTTGATAGAAAGCCAGTGACCTGTTGTCAGCATTTTTTACCTTTCATTCCTTAGTTGCTAAAATGGAAGAAAGTAACAAAAAGAGTTAAAATTAATGAGAGGACACAAGATAAATGAATAGTTGTCGGCTAAATTAGTTAGCTAAATTAATAGGATCTGCAAGACTTGTCACACCTAGTGGAAATTCCTTCTTTCTTGTCACACCCAATCATCTTCCTAGCCCACCACTGGACTTTCCAGCCTGCCCATGTCTCTCTTCCAGGGGCAAGTCCAGAACTGGACACAGTACTACAGATGTAGCCTCACCAGTGGTCAGTGAAGGGAAGGATCCCCTCCCTTGACCTGCTGGCAATCTTCAGCCTCCTGCAGCACAGGATGCCATCAGCTTTCTTCCCTGTTAACACTGGAAAATGTAAGAAGGGAATAAAATCCTTGTATTTTCTCCATGGAATACAAAGTGCTAGGTACTTAAATCTTCTTATTAAAAAATGAAGCAATAAGGAAAAACAGCTCATCAGTGGTCATTACAAGTGAATTAATCTTCTTTATAGCATCCATAAATATTGTTAATGCATTCATGTTTCACACATTGAACTCAGAGATGAGAAAATATAAATCAGTAATACATCCACTGTTTTCCAGTCACCTCAGAACAAAAAAAAAAAAGGCTGTATACCTTACAAAAATTGTGAGACTCTCCACAACCTGCAGAGTTGAGAGACATGTAAGGCTATTTGCAGCAGTCAGCAGGTGGTAGGAGGAATTGTAAGTAAATTCAGTTCTCAAAGGACAGATTCTCCTGTATTCATAAACCACCTGCCATCAAAAGTAGACCAGTTTACTCCTCCACATATGCTATGAACTGAAGAAATATTCTAAGGTGTGGTACCACATAGGTGAGAAGGGTATACTTGTACTCCACTTGGGGACACGTCTCAATGCCCCAGCAATGTCATACAGCTATTCATTTTTTACTTCATGCTGTTTCTGCCTGTTACACATCCTTGATTATTTTCATATTCCCTTCCATATTTCCACAACATGTCCTAATTGAGAATGCCTCTCTCTTCAGTGTTTTTTTGTTGTCTTCGTGCAACTGATGAAGGAGGAGACAGATGCAGCAAGCAAAGATCTGTCTCTTCACTTTGGCTATAACCACATAGCAAAGGTCTGCAATTTAAAAGAAATTAAACTTAACTAGAAACTCCTGCATGCATTTCATATATATCCATAGTAACAGAGCTCACAGCAGACTTTTTCACTTGGTCAGCCACCCTGACGGTGGTTGCTGTGGATGTTTTGATGGTTACTTTGCAATTAAAAGGTTTTGTAGAAACTGATGTTTCTGAGAGTACATTGTTTCTCTGAGGTGAATTTCACATTTGACCACCTGCTATTCCAGCATTCTACACATACACACATACATGGGCACAAATCAAACAGCAGAAGATGTTTCTGTCATTCAGGATGTTTCCAGTGCACAGTTAATGAATGCACTCCACAGGCAGATAATAACAAAAAGTGAATATAGGCAGTCTAGCTCAATGTAATTGCAACCCATCACTACAATCACTGTCTGCATGACAAGGCATCACACAGCCTTGCAGCAGGTCAGAACCTAAACCATACCTTTGAAGACAAGAAGGAAACAAAACAAAACAAAAAAAAATTACTACCATCCGATATTTTCACGTTATTATATAGCACAATTGGACATTTTGTGGCTTTTCATTTCAGTGTAGGAATTAAAGTGGAGAATGCTAGGTCCAAGTGATATATTTAGATATGAGGCACTTATAGATGAAAACCAGCCTATATTGCTTTAGGATAAAATTAATAACTCCAAAGGTGCAGAATACAATCATTAAACAGTTGGTACACTAACAGATTAATTAAAATTTTACTTTACAGGACATACATATTTTATTATTTCAAATCTCACTTGATTTTATTCACCTCTTTCTATGTAACCATTTAAAATTACATAAGTAATTAATATTAATCAGATGAAAAAATTATTTATTCAATCAAACAAATCTTCCACATTTTTCTTCTCTCTAATTAAAGTTCTTTATATTGTATGTGTTTCAGCTGAAGAGCATAAGAATTATTTGGAATTCAAGCTTTGTCTCACTTAAATGTCAGGAAAAAAAATTTAAAATAATAAATAAATAAAAACTATTACCATTTACAGATATGCAAAAATCAACAAGCAGTCGTGCATGTTATTATGCAAATCAGAATATTTCCTCCTCATTTATATTTTAGTCATCCATTAATGACTAGGAACATATTATGGATATTCCAGACACAGAATACATTTTAGTACCAGCAATTTCATCATCACTTGTGGTCGTAGACTAAAAATTAAGATAGAATGTGGGTAAAAAGATTGCTTTGAGGAATCATTTGAACTGGTTATTATGTAGGTTAACCAATTAAGTGCTAAGCAGGAGTGCAAGGTAGTTGCCTACTGACTGGCTTTGGACATCAGTTAATGCTGGTTCCAGTCAGCTCTTCAGGGATGATTGAGTAGCTAGAGAAAACAACCTCATTTGCAACCAGTCCTGTTGAATGGAGCTGCAAAAAGCAATGAGTTAGATATGACACAAAGAGATCTGGAAAGATTAGAAATCTGTGGAAAAATCAAGAGGCAAAATGAGTTTCTTCTTCAGGAAAAAAAAATCTACCTAATATACCTGGGGAAATCCAATTAAAAACAGATACAGAAATAGTCAGGTAGAGAACTGTAGATAAGATTAACAATATAGAAGTCCCGAAGGAAAAATCTATAAGTGAATGAGACAGGGTTGTGATATGGCTGCAAAACCAATTGTGCTGGGGCTACAGAGCTTGTGAAGGGTCTTAAGAAGTCATATGAGGAGCAGCTAAGGTCATGTGTCTGTTCAGCCTAGAGAAAAGGAGATTGAGGGAGACCTCACTGCAGTTACAAATTCCTCATGAGAGGAAGAGGAGGGACAGGCACTGATCTCTTCTCTCTGATAACCAGTGAACGGACCCCAGGGAATGGCCTGAAGCTGTGCCAGGAGAGGTTTAGGCTGGGCATCCGGAAAAGGTTCTTCCCCCAGAGGGTGGTTGGGCACTAGAATAGCTCCCCAGGGAAGTGCTCACAGCACCAGCCTGACCGAGCTCAGGAAGTGTTTGAACAATGCTCTCAGGCACATGGTGTGACTTTTGGGGGGGGTTGTATGCAGGGCCAGGAGTTGGACTTTGATGAGTCTAATGGGTCCTTTTCAGCTCAGAATAATCTGTGATCTCTCTTATGAAAATTTTAAAGAATTGGAGTCATCACATATATGAACTTCCACAAATTATGATCCAATTAATATTTCACACCATGAAAAATGAATAGCGCAGTATATGTTGCTATATGAACATAATTAGTGCAATTATAATTTTCCATATTCTTATAGAAATTAAGAATTTACATCAATTTTGATAACTAATAACTTTGTATTACCAGAAAGACAGAATATAAATAATTCAAATATATGAAATTTTACTGATCTTTGGGAAAAGTTGAGGATCAAAGTAAAATGCAGAGAAGGCTAAATCCTCTTTTGCCAATTTACTTGAAATTATAATAGCAATGTGTGTAAAAAGCATTTCATTAATATTCTCCAATAAGTTTAAATAAAGAAGCAATTTTCCTGAGTGAAACAACTGTTAATCAAAAGCAGCCTAAGTTTTCATCTCCAGGCACCGTGTGAAATTCACAGTTTAAATCTTTGCTATCAAGTGAATGAATGTACTACAATGATACAGAACTTTCATTACAATGTTGAAACAATTTACAACAGGAAACAATATACAATTGTAATTTGCTTCCCTGAACAATGACTCAATACATAGAAAGTTTTCTCTGAGTTTTATCTTTTTTCTGATGAAATCACAACTAATACTGAAAGTAACACAGGAAATATTCTCTTGATGAAAGCTCCAGATTGTCTGTTTCTCAAGTGCTCAATCCATTTTATAAATAATCTTTGAGACAATAAAGGGCATAGATATATGCGTCTTCTGTTGTTAGATTTTATCTAACATTAGCTAACATGATTTCAAGATGTAACATCAAGGAAAAATATACAACATTCCCAATTTCCAGGAACAAAAGTCCTGGCTTCCTTCTCTTGTATTCCTTGAGCTAGATTTCTTCAGCTAATCATTAAAATTTTTTCCACATTTTCCTGCACCTGCCCATAAAGAAAAATGAACACTGTTTCATTATAGCTGAGAAATTGAACAGTGTATAGTACTTGCAAGAATCTACATAATTCAGAAAAAAAACACCTTCTTGCTCAAAATAATCAGCTCTGCCAGGAAACCTATACCAGCTGGGGGGAACAACATGCATGAAAATATGCAGGCATCTGAACAAGTTATGCAAGCATAGGCATGAGTGAAGTGACAACTGATTAATAAGTCACCTCACAATTGTTGAAATGATGGCTTCCTTATGACTATAGCAGCAGAATGCTGCACTTTCAGGCAGCAAGATTGCATTCTGAAGGAATCTGAAGAGATAGGGAAGAGATAAGGAAGAGTTGCAGGAAAATATTAAATATTCTTTATTTTAATTACCGATATTCTCTTGAGTTTTGAACAAAAGAAGCTAAAACATAAATGAAACAATACCTTCCCTTCAGTAGTCCTAACTGAATTTTCTTCCTGCCAATGATTTTATCTAATGGTTAAAAGGAAAATTTCTTATAATATGCCATCTATCACTGCCAACAGGCACAGTCCAACCCACAATTCTCTTACAATCTTGAAAGTAGTCAAGCCTTTTAAATAAAATATGATACTCTAGTTCATTATGTAGCAAAAAAATATTCAAATACTATCAATAAGGGCCTACTCAGAGAAGACAGATTTATATGCCATTACCTCTATGCAATTCAGAAGAGAAAAAAATATTTGTGTGTGATTTACTCCATCAAAAGCTCCTCCCCTCAAGTAAAATTGAAAATATCATAAATTCAAATTCATGAATACTTAATTTGGTTCTGTAGTGACAGCCGTACGAGACTGGATTTTCCTATGGATGTGCATGTAACATGTTGAGAGTTAAATGAAAAGTGCTATTAATAGCAATAGAAAACTCCTCATAAACAGATGATAAAACTAGCAAGAACTTCATTTTTATTGAAAGAAAAAATATTTTGCATACTTTATCCATATATCCATGCAGCAAGTAGTGGTAATATTATTCAATAAGCAGTATCACTTGACTCAATTCAAAGATGATCTTTATAACCAAGTGCTGCAACACAATAGCCTCAAAACCGACTGACTTAAGGAACTGTCTGGAGCTGTCAAGGGCTCCCAAAACTCCCATGTGAATTATTGTTTTTCTGATAGACTGCAGCCCATTGTGGAATTCAAAGACAGTTTTACCTGAAGAGAAAACATGCCAAACCTAAACAGAAACCTATGTTTCTCCCTCAAATGTTCCTTTATTGGTCAGTTCTGTTAACAACATACGTCATAGTGCAACAGAAGTAATGTTTAAAATGGAAGTAAGAGCTTCAAAGAAAGAAAAAAAAATACCAAAAGATAATACAGCAGGATGATCTGTGACAAAGATGGAGAAAGAAATATGAATACATGTAAAATCCACACTTCAAGACACTGCACACTGGCACAGAGTTCACATACTGGCTAGTTGGTAGGGTGGATTAACAAGTTGGTACACATTTAAAAAAATGCAGCATACAGAGTACTAGGTTCAAGGGGCTGAAAAATATAAGTGTGAATTGCAAAAAGACCTCTGTACTGAGGAAATATTTTCTGGATAAAGTTTGAATTTCCTTGCCCACAAATTCCGTCTCTTCTTAGGGTTATGGCCAGAGTTAAGACAAAAAGAAAACTCGAAGTTTCATTGACAAGGAGAAGATCCTACAGTTCAAAGAACTGGGACTGGATGGACAGAATGGTCCTCAAATATTAGCAGCTATGAGGCAAGGCAGTGTATCTGTACATAAGGAAAGAGAGGAAGGAAAACTCTAGAGGCACAGATTTGAGGGCTCTGGAAAAGCTCCAGCAAACCAAGAAGGATGGGCTGATGCAGCAATTCTCATATGGAAATACTCAACTCTGGCAGTGGAAACAGTGGCACAAAGGTCAGAATGTGGTGAGGTTTTAAGGTTTCATGAGAAAGCTGATAGCAGCACCTGCAAGGGGTAGGGATTAGGTCTAAGAAAGAGAGAAAGCATAAAGCTCTGACTGAAATAGTGCTACAAAGGCAAAGCTAAAACAAAGATGGTGGAGGACAAGGATGGGTGGTAGAAGAATTAGTAAATTTCCTGAAGTTTTCCTCAGCTTGGTCTTGTCTGGGAATATGGATGTGCCTAGGATTTGGATTATGATTCCCTTAGAATTAGATGAAAGTGAAAACCTAGACCTCCCATTGGACTGCAGCAGCAAACAGGCTGAAAAAGTGAGGGCAAAGCTGTAAAAATAATTGTGCCTTGAGAATATGTTCATCTGGGCCAGGACACTGGGTCTCAAACAAAGGCTCAGCTAAGGCCAGGACCAGTATTAAGGGTTAGAAAAGGAACAAAATCTACAGCGGTGCTTAGAGGTTGCAAAGGGGCTGAAAAACAAAGCTGTCAAAAGAATTGTTCCCTCCAAATGTGCTCATCCCTGCTGTGGCACTGGGTGTTGAGCTAGGGTTCAGCCAAGGAGAAGGCTCAGCTAAGGAAGAGAGTTAGGGTCAGGAAAGAGACCTACAGCTGGAAGGGGGGTGGCATTGCATTGTGAAGGGGCTGCCCAGAGAGGTGTAGGTTTCTTTCTTCAGCCTGTTTCTTTCTTCTTGTGGCAGTCTCTTTGAAGGTCTCCTTCAACTGGATCCCAAGTGATAAGGTGACTGCTCCAGCCCCAGTTCCTGCTTCTAACAGAGGCTCCAGATTCCTGAGAGGAAAATCCAAGTCTCAGCTGTTCCTTATCTTAGAAGATTTTTCAGTGTCCTAAACATAGCTATCCCACAGTTTATTGCAATTTTATTCCTAAATATAATCTGAAATATAAAATAAGTCTAGGCACTTTCCTTCTTTGTTTTATCCAGAAAAGAATTTACTCTAGGGGGAGATCAAGCCTACAGGGTTGTTTTTTGATTTTTTTTTATCAGATAGCCCTTCTTCTGCACCACTCAAGCTGTAGCTCTAGGCTTTTTCTCTCAATCATTAGAGTTGTAAAAGGAAGTGAGTGGTGCAAAAATAATTGTTTCCTTAGGAATTTTTCATCTTCACTGGCTTTTTTTTATGAGGTTCATTTCAGGGTTTGGGTTAAGGTTATTTTTGGCTGAAAGTCCACAGCTAAGTTTGATCCCATCTGGACAGCAGCTGATAAAGAAACCCATGGGCAGACTCTAATATTCCCCTTGGAAGAACACTGAATCTTTGCATGGAACACTGTTTTTGGTTTATGCATCAGTCAAACATTACTGTTCATGCCAGAGGAGGTTTTAGAGACAAAGAGAAATCAGAAATGAAGTTACAGTGAGGCTGCAATGTATCTTCCACTTTTAAGTAAGAACTGATACTACAACTGGAGAATCACATCATATTTATCTAATTGTTTATCTGAATGGAGAGGGTTTCCTCTCCTATGCCCAGCCTAGGTTTAGGGCACTCTCTTAATGTTAGGTTTGTTGAGGAGAAGAATTAGCTCAGAACTTCAGGGAGGATAATTCTGGAAAGGCAGAACTGTCAGAAGGAATTGTTAAAAAAAAAGTATTCTTTTAGCCAGTTTTCAGTATAGATAAAGTCCACCTGGTCTTTTGTGACACTCACATGAATTTGGTGTTAGGGCTTTGGTTACTGTTGTCAGAAAGAGAAATAATGAAATGACACTTTGGAGATATCTTTTACAATTAAGTAAAGACTTGCATGTAATCTTTTTTTTTATTTTTTAGGAATACTGATTATTTTTGGTTGAAATATTAGACCTGTCCTAGATCAAACTACAGTTATGGCCTAAGGCTAGACCTGCAAGAAAGAAATTTCAGAGCTCCAGTGGCAAGGGGGGTGGTAATGGATAGCAAAAGAATTCTGAAATTCTCCCATGAGGAAATTTTTGTCATGACTGGGCTATCATGCTTTTTTTCTGAGGTTCCCCATGCATTGGGCTTTTGTTGAAAGAAACGCATTTGTTTGAACATGTAAGGTGTTTCCATTTTTATTCACCTTAAAGAACCAACAGTGTAATGGTAGATTCATGTGCTGTGCATGGTACCATGAGTAAGGATTCCTTGTGCTAACCACAGACTTGCAGAGTAGGCATATATTCACTTAGGCTAAGTACAAAAATTGAGGAGGACAAAGTTACAAGGTCCTTTGTAAAGGAATGCCCTTTATTTCCCCCTCCCCCATTTTCCAACATACAGTAACAAATACACTTATCTTGTTAATTATTTCAACAATGAAAAGCCTACATGCTCTTATTTTGTATGATACTGTTTTCTTGAGTATCTGTTGCATTACATGCATGTTCACACACAGGTCTGCTCCAAAGTTTTCTGTCGAGATCTGCAACAACTCAAATGCCTTAGAACCATGTGTAGTGGTTAGAATGAACTGAATTTGTTTTCAGTGTCTTTTGAGGAAATAAACAAATCTTACATAATTATTCTACATAATTTTTGAATTTTATAATTTCATTTACACTCAGCATCAAGGTATTTATGTATTTATGTTTGCTATATGCTAAAGCAAAGCACCAAACCAACAGCTTTATGATTGTAATCTAGCACACATGACATAGCTTATATTTGAGAGAACATAAACATAACTTTTCTGTTGCTTCTGGCTGCATGGATAATCTTCCATAAACAAATTGTGGATGACTGAACAATGCTAGCCTGAACATGCCTGTTTAGGAGATTTTTGTAATAAACCCCTTCTTTCTCAGGGAGATGCTTATGCCGTAGGTTCTCTGCAATAAGAACCAGAATTTAATTTTCATAACTTGAGGGAGCTCAAATCCTGTTTTTCAGTTTAGTTCACTAAGAGCAAGAGAGAGACCAGCATCTAAATATGACCATAAAGATTAGTGCATCCATACCAGGACCCGATTTAAACCTACCACACCTTCCTGTCTAGGTATGAGCAAATCAGTGCAAGTGAAACAGGGAGTCTCTCTGAAAGGCTCTCACATAAATAAGAATGGTTATGGCATCAATGGTTATGGGAATAATCCTAACAGTATAGCAGTGACAGCTCATATTTGGTTTGCTTCTTGAGACTACTTTCCACGAAGCTGACCCAGTTTATACCCAGGTTGCTTCTGCTTTATGAGCAGAGCATTTATTAATCAAGTCAGAATTCAGACCGCTGTTTTGCCTTCTGCATCAGGCATTACTCAAAATCCTCTTTCACATTCTGCATTACAATATTTAGAACTTCTGAGCCATATTTTGAGTAAAGTACAGGAGCTTGTATATTAAATTACTGTTGTTTTGTATGGCACTATTTTCTTGAGTCTCCCCATTTAACCTATTTTCATTATTATTTAAATATATGCGTGTACAAAGTTCTTAATATCCTTATATTCAATACTGTATATATTCAAATGGAAGCATAATATACATGCACTGCACTCCATGTATAAAATGAATCCTATAGGACTCCACCGTATCACTGGTCATATCATTAATTATTACAATGAAATTATTACAGACAAAGAAAACATGACAGAGCAGCATTCAGCTAGATGATATTGAAAAGTTTTTCAAATTGTTTTCTTGTTTTCTAGAGCATAAGACTGAGGCAAATGTAGATATGTGATGACGCCTTAAAGACCTAGGAATACAATAATACACTTTCGAGACAATATTAGTATAGGAGGTAATATGAAGGGTGGTCTTTAATGGAGACCCCCAGGGGTAGATATGGAAAAATGCCCAGCTCACATAGGGTGAATACAGTTTAATAAGTTTAGCAAATTAGCATAATTGACAAGTATTCACAATTAGAAGCATAGGTGGTGAAGGAATTCCTCCTTCTGGTTAAATCGTTTTGTGGACACCCTTCCTGCCCTCCTTGGTAGTAGCTGTACTTTACTTATAAGAAAGTGTCTGGACAGAGTAGCTCATCCTTGCTTAACAGAGAATTTAGTCTTGGAACCCCAAGGACTTGGAGCATCTGGAGGATGTATTTGGTCTTTCTGCCTATCAGGGGAGGAAAATTACTGGAGTTAGCTAGAAACTATGTAACTATACAACAGTAGTCTACGGCACTATGATCATATATAAAGGAAATACAAAAGCAAAAATAATTCTGGTATATTCTGTTGTTCTGACTGCACAAGAATTCTGAGGATTCTACTCTGCAAATGTATGCATACCCAGCCATGTGCTAATCATAGAAGCAAGAATATCACAATCAAAATTCTAAACACATGTTAACAGCTGGAAAAAAGTATCTGCACCATTATTTTCAAGACCTTGTCTGTTTGATATTAATGAGAAGTATAGCTACCTCCTGAGACAAATGAAATTTTTAACGATAAATATGAATTTCAGCAGTTATTTTTCATCTTTTGTAGGTTATAGAGAATAACTTTCTATTTACATAGATTTGGAGACAGGTGAGCAGGAGTGTTAACTGAGGGAAAACAAAGATTAATTTATTTTGCTTACATGTCAAGCTCAGCATCTTCTCAGTGCCTATTCTGGAACACATAGAAAGTAAAGTTAATCCTCTGTTTTAATTATGTGTCTTTATGTGTGTTTACAAACATAGGTAAGGGCTTGGACTGGTGACCTAGCTACTTATCTTCGTTTTCTTATTTTCCCTGAGTAACAATAGTGCTGTGTCGTATTGTAATACCAGATCGTTACAAAATAAAACTATTTTGGGATTGTGCTCATTGCAGATTGTGCTCATTGCACTGGGGGATCCAATTGTTCAGGCCTCAGGCAGTATCTGTACAAATGATGTAAAGAAATTATTTAGTCTCTACTAAGTATCACTGGAAACAGCTGAAAAGAGATTTGCCCAGGTAGTGAGAATGGTCAAGCTCATTGTATCAGGGCACAGGCTTGTCCAGGTACTTGCCCTGTAGCAATGGGGCTATAATTAGAGCTGTAGCTGCTGGATTAAAAGAGATGCTGTTATATTCAAACTCCTTTTGTGAGGAAAAAGGGAACATAACATATAAATGAAGCTAAGAATGTATTTTTATTCCATTTAAAGTTTTAGTAGTCTAACAGTCCGAGTTAGATGTCACGCTCCTCAGCACATCGATAAGTTTTAATTGCTTTGACCTCCATCCATGCCCATTGGTCCAGGAGATGCAGTTAAGCTCCTTGCCTGAATTATGCTGCAGGTATGTTTGTGCTCAGCTCTGACCCTAGCTTGGTTGCTTGTTGCTTTGTGTATCTCAGATCATCATTAGACTGCAGTAACATCCACCATATCTATGCTTGTTAGAATAAATGCTGTCCCTCTGCACATTGTTTTACTCAGCTTGAATATTATTTTTTGTGGTGAAAAATACTTAAAGAGCTATGCCCCCTGCCTGGGCTTTTATAACCCTGATAAAGCATCAACTGTAACAGCATAAGCAGCTGATGAAGAGCCAAGACACAGAGGCACACCTTACCTTTTATGGCAGCAGCAAAAATGCATATTTTCTACCCAAACATTGTCTTTTCTGTTTCAGACTGTAATGGCTCAGCACCCCGTGCTGCTCTCCATCTGTGGCTCAAGATACAGTAAAGCACTGAACTATCATGGAAGCTCTGTTAACATGCTGATGTGAATTCTTTCAACACCTGTACATTAAGTACATTACTAAGTTTTATAGGATGAAAATAAAAAGCAGGAAGAAAAAAAAGTGCTTTAAGAAAGACTATTCTGCAATGGTTATCAATGTTTGAAATAAGCAGTTTAGAAAAATATCTAATATTCATTCACAGATGCTGCCACCTAGAGTCTGGCATTATGACACTGTGAAAACAAGGATTATAGAGTAACTTGCAGGCAGGAATATTCAATTTGTGTGGAGGTGGAAGCGTTGTTTTCTGGGGGAGTATGTAGCAGGAAAAGGTGAAAGAGTAACCAAGAAAGCAGAAGGCAATTTTAGACCTTGAAATTTGTAAATGTCTTCCTTCTGTAATGGTCAAAGTCAGATCTTACACCAAAAGGTGGAATGGTAGAACTTAGCATGGGAAAGAAAACTGGAGCTGCTATTCTGTCCATTTATGAGAATACTTAAAAAATAGATTTATTTCCAGTTCAATTTCAGGTCTGAAAAATAATGGCCAGCAGGATGAGATGTTCTAGTTGAGCAACTTTGCTGTCAATTTTGATGAAAAAGCTTGCCAGTTCTCAAAAAGTCATACAGAAAGCATATTAAGCTTTTCTGTCTCTCCATGAGTAAAATATTGTAGAAGACAAAATATCCCCATGAGGCAGCCTAACCGGAAATCCAAGGCAGCCTGGAAAATGAGCTGTCCTGCTATGCTTTAGAAATTACAAATAGCAGCAACCCAGTTTCTCAGCTAACCTGAAGGACCTGGCAGCATTTGCTACAAGATGCCTAATTCCATGCCTGGACTCCCACACTGTGTGCTATTCGTTCAGAAAAGAGCTACGAATCTCAATTTGCTCAACAGGATATGGTTTGATTAAACGTGTCTGGATGCATTTGCAACAGGATTATAGATATCAATTAGGAGTAAGTGCTGTACCCTCTGTTTCCCCCTCAATCTTGCCCAGCTAGCTGTATATTATTATGAGAAGGAAACTGAGTTTCAGCATTAGGAACTTAATAAAGCAAGGAGGCCTCTCACCTGATTTTCTCTGGATGTGTTCCAAGTTTATTCATGAAGGGGTCCAGCATGAGAAGGGGAGAACAGAGGGACTGCAGGGTTATTTAATCCTTTGGGTCAAGGGGAGGAGATGGCAACTTGCCAAATAGGAAAAGGTCTGAGGATTTAGGATAGACCAGTAGGAAGAAACTGGTTTCACATAACAGTGTCACAACAAGTAAGTAACAATCATTACAAAGCAATACTTTGTCATGCATACTTTAGCAAGCAGAATGGGGGCAAGAAATAGGACTATGATGGAAAAGTCTCTTGTGTCTTTTTTTTTCCCTCCACAACATTGTTACTACTTCTTCACACTCTAGTTCTGTTTCTTTCTCAACTTCAGGTTGTTTCTTTCCTTTCTCTTTGATGGCCTGTTGTCAAATTGATGGCTTCCAGTTCCACTGAACTCTGAACATGGTCATGTTCCCAGTAACAGGCTGATCTGCAATTCTTCTGCCTGCTAGTGAATGACAGTGAATAGAACTTTACTGTATTTGACTGCTGGCGCAGAAGGGTTAAGCCAATTGTCTCCGTGTTGGTAGGGACACAGCTTGACTGAACTAAACCAGCACTGCCTTACCTCGTGTCTGTGCTGCATGGTGTAAAAGAGGCTTGAGAAGACAGTGAGCCCCACAATCCTCCCAGCTGGTGCAGCTGAAAGAGCCAAAACCCAAGACCTACTGCTCAATAGATGAGTAAGCCTCACACCTGCTTTGTCAGGCTGCATCTGAGAGTCCTACTGCAGAGCTGTGCACACAAGGATTCTCTCTTCTCCAGAAAGCACTGGAGCTGAGACAGGTTCGGCCCCTTTGTGTAAAATTAAGAGTTTACAGCATTGGTTTGTGGTCAGTTCTCTTCTAATGAATGGATTCATATCTCTGCTGCCTGCAGTAGAGACTACTGTCATAGAGACACATAACAAAGTTACAACCATGCACCTCCATTTTCTTTCCACCAAATAGAATGACCTCATCCAAAATGGAAATGCTGCATGGCCTGTACTGCTCTCCAGACTATGTCCTGCAAGTCTGAAAAGCTATTATCTGACATGGGCTAAAATCATGCTAGAAAGAGAGTCAACAGTGCTGGACTTCACTTGGATCTGTGCCCTGGACTTGAATAGTCTCATGTCCTCAGAAAGCCGGAACTCAAAACAGTGTTGAAAATAGGTGTGGAACTGATTCTGAACAGTTTCTGAATCAGTTTGTTAACTATGGTTTAAGTGCCCATATCCTCCTGTGAAAAAATAATTATGCTGGATGGCAAAAGTGAAAACAAGACAAAGCAGCTTATTCTCCCAGGCTCCCTCTAAGGGCATTGTTACTGAAACAAAATATAAACACTTAGGATGGGCAAGAGAGTATGGGTGTTTTATAAGCATGTCATCAGGAAATCTATTCAGTCCCATACAATATCATAGAATCACAGAATCATAGAATGGATTGGTTGGAAGGGGACCTTGAAGATCATCCAGTTATAACCCCTCCTGCCATGGGCAGAGACATTTTCAACTAAGCCAGGTTGCTCAGAACCCCATCCAACCTGGCCTTGAACACCTCCAGGGATGGGGCATTCACAACTTCCCTAGGCAACCAGTTCCAGTGCCTCATCACCTTCTCAGCAAATAATTTTTTCCCAGTACCTAATCTAAAATTTCTCTCTTTCAATTTGAAGTCATTCCTCCTTGTCCTGTCATTACACACTCTTGTAAATCTTGCTCCACCTTTCCATACTGGGTAGAGTTACCTCTTCTCCACCATTGTGGTGGTTTGTGATGTCTATTATTAGATGGAAATCTGGCCTGTTAGTGTTATGATCTGTCAGTGGATTGCACATGCTCAGATTTTATTCCAACCTACAGAACCAGTTTGCATCAGTTTGCACTGTACTGGAAACCCCGTTTGCATACACTGCTGTGCACTGGCACAAACAGTATGGAAATGACTCACAGGCAATGCACTACTTATAATTTTGCCAAATGGGGCAGTGTATTGGCAATTTTGTTGCATCTGCCATAATATTCAGGCCAACTTTCTCTTCTGCAAGGGAAAGAAAACTGTCTTCCAGACCAGATGAATTTAAATTCTGCCCATTCATTCCACTGAAACATTTCTATTCACTAGTTACTATTTTATTTATATCCTTTAGCATAGTGAAGGTCTGGTGCCTCTTAGTTCCAATATTCTGGATAACTATTACCAACCCATGGAATTTAGTGCACTACTAAGAAAAAACCTCCTTTCTACAAGAACAGCACGAAAATATGAAGTTGCTTAGCCTGGATTGATCACCTAGTTTCTTGGTAATCCTTTACTTGATGGAATTTAATTTCATTCTTTGAAATGTACTGAAAAAAAACTGTGAAAAACATGTTGGAGTTTAAACCTTAGATAGAGAAATGGAAAACCAACCAAGGAAAGAAGAACGAGAGAAAGTGAGAAACGCAGGTAACAATTCCAAAGCCTCACAGCAGACTCACATGATGAGCTGTCATTAACTGTGTCAGAAAGGAGCTGACAATAACCTACAGATATATTAGCAAAGGAGAGAATGGGAAGACAGATTGCTGACAAATAGCAGTGACCTGAGATTAAGTTATCCTAGAAATCAGTCCATAGAGGAAATAAATTTTAAAGTTATAAGTATGTTTCTGAAAAGCAACCACCTTTATGCCATTTTCCAGAATCACAAAGCATGTGATGTTAGAGGTACATTAGACACAATTAGACACAATTGTCAAAGGTCATAAGCAAAACAAGTCTTAGTTAAATATAGGGTTACTAGACCAGACAATATCACTGAAAATATTTCCCTTGAAAGGTACCTTCCCTTGAAGGTATTTCCCTTATGTCTGAAATTGAAACCTGACCTGTAGATCCTCCATTCTGCCCAACTTTCTAACCCACCTCTAGACCTCTCTTCTTCCTGCTGGTATCCACAGAAACCCTCCAGGAGAAGGATGTCAGAAACTCACAGATCAGGAGCAAGACTGAGTATCTGATATGTAGGGTGGCCAATGAGTCCAGGGCAAATCAAGCAACCAGTAGATTGAAAAAGAATGCTTTAAACAGCCTGTGTGATTCTTCTGTTCAATTTTAGCTAAGCTGTCTGACTTGGCACTGCTATACTATCAGGGAAAAATGGGAGTCAGTGGAGCCCATATTCACTCCTCATTTTCTCATCAGCCCCACAAACCCATATTTCCTAAGGTTTTAATTTATATTGTAATACTATTTATAACAGTCCTTTTCTCCAGAGTTAAAACTAATAAACAGCAAAGTACAAATATAGTGGGATTCAGACAAGTATAGGATCAACATGTATAATCCAAAAGGTAGCTGCCTGGGAGAACTCATGAGCAATAATAAATTATTTTCACAACACAGACAAGCTTTAATGCTTTAAATTGGAATACATTCCATTTTTAGGTGAGGGGTGGGAGGTCTTTAGGGGTTTAGGTTTTTTGCTTGCTTGTTTAGAGAAAATAGAAAGTACTGCCAAGGCTGCATCTTGGAAGAAATACTAATTTCTCCTCATCTTATAGGATCAGAGAAAAAAGTATAAGGTCTGTGTTCTCAGTAACACTTCCACAGTCTGCTTCCACTGAACAATGCCAGAGCTGCTGTATTCCATGCAGCAGTATAATGAAGTTCATTGGAACCTCAGACGGCTCATATTTATTTCAGCACATCATTTTTTAGTGCTGTTCTAGCTAACAGTTTTGATCTATAATTCTCTGGGTGGTTAAAAGCCACTGGTGTTCTCATATTTTTCACCAGCAGCTGAAATCTACTAAACCAGCAGCCACTGTGGGGCATTTGCTGGATGCACGGCTGGGGTTTTTCAGTAGTCAGCCTTTGCAACCTACCCTTGATTCAATGAAGCTGAAAGACATCTGACTTTCAGCTAATAGAGTGAAGCAGAGAGCATTTTTCAAAGGATGGCAAGGCAATCCCAGCAGGATTGCAGGCACATAATGAAAAGATTACTATGTTTCCTTTGGAAAGACAATTCATTATGTAGTGAGGACATACACTCCTCCACCCTGCCCTCAAAGTAAGGACTTCACTGCCCAAAGGCCTGGAAAAGCAGAGGCAAATACTACTCTGGGTTTCCTGAGACATTAGTCCCCCATAAGCTGACACCTGCAAGAGTGTACTTAAGGTGAACACAAGTTCACACGCAATCTAACTCCATAAAGTACTGTTTTTCTTAGCATGTCCTAATTAAAGCATTTTAATTGCTCTTTACCTGACGTATTAGCTACTTGCAAAGATTCCAATATTTTAGCACATTTATTCTTCCCTTATATTCATATTTCGATTTTTTATTCAACTGAGAGCTGAAGAACAGGAGAACAATGTTAGTGCCTTCTAGGCGTGCCATAAGGAGAACTGAGATGATCAGTAAAAAATTCCCAGTAAGCACTCTGTCAAGAACTGAAGTACATAAAAAAGGATGACCAACTTTCTGCTCTAGGCCAGCTGTGCCTCTTCAACACTCAGCTTTACTACTGCTGACAATGCAGTACAAACGGAACAAACAGCACTTGCATGCAGAGCATCTCTTGGCTAACAGCAGACTGCACGATCCAAAAAAATTCAGTCCCACTGGGAAGTATGGGCAAAAGACACTTGCAAGAATTACAAATTCTGACTTTTGATTCAAAGGTATTTCTATGACAGGTCTTGCATTTTAAAAGATCTCTTCTCTGGGGATGTGAATCTTTCCATTGTATTCATGTATCATTTTGTTCAGCATCTGTGGTCTCAGATTTCCCTTTCTACTCCTCTTATACAATGTCAGTCCATTTGATTTGGCATTTATTCTACTCACCTCTGGAGTCATTGTAAGGCAGCTGGTTAGCCATGGAGAACATAATAAAATTAAAAACAGCAAACAAAATCCCAGAAGGGAATAGGCTCACTACCTCAGGGATCTTTCATTTTATATAAATAAACAATGCAATTCAGATTCATGGAATGTGAGAATCCAAGCTTTGACTCCAATTTGCAGATGTTACTTCATGCAGAAAAGAAACATGTTTAAGTGGGTAATGCTTTTGCTGTCAGAAATAATTTATAAATTTATAAGTTATTTGTCAATTTTCCTCTACTTTTGAGCAGTCTTCACTACTGTGAATTTATTTTCTATAAGACATATCCTTGAGTTTCTGAAATGTTTGGGAATGAAAAGCTGTACTATCAGTGTTAAGCTCAGCTACTCAAATTCATTGGCATTTGTTTTACAGATCTCTTCTGTGCAAAATCCAAGAGTAAAATACTGGAACTTATTTGTAAATCATTCTAGATATTATCGACTCAATGGTTATAAACATTACTTTGATTTCTGTGCACTCTACTTTCCAGTTTTTTTTAAGTTATTGCCTCAGCTACTTGCAAGCTGCATTTTTGTCATGAAACCTACACACCTCATAGCCCATTGCAGAATAATCAGAGGTCTGTAAAAGCATATTTAATCCATTGGCACACATATTTTCTTTCATTAGGTATTTTGCACTTCGTGCCATGAGGCTTTTACTATATGGAACTAGAATGACTGCCTTAAGAAAGGTCTAGATCCCTGATTTCATTAGATGAATTTTTTTGCAAGGAGAGGATGAAAGGTTGCTGATTTTTGAGACTGAAAATATATTTGTGTTCACTTAGATTAAAATATTGGATTCTGACTACACAATTAAGATTCTGTGAAATCCACTTCACTGTTTTCTCCAATTTTTAAAACTCCAATCCCTCAAGATGATTTTTCCTACACATTTTGGTGGATTGACGCTGGCTGGTTGCTTGGTGCCCACTGAGTTACTCTGTCACCCTGCTCTGCAGCTGGACAGGGAAATTAAACAAAAGACTCATAGGTCAAGAGGACAGGAAGAGATCACTCAGAAATTACCAGCATGGGCAAGACAGACTTGACTTGGGGCAATTAGTTTAATTTATTACCAAACAAATCATAGTTGGATAATGAGAAATAAAGACAAATCTTGAAACACCTTCCACCTATGCACCCCTTTTTCCTGGATTTAACTTTAATCCCAAATTCTCTTTCTCCTCTCCTCCAGCAGCTAGGCAGGAGAGGAGACGGGACTGTAGTCAGTTCATCACAGGTCGTCTCTGCTGCTCCTTCCTCCTCCAGGGGGAATTCCTCACACTCCTTCCCTGCTCCAGTGTGTGATCCTTCCCAGGGGAAATACTCCTTTATGAACTTCCATGAAAACTGACATATTACTCAGACTTTAATTCCATTACTTTAAATTTCTATTCTTGATAAAACATCAACCTCAATAGCTTCAACCTTCACGGCTTCTGAGAACACATAAGGAGTGAACCAAAAAAGCTGTAGAACAAGAAAGCAAATAAAGAACTCAAAAAATTATTCCTTTAATAAAAAATAAATTTTAAAATATAGACAGAAAAGTAAAACTCATCATTTTGAAGTTAAGTTCAGGTTCTGCTGAACATCAGGGACAACTATTGCTCACCCATTTGTCAAGGAAGCTAAGTGCCAGGTCTCTGTTTGTGGCTCCTGCCTGCAGCACTCCAGGTCACTGTCCTCCTAAAATGTCAGTTAAAAAGCAAACAGGAGCCAGGTGCAGGCATCTCCAACTCTTGTGGGAGATGCCTTTTCCCAGCAGGTTCCTTCTTCTAAAACTAAACTGCCCCCCACAAACCTCATGGCCACAGCTCACATAGCTGTTAACGCCATTACTGCCACATGCTCATTCTGCCCATGCCAACCTCACAGCAAACTCGAGTAAAACCCTAACTAGACACTGGTTACCAATTAAATAGACATTGTAAAATTTACCTGGGGTCACAGTCTCAGTGAGCGCTGAATAATTAAATGCATCACATATTTTCATTGTCCAAAATGCATTTAAGCTATTCTAAGCAGCTTTGTTACGGATTCTCATGGCTGAGTAATGGAAAAACTTGTACAATTTCCTGTGATGCTGTTTTGGAGGCAACACCAAAAGATGAGCAGAAACATCTACCATCAGTAAGCTAAATCTGAGTGTTCACTGTCAGTGCAGATTTGATTAAAAACTCATGAGCTTATTAGCACATTCACAGAATTCCACATTCCAATTAGAAAAAGGGAAGATTAATATCATCAACTTCACTCAACTCATGGTTGACTACTTCAAAACAAGTCACCTTAAGCCCTATATGTACAAAGAAAATGAATGAGGCTGAATGAGGTACTTCCAGTGGCTAATTCATCTCACCCTAAATCTAGTGTTTTAGACAAGATGAATCACTCCATGCAGACACTTAATTCATTTCACTGACTCAAAACTCAGTGTTTAAACTTATACAACTTTCAAGATTATAAGTCAGAAAGGATAAAGGTTGCATAAAACACCTATTATCTGAACTCTGTTATCAGATATCTACAGTCATTTTCCTTGGGAATATATGTCCAGAAACACCTAGAAAAACTAGGTTCCACAATGACAGACAGATTCTGAGTGCAAATATTTCAGAGCTTCAAACACTGTCATTATATAGTGTGTAGTTACTAATATCTATAGACATGAAAAAGCACTACACTATATATATGAGCCTTCAGTAAAAAGATCCATGACTTTTCAGAATTCTGCTAATAGACTTCAAATATGCTGCCTGAAATGAAAAAACAGAAATTTCCAAGGAGAGGAGCTGTTGACAAGGCTATAGCAATTAGAAAAACTAAACAAAGCAGAAACTCAACATTTAAAGGGCCCGAGTTATTTGTGGTTTTACTATTTAAAATGTATTATTCATTTTAGTATCATCATGCTTGGAATTCTGCATACACGATATTAGACACAGTAATTCTCCAGTTTTCTTATTCAGCAAATGCCAGATGTACTGATACTGTATGTATCATGAGAAAGGGAATAAGCACGTCACAAAACAAAAGAGCACAGAGGTGCTACAGAAATAGTGAGGCAGTTGGCTCACAAATACCTCAGACTGAAGTTGTTAACTTCTCATGGTCAATTAACTGGTGTTAGCCTTTCAGTCCATCCCCTGCCCCTCCAGTCTTTTTGGCTCTGCAGGAACTGGAAATTCCACTTCTGATCACAGCATTTTGGGGCTAACATAGGAAATACTTTTCTTCTGTGTGTAAACTGAAGATAATGGCTGGGATTCCACATGAGGTTAAGAAAGCTGGAGAGCAGATATACACATCCAATGCATATAAAATGTTTTCAGCTATTCAAAACACCTGCATATTTCTACCGGGACTGTGAGAGAGCAGAAGAAATATCCCACAAAACCTAAATGATGCTAGAGATCTACATACATGCAGCTGAATCCCTCCCAAAGGTAGGTGCCTATAATCATGCTGCTTACTTAGGGTCTCATGACAACTAATAAAGATCTAACCACATAATCCAAGGAGCCTAGAAAGCATCATCTTACTGAATAGATATTGACAGCTTGATTTCATTGTGTATCAGTAGACACCTAGTATTATTTCTGACGTCATAAGCTATTCAAAACTCATGACTCCTAAACATGACACAGGACTTGGGGAAGACCATTGTCCTCCTGGTAGTGGCTAGAAGTCAGCAGGGTAGCTCTTTAATATCTCAAACAGCACTCAATATCTGTAAAACAACCTCTCATAGCTGGTCACCTGAAGCTTCCTCTATGCCCCAATGACTATATTGATTAGATGCCCGTTTTAGTTGACTAAGCATAAGAACCTAATACCATTTGAGATGTTTAAAAGTCTTCCATGTGACTTTCAGAAAAGCTAAGAACTCATTCAGGCCTTTTGTTATACTTATCAGATCCACACAGGTGACAAATGTTCCTCTCAAGACTTGATCCTAAGCAAGATTTCTTATCTAATATTTAAAGTTAACTAGCTAGGAGGTTGCTAGAAGAGATTAAAAAAACAAAACAAAGCAAAACAGAAAAAAACCAGGAAAAAAAAAACCAAACAAGCAACAAAAAAACCACAGAAAATGCTGCGTGACTTTCAGATGAGGGCATTAATCAAGAAGCCTATTCTGTTACTAATAAGACTAAAATTTGTACTTGTGTTATGGAGCAAATGTTATGCACAGAGTTTCAAATACATATCAATGTATTTGCTGCCTCTTCCTTAAACAACAATCCAACAACTAAAATCTCTAAAACCCATCATAAAAACCAAGGAACGTTGTTTTGCTACTCCGTACTGTCACAGCTGTTTAGGTACTCTTCACAAACCAAGCCTCCATTTTATGATATGATAATATATATATAGCCAACAAAACAGCAAATTTCTGCCCTAGAAACCTGCAGTCTAATAACAAGATAAGACATAGCAGATGGAGACCAGTGAAACCATGACACATCTTTATGCGTCAAGCGCTCTCTGCACACCGGCAATCTGTTAACTTCTGTAAGAAAAAAAAATTCTGTGAAAAGTTCATAAGTGGCAAAGTGAAATAAAACCTTTTTCAGTATTTGAAACTGAATTTAAAAATCCAATCTCAGAAACAGAGTTAAACAGATTGGTTTTTTAAATTGTAGATTGTATCTCAATTATACAATCTACTAATCTTGACATCACCTCCCAATCCAGAGTGAAGGGATAAAAAGGATGAATTCATGTTTCTATGGATTTTTCCTCCCTTTTTCTTTTTGGCTTTTAATTCCCCTATTACTCACCAGCAGCAGTTTTTCTGTGCCCTTTCATTAGACTGACAGTAAAAGATGGAGACTTCTGTAGGGAAAGAGTGAATTAGTTATTCAAAATATAGAGACAATGTGCCATGTGGAGAAAAAATAAGAGGAAAATCCCCACAAACTAATTTTCTGAGATTTAACATTTACACTGATCCTGAAAAAAGTAATGCAATAATAAATTCATTGTGCAGAATGCCAAAATCTAAAGCATATTTTTTCCCCTAAATATCTGACTCCTTAGTTTCAGTGGTTACCATTGGAGCACTTAGGAAGATTATTCTACTCAATTTTTGCAGGTGCTCAAACCTAATATTTGCATATGCATATTTAGAAGAAGGTTTGAATTTACTTTTTTCTTTTAAGCCGTGTTGTTTCTAGTGGAAGGATGAATTTGCTTCTCAGCATGCATTGGCATTTCAGAAAGATCCATCTAAAAGATCTATTTGCAGTGTGTGCAACACAAACACACCTTCAAACAAAACAATATAGAACTGAATGAATTAATATGCTGAGTTGTTCTGCTTGAGCATGCCTATAATTTCAGAGATCGGTGCTGCTCTAAGTTGAAACAACCAAAAAAATATTAAAAATTACTCTTTGAAGGTCTTCTCTGAAAAATACTTTTTCTTTGAGTCTGCCTCATTAGTTTTCAAGAAAGACATTAAAATTAACTTTTTCGAGTAATTTTATTTTCAATTTACAAAAGAAAAGCCAAATCATAAGATTGTTTATTTCACTTACAAATGTAAACAAATTTTGGTAAGAGCAGTCAGGAAATTAGCGAGTAGTATGCAAGAACACAAGCAGAAGTATTTGGGCTACTGCAGCCTGGGAGGCTACCACACAGGACAGATCTCCTACAGTGATCCACACCCTGGATATTTTATGCAACTGAGTCTCATCTCCCTTAGAAAATTCCAGCTGAAAACCAGTTCAGTTGTGTGCCTTGTAGCTCACACCCTGAAGTGGTTACAGAACCTCATTGTTCTGTTAAACTAAATTTGTCTCTAGCTTAATTACAGCTTTTCCCTATGGATCAGTTTTTTACCTTCTGATTAAAGGCTCAATCATATTACAGGTTTTTAAAAGCAAAGACAGATCCTTGCTGTAAAACAGACCCTCCATTCCCTTGTCATAAACTGCACCTACACATCTTACAGGTTTTTTTTTCTTTTTAACTTGGGACAGTTTTAATTGTACATGATTCTGATACATGTTGTCTTTCATCAGGGCATTAACACTCCCATCTTTACCAGAAATATCTGACCCCAAGCATCCCTGCATCATAGTAATCCTTCTCACAAATATTACACATTTTTAGGCCACACTGATTCTGTGGACTAATTCAACTAAAGTGTTACAGTGACACAAACACTAATGCTCATTAAATCAGTCTGGAAATTAGAATAAATCTAGATAGACTGATTCCAAAACAGTTTTCCAGATGGAAGAGAGCGTGAGAGAAGAACAGAGTTAGTACTCATACTTTGAAATGAGGAACATGTGGTCTCCTCCACATGTGGTGAAGTGATACGAGTGCAAAGCAGTGATCTGAAGCTTCTATTCTCATTCAGGGCTGAAAACATCCCAAGGAGGATGGGAGAGTGAGAAAAACTGCAGTAAAAAGCCTTCTCTCATGTAAAGTGATGGAAACTGCATGGTTCAAAGGGGCAATTTCAGAGGTCAAGACATGACAGAGACAGGTAGGCTTGAAACCTGGATCCTTCCTTTCCATTAAAATTCCCCCTCCTGTGCAAAATACAGAATTCTGTGTTTTTATGCAATTCTCTCCCATTTTATGGCAATGGATTTCCAGCACCTTTAGTACCTAAACCCATGCTGTGTTCTGAGCTGGCACCTCTGCTGATGTTTCAGTGGCTGTCAAAAATATGCAAAATCTCAGCTCCCTGCTTTAGGATGAGATTAGTGACAGCTCAACTACAATGTAATCCTCATACAAAGGAAGCATCACATAAACATATTTGAAAATATATCACTTGGGAAAAAAAGCTCTCCAGGGATTAAAAAAAATCTTTGGTTTCCTTTTTATTCACGTATTTGTCCACATTGCATTTTTAAATTATATTAACAATAAATCTGTACTTCCTTTCTATCTATAAGTGCTTTTATTCTAATTCTCTGGTTTTAAGTACTACTTAAGTATTCGCTTGCCACTGGATTTTCAGACCTTCTGTTTGCAAACTCCTTAAAATTTTCTCTGTTGCCTTTGATAGTATAAATGCTTGTTTATTTATGCAGCAATATTTTGTATTGTTTGCAATGCTTCGCAAGGGCTTCTAGCACCCCATGAATAAAAATTTTATATACTACTTCAGTGCTTTGTTCTATGATAGCTCAGTATATCAGAGGAAGATATATTTTATGTTTGCAGTGTCTCACTATGACATGCTATGCTATTACTGACAAATTGATCCTCTATTTAGCATTAATCAAAATATTCAGCTGAATGACAAAATGTGGGAATTTACAGTGGCTTTTGTACCTTTCAATTTGTTCTACAAACATTTAATTTTTAACTGGGCATGTGGCTGAAAATGGCAGGAATACATGTCTCTTCCTTTGAATTATGGTCACAGATCAGGTCAAACAAATGGTTACTCTAAATTCTGTATAATATGTTTAACCATTCCTCAGAAAAGATCAAAGGCAGTTTTGTCAAACACAATGTGGGAATTTGCTCGTTTGAACACTTCAGTACATTTAGTCTTCCAATCCAAACAGAGAGAACTACCTTTCCAAACAAGGATATAAACTGAACTCAGTACTTCAAAGCTTAGAAAAATCTGTTAGCTCTACACATGTATTAACAGCAAGAGTTACTTAAAATAGTAAAAACAACCATAGTACCTATATGAATATAATTTTATGAGACCATGACTGAACTACATTAATAAAGTGTATGAATGAGACAGCTACTGATGCATTTAGTACTCTTACTTGTGAGATTTTCCACATATATGTGCTGTTTAATACTCTGTATGTCTAGAAATATTTTGCTCAGGGAAGATTTTATTATTGATATGAATATTCATAGCAAAGAAAGAACCAAATGAGTACCAAATTTCCCTTACCTACTGTTAGGTAGGTAATCACACTAATGAATTGAAAATGTGTTGTTTCCTAACTGAACCAATTATGCAGAAAAGGCTGCCTGAGGTTGAACTAAGCACCCTCCCATTAGCACAGCCACAGTGTAAATGACAGGAAAAAGGAAAAGAGTGCAGTGAAAAGCAAAACATTATGCTATTTATAACTCTGCATTCAAAAGGGACTGTGAAAATGAAAAAAGCCGAATCTACACATGGCACAAACAGTCCAGGGAAAACCCTTCTTCTAATGAAAGTCCAATAGCCAGTTACCATTTTAAAAAAGCTTGTGCTTTACCCAGCCAGATCTCACTAGTAAAGGAAGGGGTCATTAGGCACAAAAAAAAAAATAAAAAAAATAAAAAAAGAGGAGAAATAACCTTTTTGATTGCTAAAATTAAAGTGAACACATTAACGAGCAAAGCATGACAGCTAAACCATTTGAATTCACAAACACCTGTTTGGTAGGAAAAGATGTCAAGCAAGTTATGAAGATAATATCATGGCATATGCAGAAGAAAAGAACAATTTTAAAAAATTTATACTCCATTTCATTCAGTTTACAAACCATTTTCAGACATCCTATTACACAATTATTTATTCATTTCCATCTGCATAATTTCTAATTTTTCATCAAAATAGTGGTTACACTGCTATTTACTGCCTGTCTTAATAAATTCCCTGTATCAAAAACTGCACACAATCCAATTCCCCTTCAAATATCAGGTAACATTCCGAAGTGTGACACTGCTCTTTCTGAGGGAAAGGAAAATATACTGTGCAAATCAGAATTCCTCTGATACATTTTTTATGCCAAGCAAAAGGTTTTATGATAAACCACACCCCTCAGAAACTTTGTTCTTCTCTATTTTGCATTACTCATTCTTTCTATGTGGTTTCTATATACTCCTAAAAATACCTTATGTAGTCAAAAAAACCCCACCTGCTATATTATTATTATACTATTACATGAATGCTAGAATACAAAACTTCATAATGTACTTTATGTCCTACAGACAGCATTGATTCATTTTGACAGGAGTAAGAACCTCATCATTTGCTTTTATTGTCCCCGATTAAGACAGGGTAATTGATATTCCTAGAGTGAATCAATGCAATAATGTGCATGGCTTTCATAAGAATTTTTGTGTGTGTGTGTGTGTCAATGGAACTTAGCCATCAATCCATATTATAATAATTATGTAAAAGTTTATATAAACTTTTGCTACAATAACCTTCACACTTCTTCTATATACCCACAACAATGAAACAAAAAACATTTCTGCTACTGTGATAGCTCTGGAATCAGTGAACTCAGAAGAACTGCAGAAAAATAAATAGTATCAACTTCATTTTTCAGCATCATACCCATGCATAAAATAGATGCTCATAACATTAGAGCTCAGTTAACTGCAAGAGGTTTGTGCAAGTACAGTAAAATCAGTTACTCTATTTTTAAAACAAGATTTAACTTAACTTATAAGCTATCTAAAGAAAATTGATTTCTACAGAAAAACTAAATCTGAATTGCTCTTTGAATAGCAATTAGGTATAGAAAATTAATGCATCTATTGTGCATGTGTACATACGTCTCAATAAAAAGAGTCCCTATAAAATTTCTTTGATTGCAGACTCAAAACAGAACCTGCAATTTGGAAATATCAAATGCTAACAACTGTAGGGTACTTATGAATCATCTGCTCCTTCTTTGCATGCTGGTGAACATAACTCTAAGCTTAATAAAAATAAAAAAAACCCACAACACGCAATAACCCAGCTCTATTTACAGATGACTATTCCCAAAATCTGGGAACTGTGGCTTGAACTCAAGTCAAGCACAGACAAGTGAAGGTCCCAGCCATTATACATCACTTTGGCATCTTAACTACGATGCCCAGTTTGGCCAGTCCAGTGATTCAGATCTTAGCTGAAAGGGATTCTCTATTACCTAGTAGAGTATACTTATAATTAAAGGACTTCAAATCCATTTAAGATTAGGTAGAAGGAATACAGTTCTAAGTCCCTAGTTCTTTCGCCTGTTGTCCCCTATGGTAGCCTATTTCTATATAATCTTCATAAAAACTACCCCCAAAATTGTTATCACATTTTTTTCCCCTATTCTTCCACTGTACTATTCATTCACAGAAATATACCTAAATCAAGGACCTGGCTAAACAATCTCCCTTGCTGTCTTCGTTGCCTGCAGAGAAACACAGCTGTAACTAGCGAGCTTGGTTTAGATCTATGTTTTAGGAAGAGCTGCTCTTTGAGGAGCCTGTCTCGCTGCCTGCAAAGGCTCCAAGACCAAATTCCAACAGCAAATCTCAGATGCCCAAGCAAAATTAATTTCTTATTTCAAAAAGAACGACCATTAAAACGGAAGCCACGTACTTATCCCACTATAAAAGCTGTTACTATGCCAGCTGCAAATTTTTTGTTCACGCTGTTTAAGTGTTCACTCAGCACGACACCAACCCTGCCAGAGACCTTATCCTGTGACTTTTGGAAGGCAGAGTCACAGAGTGGCTGTCAGGGTCAGTGAAGACAGCGGCTATGCAGGAAGCAGCCAGAGATCTGGAGGGACAAGGGCAGAGCCCTAGCAGGACGGACCCCGTTCCCGGTGCTGGGCAGCTCGCAGTGTCCTGCTGCTGTCCCGCCTGGGAGGTGCCGAGCACTGGTGGCCGAGGCTCCCTCTCTCGCCCCGGGGCGGGAGCACTCCCTGTGCAGCGCTCCCTGCCATCGCCACCGGCGAGTCAGCTCCAGAGAGCGCTAGAAAGGCCTTGAGGTCTGTGGTCGGACAGCTAAATAAATTCAGCTGCATAACAGCGGTCCCATTAAATGGCGACACTATTGACCTCGTACCCAACTCGTGGTCTAAACTTCATTACAGGTGTCGGTAGTGGGAAATCCCCGAAAGTAGTGGCGGTACTAGCGCTGTTCACGCTGAAAGCTGGGCTCACAGCCCAGGCCCAGAGGCGATAGCCCTGGCCCGGCCGGAGCAGCCGCTCTCGGGCCGCCGCGGGCAGCACGGAGAGCTGCTCCCGTGCCCGCCCCGCCGTAATGCAGCTGCTGGAGCCAGCCCCGAGTGCGGAAGCCGCTTTTTGTTCCCTTTTCCGTAGTTCGCATTTGTTCCGTTCGTTGATAATGGCCGAGCCCGCGCAGGGACGCCTCCGTGCCGCGGGGCGGCGCTGCCAGCGCAGGCGGGCCCCGCTCGCTGCCCGCCGCCGCCCGGCCGGGGCTGACGTGTCGCGGCGCGATGGCGGCGGCCTGGGAGGAGATCCGGCGGCTGGCGGCCGATTTCCAGCGGGCGCAGTTCACCGAGGTGGCCCACAGGTGAGCAGGGCGGCGCCGGCACCGCCTGCCGCGCCCCTTCTCCCGCGGCCTCCGGTGCGGGCACCCCGCGGGGCGCAGCCAGGCACGGCCCCTCCGCCGTTCCCTGTCGCCGCCGGGAGCCCCGCGGGCCTGCCGGCACCCCGGAGCACGGGCAGGCCCACGGGAGCGACTGAGTGTGTAATCACAGCTACGTTCCAGTTGGTCAAAATCGTCACGGCTCCAGCGCTGGGTTTCTCCCTTCTGTCTGCTTGACCAGTTGAGGTCGTTGTCCAGAACTGGTTTTTATTAAAGGAAAATGAATCCGAAACGCGCAAAAATAAAAGGGCACAGAAGTGCCATGGACACGAATTCTTTAATTAATTACAGGCGTTCCTAAATTCCCTGGCAGATGCGTTCTCACAGCTGGCAGGGCTGATAGCTGTTCAGGAGGAGATTAAAAGTTTTGGAGCGATGACTCGCCTAAGTGAAGCCATATGGATGATTTGGTGGGTGATAAGCAGGATACAGACATTAATTTCTTTGTCTGAAAAAGTATATTCGCAAAGAACTGCAAACAATCTTTGTAGTACTTCCTGTGTTTAGTATGTTTGAAACGTCAATTCAAAGGTAATATTTTTTAGGAGGTACTTGCTTAGAGTAGCTGCTGACTCCTTCTGGTTTTGACAGATTGTCAGAACGGAACTGTATAGAAATTGTCACAAAGCTGATCGCAGAAAAGCAGCTGGAAGTAGTGCACACGCTTGATGGCAAGGAGTATGTCACTCCAGCACAGATTAGTAAGGAGATCCGCGATGAGCTTCATGTTTGTGGTGGTAAGTGTGGCATCTTCCTTTGGATTTGGAAGTTACACAGAAAGGATTTGAAAGTCTCCAGTACCCTTAATCTTTCAGAAAGCGTCAGTTTGTTTCGCCTACATATTAATTCACCTATTGCTCTTTCATTTTTACTTCAGATCTGTGTCAAGCTTTTAGATAAGCATATCAACATACATTATTTGGTTTATTTTCACCCATGTGGAATTTCTGACATAAAAGTTGTATAAAAATCCGTTTGAAGGAAATTTGGTATTTTAATATAGTTTAGCCCCTGGCTGAGATGTTTGACCTTGTCTTGGAATTTCAAAGTCATTCTCCTTTCACACCATTAGTAATAATAACATTTGTAAGTTGTCATTGACAGGTCTTATTTTACCAATGTGAAGAGCCACCTGTATTGAAAGATGTGACTTAGATATATAAGGAAGCAAATACTGTTCAGACAGCTTTTTGTCAATGGCTTTAATGAGCAGGCAGTGTATTGTACTTTGAATTATACTTAACGGTGAATTTCACAGCGTCATATATTCATAAAAATTAACTTCTTATTATATCCATACAGATTTCCTATTTTCCCACTGTTACCACAGGTTTATCTCAGTTTGTCTTTTGCCATTGTGTATCATACCAATGGGACACTTGGACTGAATAAAAATTTGCTGAGTTTTTTGTTAGTAGCATCATGCAAAGGTAGAAAGTTCTTACAATCTCTGGGTACTCATGGACTAGTTTAATTGGTCTACAGAAAAAGTAATTAAATTTTGTGTGCACAATGAGCTGTACTATATTCTAAATCTGTTCAAATATGTTTCATGTACTAAAAGTGTGTTTTAACTTCTCTTGAAGGTCGAGTTAACATTGTCGACTTACAACAGGTAACTTTAGTAATAGAAGCTTTATACTTCTTTATTTTCTTTGCCATGTATAGTGCAAATATAGAGTTCATTAGCTATACTCCAGCTAAGTTATTTTTTTAAAACAGAACAAATTTTATAAAGAGCTGGTAGCTCACGTCAGGGTTCTGCAGATTGTTTAATCTGTCAATTTATTGCTTTATTGAAACATCTCTGCTTAGTGATAATCTAGGACTTCTGAAATCACTACTAATATATATACAGTTTTTGTTTATGAACTATTTATTTGTAAACTAAGGAGGGCAGACAGAAAAGAAATATGTTTCCCATTTAAATTTAAAGCTGCAGGAGCATGCATAATTAACTTTGCATGCCTCTTTGAATCCTCCCTCTTCCTTCATTATTCTCTTGTCTCCACTAATCTTTGTCCTGCGGTAGTCTTCTTCTGTGGCTAATTTTCCCTTCAGGCTTGAGCAAAATTACTTGGGAACAGAAAACTTTTCTGAAAGCCAGTTTCCTATTTTCTCTTACTGCTTTCTGGTATTTTTTATTATATAGGTTTCTTTTAACAGTTGCAAAGAGAGGTTTTTTTCCTATAGCCTTGCTGGTTTATTCCAAAACACAGATTATGTGTATTTGTATGCAATAGTATAAAAAAATAAAAGCAGCTTTTCTCAAGATATAGGAATGTGTAACTAGTATCTCAGTATTTGAGAATGGTTTTCAATTTAAAGTTCTGATAAGAGGTGGTTTTTTTTAGGTAATAAATGTCGACCTTCTGCACATTGAAAACAGAGCTAATGACATTGTTAAATCTGAAAAAGGTATTCAGCTTGTACTGGGACAACTTATAAATGAGTGAGTACCTTCAGGAGCAATATTCATACTGTATTTATTTTTTAAAACATAGACTAAAAATAATGTCCAAGCTTTGTTGCTTCTAAAGTGAAATACATTTTTCTTGGCTGATCTTAGAGCTGCTTAGTGGTGAACAGTGCTACTTTTGGCAGGTGAGGCCTATCTCAGCATATCATCCAGTGAATCCACAGTGTAAAGGTCCTCCTGAACATCTGTGTTCAGTGTCCTGCATTTAAGAGGCTTCATTTCTTATCCAGTGTCTTTGTGTACAGCAGCCAGATCCCATTTGCTCTCTGGCTTTGCTGTCTGCCTCAACTATTGTCAAACCTTCTACCTCTTCTTCTATCTCACAAGCCTAAGATGTTTGAGCTAGTTATTTCATGGCTTCCAGCACACTAACGGCCACTGAAGTAATACTCTTATGGGGTTGTTCTTTTTATTGATTGTGCTTCAGGATCTGTTCTTGTCAAAGAATATGTAGTTCCTGGCTCTCTTGAAATAGCTAAGACCTGTCTTGCTTATTACTGAAGCTGTTTTCCAATTTTCATTGACATAATGTTTTCCTCTTGCTTGAAATTTTCATACAAATAGAAAAATGGCCCATCTTAATACTAGCTACCTGCTTAGCAGACTTTTTTAAAAAAAGACACATTTTCACTTACACTGTTCTCCTTTATTCATTTAAGATAACTTCCGCTTTATTTTTGCAACGATGTAAGAGAAAGCGGTATATTAAAAGAGGTCAGTTATTCAGTATGTGATCTTGACATTGACTTTGAATCTCTCACTTAATGTGTTGTCTCTTTCTTGTTTTTACAAAAGGAGTTACCTGGATCAATTAGCAGAAGAAGTAAACGATAAACTCCAGGAAACTGGCCAGGTGACAATATCTGAGCTCTGCAAGGCATACGACCTTCCAGGAGACTTCCTGATACAGGTGATAAAAGCCATCAACCTGGCAAGTGCAGAATTAGTTGTGGCCACCTTCTTTGTTTATCTTTGCAACTATGGCTTTAAGTCACTCAAATTAATGCTAAGGGTAAATCTTAGTTTTCATGGTGCGTCTGCAGACCACACTTCTGTTTTCTGCAAAGTTTTCTGTCATTAGATACCCATATATCTAATGGAAGAAAGCATGCTTTGAAAAGCTCAATTCTTCTATTTACAGGCATTATCCAGGCGTTTGGGCAGAATTATTCATGGACAACTTGACCAGGAAAACCGTGGGGTGATTTTTACAGAAGCTTTTGTGTCCCGTCATCGAGCACGCATTCGTGGGCTCTTCACTGCAATTACTCGGTAAATTGCAATCCCTGCAACTACATATTAAAATATTTTTGCCATAGGTCTTTATGGGCCAGATTCACTTGTGATTGAAAAAGAAAAGGAAAACACGGCCTCTGGATAGATTCCCCTAAGTGTAGTTCAGTTCCTGGGAACAATTCTTAGTTAAGCTAGACTCACTTGTTAGAAATGGGGACTCTCTTTTGAAAAACAAAGGAAGTATAACAATATACACTATACAACATGCTTTAGCTGAAGAAAATGTTAATCTGTTGTTATTTTGTTACTTTGTAGAATATCTGTCCTCTTGTCACTCTCCCACTCCTTAGTCAGTTACATATTGGTGTGGTTGCTACATAAGATTATAGATAAGTTTTTCTTATTAAATCAATAAATTTTTGTGTCACTTTGTAGGAAGAGGAAAACTTAACAAAGCAGAAGTTTCCTTACAGTAACTATCATAGCTTTTGTGTTATCAATTTACAGTAATTCAGAATTAAAACCTTGTAAACTCTTTCAAACATCAGTGTAGTATCCTGAGGCTAAGATACTATGTAGTTCTGCTGTCTGTAGTAACCTCTCTTAATTCTGGATTCTCCACATCAGTTTCATATCATTAATTTATATTGTTTTGTTTTTCTTTTTTCCCCAAGGCCTACACCTGTAAGTAACTTGATCACTCGGTATGGATTTCAAGAACATTTACTTTACTGTGAGTGTCATTCAGAAAATTTTGTGTGTCTGTTAGGAAATCCATTCTTCATTATTAAAAGTATGCTTTCAAAGAAGCTTTTTAGTATATAGCCTTAATTCTGAAATACAGAACAAAGTGTTACTCTTTAGTGTAGAAAGTATTAAACCCTTTGTGCTATCCATAACTGAAGGAATGTTCTCTCTATCCAAAGCAATGAAAACACTGGTTGACAAGATGCCTCTTGGGGCAGAATAATGCAAGAAGTACTTATTTATTCATCTCTTTCGTTATTTGCCCTTAGCTACTGGCAGTTTTATCAGTGAAGCACACAAAAGGGGACAGATTTTATGTAGCCAAATGGCATTAATCGCTCAGGATTTTATTTACTGTCTTTTTTCTGTGATAATGGAGGCTAAGCTTTTGTTAAACTTAGTTAAAGGACTTTATATGCTGAGAGATAAAACATAATCTTAAACTGTTTACTTTTATTTCCGCTGTTCCTTTTCTAAATAGAAATGCATAAAGATTCCCTATTGAGCTGCTGAAATCTTTAGGCTCTACTTGTTTGTCACTTTGTGTGCCCTCTCCTATCTCTCAAAAATGCTGCTTCAAGCATCATTAGTCTTCTATGCTCGCTGACCAAGTGCTGCTGGTCTTTTAAAATCCTTTATTGGTTTTCTATCTCTTCTCATAAACCTTAATGCTTCTCTTGATTGGGTCCTTTTGCCCTCAGGGCATTGCTCACTTTAGCTCCACTGTAGTATCTCTCTGCTTATCCTGTTGTTCTCTGACACAAGCTTATTCATTAAAAATTAACATCCTAGCACTTAAATAAAATCATATAAACGCTCTACTTTTACATAATCGATTTAAAGTTTCCACCTTCTTTTTCTTTATGTGCCATCCAGGTTTTCATAGATTAAAGGGAAAATCTGTGAAATTGCATTACAATAATGTCTCAATACCCAGCAAATTTCAGGATTTGGTTACAGTCTATTTCAGATGAGTCCTTCAAGTACATCAAGTACATACATGCTTTGATGTACAGTGTTAATGTGAATTAAGTTCTCGTGTTTTCCTGACACCAGTGATCATCACAATAGGTACTCAAGTACTTCTGTGGGTTTTTTTTAGTGAGTTTGTTCATCTTTTTCTTTAGTTTTTCCTCCTGTCTTTAATTACCTTGGCAGTTTCTAAGTTTCAAAGGCTTTTTATCTTTTTATTCACTGCCAGATTTTATTGTGTCCGTTTGCTGAGATACCGTTTCAATTTCACAAATGTTGGAAACTTGAAAAGTATTTTTCAATTATTTTACTTCTTAGCTTTTTATATCTGTCGCTGTAAAAGTGGTCTTTGTCAGTTTTCTGTTTCTTCCAGAATAAAAATATAAGTTCAGTGTAATATTTGTATAATTTACAAACATCTAATTATTTAATCAGTATTTGGGTTTAGACAGGATAAGTATTATTCTTTGAGTCTTTCACATAGATGTGCTGCTATTCATTTAAAGCTCTCGTAAAGTTACGATAAAAAGTAGTTTTAGATATGAGAATCTCTTCAGGTTAAAACAGTAATTACAAAGCCTAATGAAATCACAGATATTACTCCTTTCTGAGCATTATGTTACTGTTATAGGACTGACATAGAGGTACACTTACCATCTTTGTCAGACGTTGATAGAGACTTAATAGCACACTACAAACTACTTGGTCACCTTTAAAAATAAGTGTGAATTTATAGTAGTTCTACAGGGATCCTGTTGTTCTAAAACAAAGTACTGTCTGGTCATAATTGTAGGAATGGCCTGTGAAATCTCTGAGAGCACCTCCTCTGCCCTGGAGTTTTAAAAATAGCACTTGATAAAATACAGAATTTAATGTAATTGATGTCTTCATTTCACTTCTCTTCTTCTGACATCTTCTTTCCCTAAAGACTCTGGATCATTAATAGATTTTTCAACCAGTGTTGTGAAGCTCTAGGAAAGTCTAATTCTTTTTCCTAAAAACTTGGAATAAAAAGTTGAAATTGCAAACAGAGAACCAATCTGTATTTTCTGACAATTGCTTAAGTGGAATAGGCACATTGACTGTTTTCTAAGACAACTAAAATATTAGGAAGTATAAGAAACTAATTTTGTTTCCAGAATTGGTCTTATAAGTTCCATTTTATTCAATGTAACTGAACCATGGCAGAACATGATTTCTGGCTCTTGTCTTAAATTACATAAAGCTGTATCTTGTTTAAATCAGTTTCTGCTGCATTTTTTCAGTGTAAGTATTGTTCAGCTTTGCTAGTGGCAGTTGTGTTCAATAGCTTCTAGCTTACAGAAGCTCGTCTACACTATGAGCATATAAAAAACTATCATGATTTACTATGTACTGTTTCTTCTGGAACTGGGCTTTCAGGTAAACTTTCCTGCATAAGTGAGCTAAAATTCTGCTGTACTAAGCATGTTGTGGTGTTAAATGCTGCTTCTATTTAATGATGAAGAAGCCTCGCCATATGATGCCATTAAATATTTTGTTCCAGAGTAAAACTTGTCTTTTAATGAAATAGAAATGAACATAAACTGAGTATAAAAAAGCCATCTGGTAAAGCTCTGGAAATTAGCAGAGTTAGCAGTTGATGTCACTGATTTTTTAAAATACATCTCTTGTATTACAAAAAGGCAGGAGCAGAACGTAGGAGGCAAATCAGATATTTGTATGCAATTTAAATGGATTTTAAAAAATCTTATTCAGCATCAAGAAGTGCTTCATACCTTGGTACTACCAGCGACCAGTATGTTCTTTGTCAGCAGTATTTGTGTATTCTCAAGAGATTATTATTGGCAACTGTGTTATGCAGTTTAGGTAATGACTTTTCATGTCATTTTCTGTGTTCACATCGTTTTTTTTTTCCATTTTGGTTAACAGGCAAGCAGTGAATTCAAAGAGAAATTATTAATAAAATAATAGTATATTTTACTCTTCAGATTAAAGCCAGAGAAAGATTCTTCTATGTCTGCATTATTTTTAATTAAAAGCTAAAACTACCTAGGTGTATGTTCATAGAAAAATGTTTTGATCCTGCCATTGTGGCTCACTCTTTGGAAACATTCATTTCCAGAGCTTTTGTGAAGAAATTCTGGTAAGTGTTAAAAATAATTGATAGAGCTTGGCAGTATTTCACTAGAGCAAGTACAAACTAATTGGTGGAAATAAAGAAGAAACAAACCAGGGAAAATAATTGCTATCTTTTGATTAATGGATTTACTAACTTAGGAAACATCTCTTCATTTATTTTCCTCTTGTAGCTTTGCTAGAAGAACTTGTTAACGCTGGTCGTCTAAAAGGCACCGTGGTTGGTGGGAGACAGGATAAGGCTGTGTTTGTTCCAGACATCTATTCTAGAACACAGAACAAATGGGTGGATTCCTTTTTCAAGCAGAATGGTTACTTAGGTAATTAATCGATATTCTTACAGATAAAATAGCTTTCTAAAACTAGTCTGGGTAATTGGTGTTACCCTAATATAGCTAGGGGCTTAGAATGAAGCCTCTTTCCACAAGGAGAAGTGAAAATCAATGTAGTGGCTGATATTCCTTTCCTAAAAGACCATCTTGCTCATAATGATGTGTGTTACTTTATCACAACAAACTATATGTCATTAGAGAGGACCATACTGCTAAACAGTAACTATTTCTCACAAACAATTACAAATGCTGAAGACATTGATTAGCTTGCCCATTGTAGATTTTTCAGGTCATTGTGACTGGAGTTTCAGGCCAGGTGTCCAGATTACAACCAAACTCTGGCTGTTAATAGTCAAATCATGCAGTGCTCAGGAAGAATTTTTTTCCAAAATAATATTTGTCGAACTAGAGTGAGTAGCACTAGTATCTTGATTTGAATCCAGACCATTCTGTGGATACTTCAAGCTGAGTGATGCTGGATGATGGTGTTTTGAAACACCACTAGCCGTGGGAAAATGTGCATCTGAATAAAGAGAGGAATGTCTCTTTATGGTCCCAAAATGTCAGGCCCTCAGTAGCAGTAATTCTTGCAGTTTGAAGAGGTTCACCATAACTTACAATGATAGTAGTAACTGTTTCTGTGATACTGCTTGACTGATGGAGTGTCTTTCAGTCTTTGAGTGTTTTTCCCACATCTTAAGTATAAACTGCTAAATAGTTGAGAACAAAACACTTGAACACTGTATGTATTGTAAATATTGTTCATGCTATATTAGAGTACTTGGAAAAGATATGACTGCAAATATAAACGCAATGGTATAAGAATCCAAAAAAAACAATATTCTAAACTCAGATCACTAAGTCGCATCCATGATTTAATCTGCATTCTTCTATTAACAACATTTAGATGTAGCCTGTACTGAACTAAGATTTAGGTCAGCATTATTTAAGGGCTGCTGTTTACTGTTATAAAATATATGTGTAACTCTTCATTTCCTGCTTTCAAAGTAAAGTCATTCCATAAGATCTTGTATGTATATGAATGAACTAAGTTTTAACAGACATCTGGTGTTTTTTAGAATTTGATGCATTGTATAGACTTGGCATCCCTGACCCAGCAGGCTACATTAAAAAAAGATACAAGTCCGCACAACTCTTGTTTCTGAGAGCAGCTTGTGTTGGTCAAGAAATCGTGGATCAAGTTGAAGCCTCTGTGGAGGAAGCCATCAGCTCTGGAAGCTGGATAGATGTAGCAGTAAGCAATCCTTTCAGTTGTTGTTGTTGGATTTACTTCCTTTTTCTTATTTTTGTGTCAAATTATACTTTATTGCAACTACACATATGTATAATGAAATTCTATGTTGTCAAAAAAGAAAATTCCGTTTAATTAAAATGACAAGTAAAAGGGCATTATTTGCCTTTGATTTGATCTGAACAAAAACAGGGGAAGGACATACTAGCATTCAGTTTATAGATATGTAAGATTAACTTTCATTTCAAAACTAGTATGAAGGTACTCTGCTAGTGAGCAATATATTTCTGTTGGGCTTTTTTGGTTTTTTGAGAAAATGTCTCAACTAAATGCTTGCAACACTTTTGGTGGGCAGAGGGATCTTAGCCACTTTGTCCTGGCTGAGTCCTAGTTTTAGGCCTTACAGCACTACCTTTGTTGCTCTTAAGTCCTGCTATTGTTCTGTGTTTGGTGTTGCTCTTTAGCTGTTGAGCTTCATCTTGAAGAAGTTGCCATACGTTTGCCCAGAGGTAACACATATTTCTAGAGCAATGTAGATTTGCCATGTTAGAAGATTTAAAATAGCATGTACTCTTAAATTATAGCTTAATTTGAAAAGTGCAATGCTTTCTAAATAGTTAGCAGATGTCAAATGGCCTGTGTCTATTCTGTTTATCCACTTACAAGGCTATTGTATTTTAATTTTCTTTACCCTAGACTCTTCTGCCCAGCTCATTGTCAGTAGAAGATGTTGGGATTTTGCTCCAGCAAGTGATGAGATCTTTAAACAAAAGCTCTTCAGGTTTAGTCTTCAGTGACACCATTGCAGTCAGTGAGAAATTTCTAAGCAGCTGTGCTGACCTCTTTTCTGATCTGATGCAACAGAAAGCAGAAAAGGTACAGTAGGTTTTTTATTGGTCAAGATACAGTGCACATTGAGCATTGGAAAAGCTCATGGGACTTTCTAGTCACTGTTACAATTTTTGTGCATCTTATCTGAAATACAACTAGAGAAGAAGCAAAACTAGTGAACAACAGGTTTCTGTATTTAATGGGTGTAATTTATATTCTCATGCACTCAGGAGGCCCAGTCTCATGTGTTGGACTTGGAAAACATGATGTTTGATTAGTGTACTTGAAAATGGCCAAATAGCTTAAATGTTTCTTCCATTGCTGTGTGTATCTTTTTGCTATGATGTGCATGTTCTTCATTTTAGGAAATTAAAAACAACCCTGTTAATTTAATCACTGAAGAAGATTTAAAACAGGCTTCTTGTTTAGAGAACTCATATGCTAATAAAAAAGACAAAAAGGATGAAAGAAGAAAGAAAGCAACAGGTAAGACATCAATATTCACCTTAAGCAAAAAAACCAAAACAAACTTGTTTTATCTTTAGAATACTCAAATATAAAGTTAGTAGGAATATTTTGTAGTCTGTTAAATGCTTCCTGTCTGTTGCTTAAGATACTTAAGAAATAATCCACCTGCTTACCGTTATACTGTGGATGTGGATATATCTCAGCTATGTCTATGAGAACTAATTTCAGATTTAGAAATGCAGAGGAAGTATTATAAAGGTCTCTTGAGTTAGTTCAACACTAGGCAACAGACTTTAGAAGCAAGGAATTCTGTGTTCATTTATTATTTTATGCAGTATGATCATATAAGACTGAATAAAACCAGTATTACGTCAGGGACCTCTATGCCATGTTTTATTACACTATATAGATACAATTTTATTTATTTATATAGATACAATTTTAATCCATTTTTCACGGATCCGGGAAAATTAATATGTTCTTATTATTAGTCTTGAGATGTTAATTCCAAAATAACTTTGTCAAATTGAGAATGAGTTTTTGTGGGGTTTTTTTTGAAGACTACTTGTCCTCTTTTCTGAGAAAACCATGCCATAGAATTTTCTGTTGTTTGCACACATAACAATTACTTAGAGATTAAGACAGTTTACTTTGAGGTATATTCTGGATTAAATAAATCCCAAACCTTACTGCATTGGTGTAGTGACTGTTTGGAATAGACTTCAGTTGAAGGAAGAATAAAAATGTATGGGTTTAACCCTTTGAAATCTTTCTGACTTTTAAAACAATATTCAGTCTGAAGGCTGTGAATCCCAAAAATTTTATGTGGCTCTTGTGCTGCTACAACACAGCTGAACAATCTATGTTGAACTCACTTGCAGACTGTTACTGTGCTACTGAAAGTAAGAAAATTAGAGCACTGATGCATCTGGCTTGATTGAATATACTCATCTGCAAAACAGAACATTCTACTCTAAAAAAAAAGCATGAGTAGGCCTGAGTTGACATGGAAATTAAACTTATTCTTGCCACAAGAGAAGGCAGATTTTTTTCTAGGCCATATCTAAGGTAGAGAAGCTTGAAACTTTAATTGAATTGTCGTAAGAGAATGACTTTGGTTTCCAGCCCTCTGAGGAGTGAGACTCTACTGAGCTTGTACTGCATGTCTAGACAAATTCATGTTACCCACTGGTAACATGCTGCACCATCAGCAAGCACTACCCTGAAATGGTTTATTATGGACTGTTATGTGCATTACCTAAAAACACCCCAACATAATAGTTTTATGTAATGTAATTGCTGTAATGCAGTCACATTTCAAATAAGCTTGTGAAAAGCACTAATTTTTTTGGCTGTTCCTGCAAAGTGATGCTTAAAAATCCATCTATGGCATGTAACAGATGCAGTTAGCTTTTTAAGTTATAGCATCTTGTCTTTGCGTTTCCTTTTCTTAAACAATAGTAGTTATATACTGTAGTTACTTGAAACCTTGGACTGTATTTAAATGGAAATGGAAAAAACACATACTTTCTCAAGGCATAGTATATATATGTGTGGTACACACATATATATATAAACTTAAATTTATACAAACTTAAATATATAAACATATATATGTTTAAACATATATATGTTTAAACTTCTTCCAAGTGAAAAAATAGCAGAAGAGGCTGTGAAAAAGGGAACAAAGCAGAAGAGTTTGCCTTGTGGAGAGGAACTGTATAGCAGATTGAGATTCTGTCTGCAGTTGCATACATTGATTGCAGGACTTCTGAACAACGTAATTTGTTCTGTGTGTCAGAACTGGAACATCCCATTGCTCTACAGTCATCTAGGAAAAGTCAAAAAAGATTGAGTGCTCTAGTTAGTTGAATGTGTGCTTCCAGGCATATTTTGGATAAATGCTTACAGTATTGGACTCTTTCTCTAAAAATTAACAGAGTTACATTATCTAAAATATTTTTTACAAACTCACTCACTTATTTAGCGTCATTGAATAAAAATGCTAAATGCTTACTAAGATGCTGTTTTCGGCTGACAGAAAATCCACCATTGCATTATGGACTTTGGTATCTCATCTGTTTTAAGATGAAGAAAGACATTGTACTTTTTTTATTATTATATGTGCATTTGATATTAGTGTTTGTGTTTATTAATGACATTATCTTAAAGCTTTGCCTCAGTTGCTTTTTTTTCTCAAGAATGAAAGTTATGGCCCTAAGATTCTGAAATGTTTGTTCTAGGTTGTGTTTAGAATCAGGTTGTGGTTTTCAATCCAGTATTAACAAGTGACACAGGTAAATTACCATGGTATTGTAAACTTTTTAAGTTCTACAACTTTGCTGTGTACTAAGCAAGTAATTCCCCACCAGAGGGCAGTGGAAGCATGAGAGGAGGAGGTGGTGGGAATGCCAGAGAGATAAAGATTAAGAAAACCAAGAAGAAAGGAAGAAAGGATGCTGACAGCGATGAAGAGTCACAAGGGACTGCCACAGGTTTGTCATTTTATTTTAGGCACTATCTATTCATATCTATTCAACATGGTTTTACTACTTGCTTTTTTTCCTACATGTCTATTCCTCCCCTACTGTTGAGATAGTCAGCTAAAATGTCAAGAAGATGAGAATACTATGTAGTTAAATATCAATGGATGTGATGTTGTATCAATGGATGTGATGTTGCTATTCAAATGAAATGGACATTACATGTTCACTGAAGGATATAACTTAGTCTTCAAAAAAGAAATTTAAGTCAAGGAAATAATACCATTTTATATTTATTCTTTTATGTAGGAAATGCTGTACATTTTGGGGTGAATGTTACACTTGATTTTGTAACACCTGCTGCATAGCGAGTGTATGATAAATGAATGACCTAAATTAACAAATCATAGCAATCAAACAGTTTTTTCTTCATAGGAATAAAATATACAGTCAAAACTTACATTTTGGTAGTTTTAATATCACTCCTTATTGGTGCCTATTTCTCTACCTTCACTATTACAAGAAAGAGCATGAACAGCTTGCTAAGTAAAAGCCAACATTGTTAGATTTAGACCAAACAGTGGTTGCAAATCAAGCAATCATGTTCTTTCGTTTGATGGAGAACCAGAAATGTGTGCTTCCATTTATATGTAGTATGCAGACTCAATACTGACTGAAAAATACTTTTAAACATGATATTTGAAGTGTGAAATAAAGTGCAGTAATTTTGTTTGATACTGCTCTCACATAGTACTGTAATTCACATATAAATGGAATTATTTTTTAGGACTACTCAGTTACTGAGAAAACAATGTTCAGTCACTTTTAGTTTTTGGTATAGGCTTTCTGTTTTGCCTTTATTGCTGCTTGTATTGCTGTATTATATATAGCTTGAACCACGATCTCAAACTCATATGGAACCATTCAAATGTAAATGTTTTTAAAACCTGATTTATCCTCCGTTTCACTTGTTTATAAGTCTTGTATGTTTGTTACTCCTGTGGCACAACAAGGAACATCATTGCTCTCCATACTTACGTGCACAATAAGCCTGTTTTAAGGTGCATCTAAAACATGTCCTTTTCTGATTCTCTGTCATCATTCTGATCTCATTCATACAAAAATTCTACAGCACCTGGGAAAGGTTCATGTTTTGTGCAAAACTGAAATATAGATACACTAAATTGTATACATATAAGTTGTTTTTATTACTGAAACACTTTGTCTGGTTTAATTTATCATATTTCAGGTTTTGTACTGTAACCTCAAGTTTAGGACTCTGTTACATGATTGTGTACCTTACCAAATGGAGTTTAAAAAAATAAAAACAGTAGCCTTGTGAAATCTTCGAGTAGGAACACTCAATTCAGTTTTGGCACTTTAAATTCTATTTGGTCTTGGTGACATTATGGTTTCTAAACTAATGGGCAAAGCAGACTGAAAAAATATCACCAAAAATGCATATACTCATACACTACTTCAGTTGACTATTACAGAAACTTTTAAGTGATCAAAAGAGAAATTTCGTCAGTTTTTCATATGTGTAAAATTCAGCTGCCATGTATAATCATCCCTTTTTTCCATTGTTTATAATGGCATTTCTTCTATGGTGTTTGGACTTTGGAGCTTTCCAGTGTCTCATGCCACAGAGTAATTACAGCAATACTAAATGGAATGTCTTGTCAGTGAGTGTTGTTTATGGCCACTACAGGGAGGAATAAGAAGTTGGAGTTCCCTTTCATGTCACAAGAGGAAATTGAGGATGTTTTAAAGACCCGCATGCAGGATTGCCCTGAAGAACTTATTACAGAAATTGCTGAACATTTAAGAAGGTAATTTCAATAATTCTGCTGGAGTTAGAAAATTGGTGATTCACTTTAGATGAGCGTACACTTCAGTGTGTTTTCTTGCTTAGAAAAGAGTGCTTTGTTGATAGATGTGAACCACAATATTCTTTTTCTGTACAGCTCCATGTTACACATGTCTTATGTGTACATACTATAATACTTACATACCATACGTACTATAACATTAGAACATCTGCTAATAAGTATATTTTAATTTCCTTGTGGGTTTTTTCCCTGATTTTCATATTTTCTTTTTGTTTATCTCACCATTCTGTAGTGTTCATGTCCCCATCATTTACTACACAATGAGGTCATTTTCTCTATTGCTGATACATTTGGGAAAACCTTATACAGTTTCACACTTTGTTCAGTGTTTTCTTCTTTCTTCTTTCCTGTTCTAAGACCTTTGACAAAAACTTACCAGGAAGTTGTACGTTCCGTTTTTACATCTTCAACATCTTCCTCTGGAGCCAACAGAAGACAGGCTATGAAGGACTTGCAGGAGGAATTCTCAAACTTGTACAACAACATTCGTTTATTTGAAAAGGGAGCAAAGCATTTCACAGGTACAAAATGTGTACTTTGAAAAATTATTATGCTCCTTCAAGGATGTTAAATTTATTCCAAATCTACATTAAAGGTCAGACAGGAGCAGGAGTTTAAAAAGGAAAATCTAAAAAGAAAAGCTAGAGATGCATTTCGTATGCCTAACACTGCCTTTATGCTGAAGTGCATTGCTTTGCACAGTGATTGAAATACATTCTCTTTATTTCATATCCATATTCTGTTATATCTTACATCAAGATAACTGTGTTCTTGCCTTTCCTTCCCAAGTGTTTGCATTCCTTCCAATTTTTCACTGTCTAGGTGAAAAAAGTAAAAAATAGAAAGGAAAAGTTTACTAAGCTCACTTTATTCTGTCAGCTGTGCCGCTAGTGAAAAAATTGAATACCACCTGATTCTAAGAAGCTGCTGTTTGAATCTCATAGGTTTGGTACTGAAAGTAGCTGCTACTTGAGGATAGTCTGTCAGAATCGTTTTGCAGGGGGTTACTCTGTAAGGTGTTACAGAAAGTTAGCATTAGGAAAATATTTTAAACATTTCCAAGATTCTCTGCTGCATTCAGGTTTCTCCTAGAATATTCCCTGTGGAAATCTTCTAGCACAAGGAAACATGAGCAAAACAACCTGATATTCCTGTATTTTGGAATAGCCTTTGTTCCCATTAGCCTTTGTTCTTGGACATGTATTCTGTAGCCTCTTTTTTTTTTTTCCAAATTCCAGTATTTCAGTCTTCAAGTGACATGGCTGTTCTTCTATTTAATTGCTTGTCCTGCAGAATTTTCTTTTATATACTCTTGACTTGATCAATAGCAGTGGTTCAGGAGGATTCAGGGACTAGTTTACTGCTTATACAGATACATCATTGAAATACTATCAATGCATTAAAATGTTCTTACAGACTTGAAAGCTCCCATTTTTCACTGAACGATGTTCCTTAAGAATCTTGTCAGAGCAAATGAGGGATGTTATCTTCATGTATCCGTATAACTTTCTCATACTACTACTACGATGGTTGATAGAGTCCACAGTTAGGAAGATGCTCTGATAACATCCTAGGAATCAGGTAACTATAATAAGTTACTTTAATCACTTATTTCTTTTAGCAGATGATACTCTTGCCAAACATCTGTTGAAGACTCTGTGTACAGACATTACAAATCTGGTTTTTAACTTCCTGGCATCTGAGTCAATGATGACAACAGAAAATTATTCTACAATCACAAGTGAGGTACAGAAATAAAAGTTCCTTTCTAAAAGTCTCAAGTAGATCAGTGATGTTTGCTCAATAAGTAATTGCTTCCCTTGACATATGCATACATGTAAAAAGATGATTAATATTACAGATTATTTCCATTTTTGTCCCCTGCAGGGAAGAATCAAGATTTTAGGTAAACTGCCAGAAGATACCAAAGGTCCTTTAACTAAACTACATACTTCTCTGAATGGCAAGGTAAAGTTAATCAAGTTCAGATTTTCTGTTTTGCTGAACAGTGCTAATAAATAGCTGACACACATAGTGTAGTACATAACCACTGCTGCTGTAAAGGATGGAGGCAAAATAATCTTTTGTATTTGTGTAAGGCAGTGAGAGAAACTGTGGGTTTTTTATTTGTGAATTTTCAGAGATGAAAAGGTGATCTTACATTTTGGTACTGATGTCACCTTTGGCTCCTTCCTGCCATATGGAACCCAGTGTGCCTTTCATGGGCAGGTGAGAAGAATGAAAACTGAGCAAGAATCTCCAGTGTGAAGTGGTTGATGTTTCTTGTATTTTGTTCCCAGAGTTCTTGCATGTTCTCCCATGTATTTCTTAACTAGTAAAATTACAGATATTTAAAAAAAACCCCAAACATTAGATTATGGCTTTGTAGGCACAAGGAGAGTTCTTTATTAATTCTTTTATGCCAAAGGTCATATTGATGTGTTTCTTATTAAAAATATATCTGTAAGTAACTGTAGAACATGTATTCATTTTTAATTTTATTTCCGAGATTAATGAATTGCATTACATTTGGGTTAGGATTTAAGTATATGAACTGTTGTAAGATGAACAAAGGCAATTTCTACTAAATACATGTTACTTTCTCTTTTTTCCATAGTTTATTTCAAGTGTATTTACAGTCATCTTTTGTGTGATCGTGAACAGTAGTTAATTTCTTTTACAATCTCCAAACACAGATTAAATATTTGTATTATTTTTAATAGAGTATAGAAGATTTTCTTTCGTGCCTTGATTCTGCAGTGGATATTTGTGGTATTATGGTGAAGAAAGGAGACAAAAAGAAGGAAAGGTACCTTAATTTAATTATTCTATGAAATGTGGCTATATTGCTGCAAAAAAACTGGATGGTTAGTATGGGAGCAGCCATACTCAATGTGTAAGGGTTTCCAAGCTGCTTAACTGTAAAATAGAAGGTCAGGCAGTTCTAAATCCATGGGAGAAGGAGAAGAGGAGAATTCACATTTAGCTAATTTTGTTGGCTCACTACTTTCTGCAATACAGTGTATAAATTCACTAGGGATCTCTCAAAATCTGAGCTATGCCAGTGATAATTTGTTGGTTTTTTAAATTAATGTTTTGGAATTCCACATAAATAAATGGTCAGAGGAGGAAATTAAACTTAATTGATGTTAAATAAATTTTAGCATCTGTGATCAACTACTATATGGTAGAATAATAGAATCATATTTTTGTTTAATATATTCTTGTTCCTTAGGCAAGTCCTGTTTCAGCATAGACAAGCTCTGATTGAACAGCTCAAAGTCACAGAAGATCCAGCTCTAGTTCTGCACCTGACATCAGTATTGTTATTTCAGTTTTCAACTCACTGCATGCTTCATGCACCAGGAAGATCAGTACCACAGATCATTAATTTCCTAAGTGGCAAGATCCCAGAGGTATTCCTTCTAGCTTTTTAAGGGGAATTTACCTTTCTTCTTTGACAGAACATGAAACTTTTGCCTCACACTATTTCTGCTGCATAAACCTGACACTGTTGGGTTTCATGTCTACACATTACTTATGTACAGGATATACAATTCCTCTGATCTGTACTGCATTGCAAACATATCTTCAGGGATCTGTTATCAAAATTTTTTATCAAATTTAAAATCAATCTGTTTTTGTCCTTTGACTTAACCATAGAGACAGCTCTCTCAAGGGATGTTATGATTCTTACAACTGAATAATTTCTTTCCTATGAGCTATAGCATGGTTGCTTTTTAAACTTTCCAAATCCAGTTTTAAAGAAAGATGTACTTCTTCAAGAGCAAATACATTGAGAGTCTGTATTTTATACTGCCAAAAATGGTGATGTTTACTAACTGCATTGCTTTAATGAAGTCAGTGGTTAATTCTCCTGTTTTTGCGGCATGGATGCACTTTCAGTTTTCTGCCTCTTTGAATATCTCTTGGAATTTAGGTTGTCAAATACTTCATTAGAAATATGTTTCTGTATCACTAACTCTCTTTGCCCAAGAATAGGAGAATGCTTTTTAAAAAAATTTCATCTTTAATTATAGGTCTGTCTCTGTAACACTGACATCCCCTGGGTTTGTTCTCATTTTTTGCCCTCAGGATCAGCATTCACTGATAGTCAAATACCACGGATTAGTGGTGAAACAATTGACCTGCCAGACTAAGAAAACTGAACACGGAGACAGTGACACAAAAGATAACATGGAAGAGGAGGAAGGAGCAGAAAGCATTCGAAAAGAGCTCCAGGAAATCGCTACTTGTATCAAAGATCTTGTTCTCAGACCTAGGAAATCTTCTGTAACAGAGGAATAAAACTGTTACTCAGCGCATCCACCTCCATGATAGAGTCAGACTTTATTTTCTTTTATGCTGAAAAAAGGGACAACATAATGCTTGACAGAGTTTAAATTTGGCCTTTAGTAGTTTGCAAATCACAGCTGGGGGACAGAGTTGCTGGGTGATGGTGGCAAATGTGTACTACAGTGTACTTTTAACACACATTAATGTAGATGTGACAGAACACAGTTGTGGACACTTCGGGTATGAAACCAGTGGGTTTTAATTGGCATCCTCATGTGAGATCTCAAGAAATTACTCATCAAATAACAGTGTATTTTGTCTCATACACACACAGACTGATAGTTCTGCTTCTCTGATTTGATTTATAGTGAGATAAGGATTGCATATAAGTGTCTATAAGCCTGTCTCTCTTAGTTTCAAATACTGGTTTTGAAACATACTCTGTTACCTAATAGGACACCAGTGAAGGCCGCTGGTATCTTAGCGGATGTTTTCAGTTTCTGTTCACTGGCCTGCAGCAGTAAAAACATTTTGAGTACAAGTGGATATTGTTAAACTTAAGGGAAGTGCCCCACTACTGATGTGAGTTTCAAAAATGTACTGAAAGTTCATGAACATCAGCACAATCATACTACTGGTGTATTCTGCTAATGTCTGAAATAGCTGTTCATTTAAAACTTGTAGTTCAGGGGAGGTGACACTCTTTTGCATTGGCAATTTGGGAGCAGATAAATCCTGTTACACTTGCCATATTGTTCGTGCCAGGTGTTCATTCAGCAGACTTGTTGAGTGCTTAGTCCAGTTCCTGTAGCAGATAGAAGCATTTGTCTGCATTCTGTCAGCTCTTCAGAGAACTTGTGGTGTTCTGTTTGTCCTGAGTTTCTTGAAAATAGTTCAGTTTATTATCTTTCTACATAAACTTCATAGACAGAAATACTGCTTCCCTCAGGTTTTTTGTCAGCCTTACATTTACATGAACAGTACTTTATGTCTTCAGGAAAATGCAAAAATGTGAAAAATTGAGTTCTATCGCTATTAATGCCATAATTCTTGTATGGCAAATATACTTCTAATTTATTTTTAAGCAAGGATAATTTTCAAAATTGATATATCTAAGTTCTATTACTTCGGTAATACCCATTGATTTCACGTGTGTAATTCCAGGGGGTTTGCATAACATCAAGGTTGAGTAATAAGAGATGAAAAATGTTCTTTTCACTAAAAATGTCATTCACCCATCCTTGCCAAAATTGATGCTCAAAGAGGGCAGATTCTCTGCAAATTCTGCTCTATTCAAAACTTTCTATTTTCCAACTATTCATATACTCTGTGAGCTTAATCATAAGCATATCCACACCTGAAATCGCAACAATTGAAAGTTGAAGGTATGGAACTCCAGTAACAAAGTAGCCGATGTTAAGGTAATTTTGGTGATGTGAACAATATAATTTTACACATATCTAAAAGGCGGTAATGCTTAACAATGTTCATGCCGATGCTGGTCTTTTATCAGCCATAAGGCAAGAACAGTTTGGAATTGTAAGGCAGAAGCAAAGGTAGTCGTTTCTCTTTCCTTGGTGGGAGGTTATAACATCTGACAGTAAGACAGTGAGAAATAAAAGATGGAAAATACTCAGGTTGTTGAACTTTAAGACATAGTTTGTATACAGGGAATAGGCTTGATTTTGTGGTATTTTCCTGGAATAATTAAAAAATTCCTATAATGAATGTAAACAATTTTATATAACATTAAGCTCTTTTGTAAATAATATGCCATATGAAATTCTGTATGCAAATAAGAAATTATTTTAATAACATTAAATGACGAAGTATTTGAAGAGCATTCTGTTGACTTTACCAGTGTTTGATCATCTTGCAACTTTCAAACAGCAATAGGTAATATGCACTGTTAGACTTAACACACTGTTCTGAGTGTCCCTGTGTTCTTGTTTGGTGGAGTTTTATGCTGGTATAATAATGAACTTACTACAGAATTTACTTTATCATGTGTTCAACTTGCTATATTCCAGCCTATTTTATAAGAAGGATTAAAAAAATGGATTCTTTGAAGTAGATACAATGGAAGCGCTACAGTTCAGCAGTAACTTCTGGCTACTAACAGAATTCAAGGAGACTGAATTTTAAGTTTACCTGGGAACACTGTCTCAGGTATTTTTTCTTGATTTGGAAATTCGGTTTTTAGTTTTTTTCTTTCTGGAAGGAAAGATGAGAGAAAACTGTTTATGATTCTCATTCTAGACTCATATTCACAACTAACTCGCCCTCTCCTCAATCAGCTAAATTCACAGGTTTTAAATGAAAAGTGCTTGGTATAAATAAAGCTTATAGCACAAATTAAAATAGGAGGAAAGAGATCAATCTTGTTCAAGTAATGACTGCGTGTCTGGAGAGATTTAACAAGACCACAAGCAGAGATCATTGGGTCTTGGCAATAGTAGTCAGAGGATCAGACTTAACTGTGAGACACTAGACACAGATAAACTCCAGAACATGTCCAGATTTGGCAATTTTACCGAAGTACTCAGATAACGTAATACATATTTAAACTATTCAAACATTTCCTTCTTTCTTCTATCTCTGATACTAAACAGCTCACACCCACTTGACGTTATAGACCAAGTGATTCAGATCTATTGGCTCTTGGTTGTGGAAAAATCTGCCTTGAGGTCAGTTGTGGTTCATACCACAAGCAGCCATCCTTTCTTCACTCTGCCTAACTTCAGCCTGCTTTTCAAAATGGACACAATGTCCTTACTTTCAGCTGCATTTGATTAAGGGTCTGCATAGAGTTGTATGCAAAGTATAAGGACCTCTGAGAACTCTGTGCATGCAGGAGTCTGTCTGTGAAACCTGGCCCCTGTTGGGTCCAAGCAGAAGGCAAAAGAGGTGGCTGTGACTCAAAAGCCAGAACTAGGAAATACTGAGAGAGAGCCTAGAGGATTCTATTGCTGCCACACTGATGGTAATCCTATGTGAACACCTTCCCACCTGCTGGAAAGCAGCAAATTGTAACCACCCAGAAAATGCTTAGGATGTGTCAGAACTTCTGAGTTCTGCTGTGTCCCTGAACATCTTTCTTGACACTGGAGGAGGTTTTTTTTCCTGCGCCTCCCATTTCCTGTACACAACAATCAGACTTTAGTAATTGCAACTTCTTCTTTTTTGATTTATAATCCCACACGAGGCCTTTTGGATTCATCATGCATGAACCAGTGTGTATCTGGGGATGAATAATGTTTCATCTTATTTTCTTTTTTCTCTTGCACTGAACAGTTGTTTTTTAACAGAAATGCCTTTTTCCTTTTGAGAACTCTCAGAAATATGTTCCTTTAAGAACCTCCTACATGGTATGTATTTGTAATTTATAAACACACTATGTCAAAGAATGATTTGATTCAGTGGTGAGGCAGCCAGATATTTGCATGTCATGAGGTCTAAAGGAAACAAACTGACCCTCACCCTTCCCCCACCCAGGCAAATTCTGATGGGACCCTCAAATAGCTCTGGCAAAGTGTTCTGTTTCTTTTGGACTTGATGAATGCTTGTTTCTGTGAAGACGTGTAATTATTTCTTCCTTTATTTTGCTGTGCAAGTTACCAGGAGAAGCAGCTTAAAACTAAATGTGAGTATTGAGGCTTTTTTCCATTATTCCTTTATCTGATAATCTTTAAACGTGTTAGTGTAGAAGGTACTTAATTTAATATTTTGAGCAATTATGCAGGAAGTTTTTCCTCACAAAATGCTGAATAAATGAAAAGTAGACTTCCACATATATATTATGTTTATAATTTTGTGTACCTAAAGAGATATCACATTTAATGAATAATTAAAATTAATTTTTGATTAATTCTTTTCATTGTACTAATTGGCTCACCCAGTGGTTTGCAGAAAGATTGTTTGGGATTTCCTTTGTAAAGAGATGAAGATGAGTTATGTTTACTCCAAAGAACCATCCAACAAAAAATGAGTATGCTGTTTCCCATTACATTTTTATCTCCTAGCAATCTTCCATAGCTATTTGCTTTTGCGAGAAAAAATTCTAGATAGTGTCTTTTCTGTTAAGTCACTTGTTTCTAGCATAAGTAATTTTAGCACCTAATGTATATTTCTCTTGATTTTGGAAGTGAAACTGTTTCCAAGCTGACTTTTATAAGAAGTCAAAATATTGCTGTAAACAAGTATCATCTCCAAATTCTCCCTCCATAAGACACGTTGTATGACCTTTATTTTTACAATCATAATTTTGTTTGGAATTTACATTTAGAAATTAGGTTTCTGATGCCTTTTTTTTTGTTTGTGTTAATATTTTTCTTCTCTTTGTGCAACAAAGTTGTTTGTACAGTCACAGAACAAACTGCAGTGGATTTCACATATTAACATAACAGATGGCTGATGGTCATCCCATGTAATTTTAATGCAGGATCGGGAAAGTTACTTTGACTCAAGGGTGTTTAATTAGTAGAATATTTAGATGATACTAACTAGCTTGCAGGGTTAGAGAAAAATTAATTCAAAAGCTGCTTGAAAGAGATGTATGGTGTCTCCAAATTATTTGCCAGCAGTCATAATTTATAAAGCGTATATTTTTTGGTTGACATGGTAAGACATATGTTCCGTTGGCTCTGTACTAATAATCCCATTTTTTAATTTATTTTCCCTCCTGTACTTTTATTTCTCAGAAGAATGGTTAAAAACTTTAAATATTGCCTAACCATAGACAGAGAGGAAGAAATATTTTAATCAGTGAGCTTCCAAACATCAAGCCCAAAATCAGGGGATGAAATTCCAAACCTGTTGGAAGGAGCAGCCCTCCTGCCGACTCAAGCTCTAGGTGCCATCAAGGCTTTTAGATCGCCTGGAGAGTAAATGCGAGCTGAGTTTTTCCTCCACATTTCTCTAACAATTTAGGGTAAATGATGCTCATAAATTAATCATTTCTAGTTCAACTGTTCTATTAAATCTCTAGAGCCCTTAGTTTGGAAGCTGGTGTGGTGAAATGCTGCTGATGCTCCACTTGGGCTGCTGCGGCTGAATTCGTTCTTCTGGGAAAAGGGCATGCAGCTCTGATGAGAAAGGAGGCTGTGAGCTCCTTCTTTCATATATTTGTGTTTTCCTGTAAAATGTCAGAGGGATCAAGTAAGGACATTTTTGTGGAAATATGCAAACATGACTCCAAGAAAACAAGTCAATAAAACCCCATGACATAAATTCTGTAGCAGAGATAAAGTGAAGGACGAGACTTGCAAAGGGAAGCTACACTGCCTTAGTTCCTTCATAATGATGGCTAAGTTTAATTTCTGCTAGAAATCACCCTGGAGAGGAATTTATATCTTTCCTTTAGCTAATAAAGTGCCTTACTCATTAGCTTCAGCAGGTTTAAGCTAGTTTTTTCTGAATATCCCCATTCTCTGTTGCCATGTAGTACATGTCAGCTATCATCCCTACCTGTTCCCCTTTCTTAGACTTCAGAGTTTTCTTTGATTCTACGTCATTCATGCTACTATGCTAATTTTCTTCCCATCTACGGTTGCTTTTGAATTAGTTCAAGGTCCTTGTAAAAGGACTGGTTAATTCTTGCACATCTCAGCGTGGTGTGGGTAATCAATCTGAACAGGCTGTCCTAGCTGGCCTCACACTTAAGAGGCTTTATCAGTCAGAAAAATATTAATCTTCCTGTAATGTGTCTTTGTGCATAGGTAGGAGAATTAATAGCAAGAATGGCCAAGTGCCAGAGGATGGTGTAGTTGTTGACAGAACATTTTGTGTAAGAATATTTATCATAACCTCAGAGTCATAAAGGACAATTAAAAAGTGTACAACTGGAACATTTTATTACTTTGGCTAAATTTGGAAGTGTTTTCTACCTCTAGCACTGGGAGTTGACCAGCTGGCAGCCTTTGTAAACTGCTTTTAGCTATCCCAGGCCAGTGCCATGGATACAGCCTGGTGAACAGACCCATCTCATGGCAAAGGTGCAGTGAGTGGCTTCTTTTGTTCCCTTTCCCACAGGTCTGCTCTCTGACCTTGAAGAAGTCAATTGCTTTGCTTTGACAAGTATTAACCTTTTCTGTAGACAAGTAACTGACAAATGTGTTTTAGGATTACTTTATTAGTGTTGTTAGAAAAGCATTATGAAACCTTTGAAAGAAAGGCTGTAAAATACCTCAGAGATTTAGGTTTTAATTCTGTTTATCAGAAGCCCGTAACAGCACATAACATTAGGCTTAAACATGGAGCTCAGTCTTTCTCAAGTGAGCTCTTCAAGTTTCAAATTCAGCCACATCATGATTCATTTATGTACTAAAATATGCAAAACTGTGGCACAATTAGAGTTCAAAAATCTAACTTGCATGGGAAGAAATGTTTAGAGTAAAAATTATTTCATGCTGGTCTTCTAATTGGCAATCTTTGTTTAGTTTGATGCTTGAAAAATTGAAGAGCACTGAGAACTATTTCAAATTAAAAGCTCAAACAGGGTTTGTTGTTTGTTTTTTCTTTAAATACAGTAGCAGAATTCATAATTTGTTTGATCACTTGCTTAGTTTTTTTACTGAAAACTTTTAATAAATGTTACATAAATTAGCAGGAAGGCTTTGGATTGTATTTGTTCCTTGATGCAGTTTCTGGTACTGTGTTCCATTCTCCTCCTTCTCAGACCAACCTTTTTCACCACAGCTGGTTAGAATTATGGTGTCTGAGCACCATCCTCTACCAAAACCAGTCAAATCCATTAAAGGTTTGCAAAGATGGTTGTTGCTACATTCTTCACATCACCTCTAGAATAAGTCCACATCAACCAGACTCTACTGGTATCAGTGGGCTCACTGTTCCACAATATCCTTGAGTTAAATTACATATTCTTAAAATGTTCCTTAATGTTAGAAAGGAATTTCTTCATTCTTACCAAATTTCCTCCAGCATTCTAAGATTTAGTGATGGGTTTTATTTGTCTGAAGCAAATGTTGACTGTCTTGGGTGTTCAGATAAACTTTAGCCTTAATTTTCCTTCAATCAGATAAGGTCAATCCTACACTGGAACCAATTTTTAGATAGTGTGTATTTATAATCATAGAAAGAAATTCATAGTGCCAAAAACAAAACAAGAACAACAGCAAGGGCTTTTTCACATATCAGGACATTACAAAAATCCCAGCAGGGCAGTTACTGAAGGGTCAGTAACCTCATATCATAATAAGGACAGAATACTAATTTTAAATCATAGCCACTTTTAGACTATTTTAAATAGAAAGAAAATGTTTAATGTATGGTGCAGAGACTTTAAGGCTTAAGGGAAATGTTAGGATACTCAGTCACATAATTGTTCTGCAGATTTTATGTCCCAAGAAGGCAGACCAGGTAACATAAGAGTCACAAAGGCTTCAAGTAGGTGGCAAATGTCACTGTCAGGAACCCAGGGCTGAATCTCTGTAAGGACTGGTCATTATTGCTGCCACAGGATGGGAGGATTCAAGTTACAACTGAGTCAATGCCATATTATCTCCTCTCTTGTTTGACAGCACATTATCTACTCAACTGCTCAAGATTTCAGAGGTCTTTAATTAATTTCTTTTTGCCTGCTTAATGGATGATGCACAAAGCCACATATTTAAAGAGCAAAAAATGGAAAACCACCACTATTTTTTCTATATTTGTCCTAGTGATGCTGTCACTTCTCCTCCCTAGTAGAGGACAAACAAAAAGCCAAAGACCTCCACTCCCTGCTCTTTTTTCTACCAGTGCCACTCCTAAAAGGGTTCTCCTAAAAACGTTTACTACCTTCGAAATTCCTTTTGTGAGACCGCTTCTAAAACTGTTTTTACATTGTGAATCCATATATCCTCTGGCTGTGCTAGAAGGAAATGTACTGGATAACTATCAACAGTGAATATAGGACATGATGTAAAAGAATGTGTATATCTCAATATTTAATCTTTTTTTTCCCCTACCCAAAAGCCAGCAGCCTGTCCTTGATGCACCTACATAGATCAACTAATAAGGTTTTCCTGTCCATAGTGTGTTTAAAGCACCCAGGGCAGGAAATAAAAGCAAAAAGCCACCCTGCTATAATTCCACATCGTTGGTGATATGCACGCACAGCTGAATTGCACTATTTTGTAACTGCAACCTTGGTGCAGGTTCTGAGACTTCATAACTGAATTGTGCATAGCACTGCCCAAAAACTAAGAGCACGCCAACCCTAAACTGCAGAATTAACCCCTAATCCAGAAAATATTAAATCACCTAATCCGACATCCATGAATTGAGGTAAATTATTCAGCTACACAGATGCCAGTGTTCTAAGTGATCTGTTTTAAGAGAAGACATAGCAGGTGGTCACGTAACACTTAGAGGGAAGCAGAAGGAAGGCAAATAAGTCTGTTGAAGAATACTCACAGCATATTTTCATGTTGCTTGTTTGTTGTGAGCTCTCCTAGAAACCTTTCTCGCCATCTGTCTCAGTTATATCACCTAACCAGTTCATAACTGTAAAAATAGTAGAATACAAAGAGTGACACTTCTTTAAGATTTTCTTTACCAGATGCTTCATGGTCTGTCTGCCTAGGAGATGCAATATATGCATATGTATTTTAATATGCTTCTGCTTTTATCATTATATCTCTGTATTTCAAAGGCAGTGCACAACTGCAGAGCATCATTGTGGTAGTTTGACATGGGAAGGACAGACTCAGAAGTTTTCCTCTATGAGGAAATCTTCCTCTGTGAGTTGATTGGGACCAATTGAGGGCTGGCTTGGTTATAGACAGCCTGAAAATCTAATTGGAAAGAGATGGTTCGCTCTGTGAACACACATTTCAGAATTTGCTCTCTTTATTTTTCTGGCAGCAGTGCAGGTAGCAGGGCAGGGCCCGGCCTGGCCCCGCTGCAGCCTGCAGGCCTGGAGTGGGAGCAGGGCCGGGCCCTGTCTGGGGAGCTGGCATGGCCCAGCAGGGAGCAGGGGTGGCCATGGGCAGGGCTGGGCCCCCTGTGTGGGGAGCTGGNATTTTCCCTGAGGAAAAAAGGGGATCTTGGTTTTCCGAAGATGAAGCATGAATAGAGAGAAGAGATGAAGAGAACCTTTGCTTTGGAACAGTTCAGTCTTAAAAGTAATATCCCATGAGTTTTTTTTTTTTAATATGGCCCATAAGCACAGCTTTGGGAAAGCTGTGAAGATGGGAGGAGCTTCACAATTTTGCAGGTTTTTTCCTGGGCGGGCGGATGCAAAAGTCATGAAAATGAAACCATGAGAGGACTGACTTCTTCTTCCTTGTGGAGAAATCCTTATAGCTTGACAAGAGGAGATGTCTCTCTCCAAAAACTAAGAAAAAGAACTATTTAAGTTGGGAACTGACTAAAGTAGTTTTGAATGTTTGTTTTGTTTGTTATGAAGATTGGGAAAGGGAGGGAAGAAGTAGTCTGAAAATCTTATTCTGAATTTGTTTTTTCTTCTTTCTTTGTGTAGTTAATAAATTTCTTTTTATACCCTTTTTAAGTTTTAGGCCTGCTTTGTTTCTGCTCCTGGTTCTGTCTCACAACAGAAAACGAGTAAATTTAAATTGGTAAATCTAAACCGTGACATTTTTTGGTGCATTGGCCGGGAAATTCAAATGAAACCAAGACAATCATTAATGCTAAGTATCATACCCATACCTACCATGTTAATTATCATCAAAAATCCAGAGTCCACAGGTAGAGATCAGGCTGTTTCTACAACATTCCTCCTTCCTCCACTGCCCAGAGAAGTTGTGGATGTTCCATCCCTGACAGTGTTTAAGGCCAGGCTGGATGGGGCTCTGAGCAATCTGGTCTACTGTCCATGGCAGGGGAGTTGAAAATAGGCAATCTTTAAGGTCCCTTCCAACCCAAACCATTCCATTATTACTTGATCCTGCCTCTTGGAATTGGAAAGTGACACAGCAGTGGTCACCCCAAATATCTCACATAAAATGGGAAGACATTTTCAGTGCTGCATTTGCAGTGGCCAGTATTTCTTAGACTGTACAGCAGTGGCTTTACAAATTATTTCTGTTGGTGTAATGAGAAGCCTAGGCTTTGTCTGCAGAGCCACATCATCCCTGTTTTCAGAGATGAGCTTGATAAGAAGGTGGCAGCCAAGTCTGATGGAGCACTGCAAGCACTAAAACTAGCTTATGGAATATTTGGCCTACAAATCAAAATACCTGGGAAAAATGATAATTGAAGTAGGGAACTTAAATACCAGTACTACTGACAGTAGCCTTTGCTTTTGCTAAGCTGTAATGCCATCTAACTCATCACAATCTCTTCACAAGGCTGAGACTAAAAAATTTGAGATTTCATTTGTTTTGATAAGGTGTCATCCTTTTATTAAAAGAGTTCTGTGTCTCAGTTTATATTTTTCCTCAGAAAATTAGGTCAGGTTGGCACAGTACAGCTGGAGATAAGAGGAAAAGCCACTGCAGCAGATGCTTGATTATCACTTGGGGGATTTACTTTTGGGTTTGGGGGAAGCAATTCTTTCTTTTTTTAAACAGTGTAATGAAAATCCTTTCCAATTTTAGCTTGTTGCTAGCCATGCTGCTGCTGCTGATCTTTATATTTTTACTCATTTTATATCTTAAAGCAGTTCTAAGTAGGTCACAGGCTTTTAAATAACCCTTCTAGAAAAAGCTGTGCTGTATAGTCAGTTGTAGGTGTTTTTTTTTTTTTAAAAAAGGATTGTAATTCATTTGGTGCACCCCTTCTCACACAATTGAGTAATCTACATCCACCTTGCTGTTCCTGAAATAAAATGTTACAGTAGGTAAATCTGGTCTCTACAGCTAAAACGTCTGCAAAGACCAGAAATTGCATATTCTTTCATTAAGACCTTAAAGATTACTATCAGAATCAGCATTCCCTATTGAAGTTCTTTTACTTCTTGTTAGTGGCAAGACTGTTTTGTTTGGTGACCTCTGGGCACTTCACTCACCCTTGTATCACAGGTATCATTTCTTTTTACTGCTGTTTTTCCCAGGAAAGCTTCCAGTCCCAAAGGCAGGCTTGTGTCACTTCAAGGATCTTGGGGTCCGGTGGGTTTTTGCTTCCCTGAGATGCATAAGAGATCTTATTTTCAGCCCGTGCATCCAAAGAACGAGTCAAAATTCTTTGGTTTTCGGCCTCAAGGTTGTTTATTATTCATTGTCTATAACATTTTTCTCTCTGCCCAGCCGAGGTCTGTCTAGCAAGGCAGCCAGCAGCACTCTCTGCCCCTTCAGGGCGGTGTTATCTTTTTATGCTACAAACTACGTATACTATGTTTACAATAATTTCCCAATGCCTATCATCTATGTTAGACAGTGAAATTCTACTCTAAACCAATCCTAACGTGCCAACATCGCAGCAGAAGATGGAGACGAAGAAGAAGAAGGATTAGATACGCCCAAATTCCTCCATCTTGTCCCTAAAACCCCTATTCCCAAAAATCCTAAAATCTACATTTTCACCCTGTGATAATAGTACTTAAATTTTTGTGACTTTCAGGTTCTCATATAAAGCTGGTAATTTTCCTAAGGGTCATAATCAAATCCACAGGTGTTTTGGCCAGCATGCCAAGGTTTCTGAGCCCCCTGGCAGGGGTCCCAAGAACTCTGGACTCCCAGAGGGATGTTCTGAGTTCCGACACAAGGAGGTGTGTCCCTGTCCAGTGGTGTCAGTTTATGGCTGAGATGCTGCTGTTTCCTTGGGACACTTCTTCCCAGCTGTGCAGGCAGTGATAAATTTTCTGTGGTCCATCACAGAACCACCTTGCAATTCCCCCTGCTGAACTTCATATGCCTCCTGTCACCTCACCTCTCCAGTTACGGGGAGGTTCTTCTGGATAACAGCACATCCATATGGTGCATCAGCCTCTCCTCACACTGGGTGTCATCTGCCAGTTTGCTATGGGTGCCACTCTGTCCCATCTAACTCACCAGTTAATTTGAGTATTCTTTATCAGATGAGCCCTTTGTAACAGATGCAATCCTCAAACCTGTTTTATGGTTCAATATGGGAAGTACAACTAAGAATACTGACAGGATTTTACATTAAAAATTACAACAGTGCACAGCTGAATTATTTCATCATTTTGTTCCATAGATTTGACAGTAGACAGAAAGGAATGAGCTCCATGATAACACAAGAGAAAACTCTGGCTTACCAGACTATGTGAAAACCTGTAAAAAAATGTGGGTAAGAATTATTTCTGACAAAAAAAAAAAAAAAGAGAGAAGAATTTAGATGACTACACCGTTTGAGTTTCTATGGTGTAAACAAAGCAGACAGCAATACCAATTAAGGAAAAAATTACAAAATTCCTGAGATGCTTGATACCCTAGTTAAGCCACAGTTCATGCCCTTTTTGCTTGTAGTCATGGGGTGTATAAATACAGTACAATTCAGTACAAAATATGATAGCAACCTCTAAAATATCTGTTTTGCCTTGACACCCCACCAAAGCAGTGTCACCTGTGGATCATGAAGCAGGAGAGTTGGATTGTTACAGCTGCATCCCGTTTGGCATCCGTTCTGGCTGTTTAAAGGAGAATTTCATCAGTTAGAGCTCTGCACTCACTCAGATGCTTCCAGGACCTGACACTGTATTACTGTCTTGTGCCACAGAGATAAGATAGTTCAGAGTTAATATCTGTGTCTTCTTTCCTGTAGGTTCTTGGTTTGACTTGATCTTTAATATATGCCCCTAGTTCCTATTGCTTCTCTGGCCATTTTTAGAAAAGCAAATATTAGAGAACCCTTAATGTATGTAAATGCATGACACAAAAATAGAAATAGGGAAAATGAAGTCAGTAAATTTGCAAATAAGGCAAATCGCATTAGAAGACAAAAATATGCACTTACCTGAAAATGAACAAGTGCCTAGGGCAGCTTGCAGGGGTGTCCTTCTCATAAGAGATCAAATTGTTTCTCTTATCTTTCAGTGTTATTCAAAGGATTTTTACCCATCTTTTTTCTTTCAATATGCCTCTCTAAGAAAGAGCCTTACTCCAATAATGGTATGTTCTTAAAGAAAAAGATAATGATGTTCAATAGCAGGTATATTTAGATTGGGAAATAGTCCATTAAAATTGCCACAAAGTGAAATATAGAATATTTTTACCTGTATGCACATACTAATGCCTTTCTGAGTAGTATGGATGTTTCTGGGCTTTTTATTCTTGTATGGTATGAGGGAGATTAACGTATATTTATAAAAAACATCAAGATAAATTATTGAGTGGTATATTAATATTCTGGCTCTGCTTTCTAGCTCCAGCGAGAAAACAAGCATTCTTTTCCTGATTATTCCATATTTATCAGGATTCACCACTTCACAACCATGTTCTTACAGCTTTTTTCACTGGAAGTCTTCCAGTGCTCTGCATTTTAGAGGAAATCTTTTGACTGTCCAGAAAGTCCCCGTCCTAATTTGTCGTAGCTAAATTCTATCTTAATCTGCTTTAACAACAGGCTGACTAGCCAGACCTGTTTTTTGTTTCTTTTTTATTTCATCTCTTTTATCATTCAGTCCATGAAACTGCTGCATTCTCAGATCTGACCCCAGGGACTCCAGTTACAATATCCTCATGTCCTTGGCAATATCTCTCTGCATCTCCTTGGAATACTCATAACACTAAAAATGATACCATGTATCCCTGCCTACCAGGTAAATAACAATCAACAGTATTTAGCTTCCAATTTAAAATGTTCTAACTTAAATAGTAAAATCATCTTTTCCCAAGGAATGGCGACACGGCAGTCTTTCCCTGTGTCTAGGACTCAAGTTAGCAGCTGGAATGCTGGAGTCAGCGTTTCATTCCATGAGAGTGAATAACATCAGATCTCCAGAGATTTCTAAACTGACCTTCAAAACACAAAGTCTAGCTTCCAGCAAATTTAAAGTAAACATATTTCTCTAGAGATTAGGATCAAAGCACAAGAAAAACATTCTACTTAACTGCATGGCACTGTTAACATTACTTATTTATTGGAGCAAGGATAAGTGGTGCTGGGAGAGATGAGATTCACCTTTTTTTGTTGCATTTTCTAATGGTAAAGTAGTTCTCAAAGGTTACCCATACCTTTGCCAAAAGTTTTGCAAAAAATCTTTATTCTTTTGCATACCATTGCTGCTTCGTTCCCAAACATGGTCTTTTAAGATGATTCATGGCCAAACTCTGAAGACTTTCTCAAGAAAAGTCTTGGACAACTTGACCATTTTACTAAAGGAGCAGCCCAAGGACACCTTGAGGCTTCAACTCTTTTCTTGGGGGGTACTTTAAAAAAGTCGTGAATCAACAACTCTCATCTGTAGAACAAGATTAATAGCACTCTGCTCCCGTATCCATATAGGGATTTAGGAGGATAATTATGCTACAAATTCAGTAATTCTGAAGTATTACAGTAGTGGGTCTTGTTTGTGCACACAACCTGGCTTCCTGGAATAGACTGACTTCCTGGGAGAAAAAAGCAAAATTCAAAAGGGCTGCTTTTTAAAGAAAACTACTTGGTATGCAGAGTTTTTGATAACTTAAAAACCTGATTGACATTCATTAGAATGAAAAAACAGAGATGTTTCTACAGATATGGGAAGCTATTTGTTGGTGAGCTCTGTGCAACAAAAATGCTCTATAAGTAATCAAACTTTTCATTAATGCCCTGTTTGGACTTTACTGCTGCCACTTTAAGGCTGAGATGAAACTCTATCAGGAAGCAGGAGTATTGACCCATCAAGAAGGGGATCAGAAAGGTGGTTCACTCAGGGTTATCCTCTGAGGCAGTTCATAACTTTAATTCCCACTAAAAGAAGAAACTAAAATCCTCTGAAACCAGTTTCAAGCGTCCTTGGCTGTGGAGCCCAGTTAACCACAAACACTCCTTGATTATGTCCTTAGACACCAGTTTATACTTCTTTCCTGAAAAAGAGCAGAATGTGCAAAACTTAACCTTGATTTTGGTCATGACTGTGATTGTGCATTTAATGCACTGAGCTCTGCCTGGTTTTTATATGTCATGTTCTACAAGTTGATGGATGCAATTTTCTCATATAAATGGGCTTGTTTGTTTGTGTCACATTCAAATCTCTGTTTGATCTTAAGGAAATGGAAGTCCAGATTCAAGCCCTGTTATAGTATTTTTCCAAGGATATCACATAAAACACATCAGAAATATTTTTAAGAAAGCATTTTTCCCCACTGATCTGAGTTCCAGATTATTTTATTTCCTTACTACACCCCATCTTGGCTGAGACAAATATTAAGGGCAGTAAGAAATACTGTATATCAATTCAACTCTAAAGATTTTCAGTTTATAGGAGCAACAAGTTTTCCAATCAAGTCCTTACTTTTGGTCTGAAATAAGTATGACAGCCTCTCTCCCTGCCCCCTTTCCACTGTTTTACTACTACACCTCCCAGAAGAGATTAATAAACACCTGACCTTATGCACTGGTGCCAGTGGAAACCTGCAGTAATTTTTTTTTCCTCACAGCTCAACAACCATTTTGGTTTAGAGCTTACCAAAGCAGCAACCAGAAAAAGATTTTATACCTTTTTAAAACTGAACCATGAGTATAAGACAGTCAGTGAGTGTATAAAAACAAAGTATGAGGGTGTAACTCTAAGTGGACAAAATGTAAGCTTTGTCACGGATAAGAACTCCCTCAAATTTTGTCTCCTGTTTGTTCTTCCTTATTCTCAGGCTCTGCACCTGGTTAAGAGAAACTGATTTGCCCTGTTATTCAAAGTGTAAAAATTTCAGCTGCTCAAAGTCACTGACATGTAAATATATTTTAGGAGACCTTCCCCAGTTGTTTTCAACTCCTCTAAAATTCATGATTGCTGGTGCTGGCTGCAGCTACACCCATTAAGTTTAATGAAGAGTGCAATCCAACGAGCCCAGCAGATGTTTGTGGGATTGCTTCACTGTGAACTTTCTGGTTTCTTCTTCCTTGATTTCCAAGAATTAAGACCCAATTTTAGCAAAGGGATGATGAGCCAACCAGCAATTAGAAGACTAAAATAAGTCTTCATCTCTACAACTCTTAAAACATTCACTATTGCAGATCTATAAGCAGCTGAGGTTTGGATGCTTGTACAAGCCTCTTACCCTTGAAAAACTGAAGGATGGGAAATTCATACAACTGACTCTCAATAGATTTGTGGTATTTCCTGCACTTGTCTGGCACAGAAATATAAACTATCTCACATTATTTTGGTACTGCCAACATGGAATCCGGCAATAAAGAAATATGTAAGAAAAAACTATCTCTTCCAATAACAACAAGGGAAACTTTCTTTGAGTTCTGATTTTGTTTGACTTATGATTTAGTATATTTTTCTTTACATTTTACTCTTCTGCTCTCCAGGGGTATTTGTGCAACCTTACAATGCCACCACCAAATATTAGCAGCATAGTTGGGATAATGCAAAAAACAGTCATATATCCTGGAGTCCCTTCTCTTCCTTCTATTGGGTCAGGCAGATATCAGGGTATTTTGAGAAGAGAGGAAGAAGCAGAAAGACAGGAGTATCAAGAGAAAGTCAGGAACACACTACAAAGTGCCTCTTCTCTTCGGGCTTTTAACTCTGCAGTTGGTTTCATTTCTGAATTATTGCTTCTATCTCTATTACCTGATTTCTGGGCAAAATATATCTCCGAATCCAGTACATAATGCCCATAATGCCAGTTGTTGTATGTAGAGAATGTGAAGATGGCTTCATCTTCAGGTGTCTGACCTGAAACAGTGTTAGAATAAGCTGAAGCAGCCCTCTTGCTCCCCATCATGTAGGTAATACAATTCTCAGTATATGTTGCTCAAAGCTACCACTTTATTGTAGAACAACCCAGCATTAAGAAATCCAGGGTACTGCAAATGACCAGGAAATGCCTGTCTAACTTCCATGGGTAATGTAGCATTATTTAGTATTTGAGCAAGCAAATGGTCATGCACTGAATGACATGATTTTTCCATCTTCTGCAGATCACGTGGAGGGCCCCAGCAGGATGACCAGCAGTCATACAGACTGTCATTTCTGCCTGCAGTCTCTCCGTGGCAGGAAATATGCACTAAGAGAAGAAAATGCTTACTGTGTTCCATGTTATGACAGCCTGTACGCCAACCCCTGCGAAGAGTGCAAGCAACCCATTGAGTGCAATTCCAAGGTAAAGATTTAGCCTGCACTTTTTCTTCCTTGTTAAATTATACACAAATCAAATTTCTTTAATGGCTAATTTGATATCCACCCCTTTGCATATCCTTGTATAGCTGAAGAGACCTAAGCATAGCTGTTGTACATCCACACACAATAGAGTGAAACAGTGCTATTTTCCTTGAATAGGAAAGCTCTGGGATCAAAGATGAGGGAATCTGAACATGCATATACCCCAAGCATACAGCAAGGCTGTGGAGTATGTGTGGACCTCAGCTAGGCTCCAACCTTCACCTCCAGTCACTCACTGGCTGCAGAGGCTGCACAGTGCTGGAGGGGTGATAGGATGGGTGGTGTAATTCAGTGTATCAGGTTGATTGGCACCTTGGAATTTCTGAGAGATGTTAATTAAAAAAATATTTTGAGCTTTGAATAAATTACTTTTACTGTAGGTGTTGACAAGCAGATGCCAAGCTGAGAAAACAAGTTTATAACTTGCATATTCTCTCTCTTTTGGAAACTAAGTATTTATTAATTTCTGCTTGATTCCATGCTTACCTTGATCATCTCACAGATGGTGTATTAGTGGCAGTTTCTGACCTTGTCTTTCCTTTCACCTCTCCACTTTTTACAATATTAATTTATAATTCAAGTTCCTCTGTGATCTTTGACAGCGTTTCTAGTACCCCATACTTCAATTTAGAGCATTTGAATTTTAAGGTCAAATGAAACCTATCAAAAAGCATTTGTTTTGCCAAGTTCAGTGTGTATTGGTCACCTTCTCCCCATGCTCTCTTTGCCTATGTTCCTTAGAAATAAAAGGACAGAAAGTCATTAAGATAAACCTCTTGGAAGGCTTTCCCAGCCCAGGCACTTCAATGCACATTGTCTGACCACAGGAATCATCCAAGGAAAATGCTGACCCTCCTCAAACTCTCATCAGCATTTTGCCCACAGCAACGTTGAACACGTAGCACCAGTCAGGTTCACAGGGAGAACTTACATGCTTTGAGTTCACTCAATTTCACCTTTAAAATCACAAATTAAATAAGTGACAGTATTACTATAGCTGAAGATCATAAAAAAAAAGCCATGTCTTTGGAATGAGTGGAAGGAAAAAATGTGAGGAAAAAGCAGACATGGTAAGAAAGGAGGGCACCTGGCTAGAAACATCTAGAAAAATCTCACACAGAGATCTACAGCTGATTGTCTCACCTCTGCCAAGGAGCTAGAGCTTGGTTTTCTTCCACTCCTCCTCACTTTGCCTCTGGCCGCTCTGGGCTGACAGTCTAGTTCCTGCAAGGTTCAGAGTGCTAACTAAAGCAAAAGAAAGCCATAAGTGTTCAGCACTTCCTGAAATGAAGCATGGTATTTCTTTCATTTTTAGCTCTTTAAAAGGCAGGGACATGATAAAGGAGAACAATGAGATTGGATTTGTGCCCTTTTATGTTTCTTACTTATAAAAGAGCCCTGGAACAGTTTATTTTTTAAGCTGGGAGGGTTTTTTAGAAGTGCATTTTTCCCTTGCTTGGGAAAAAAAAAAAACTGTGGAAAAATTAAATCTTCTGTTCTTTTTAAATTTTTTTTGTCAGGATCTCATACATATACTGTTAGCTCTTTCAACCCTTAAGGCCACTGAGTCTTAAACAAACAATTTTTTCTGCCAAGTATTCAGGGGAATTTATATCAGATGTAAACAAAACCAATGACTTTTTAAATCTTACTAATAATCATTTGTTCTCAATGAGATTTTAATTGCTTGTTTTCTGGCTTAATTTAGCATTATGTTATGTCAGCTGGAAGAAGACATATTGACATTGAAAATACATAAGGTTCATTTCAAATTCTATACAATATGGGCTTCCTCTCCAGTGGTCTGTGCACATTAAAAATGTTGATCACTTGTTTCCCCTTGAAAGACAAATGTAATATATAACATATTCTTGCAATAAAAACATACCTCTCTATATAAAGAAATGTTATATAAGGAAGGACATTCTGCCCAAGCAGTTCATAATGGCCTCTGCAAGAGACCTACACAACGGTGTGACATTGAGTACCTACCCCTTTCCTGAGCACACTTCTGGTTGGATACACCACTACAATGCTCTTCGTTTTTTGTTTTAGTTCTGGAAGGAGCTGAAGTATAAAAACACTGTAAATAAATGTTTGTATTAACATGGACTTACTTTTTCCAAGGATCTGGCCTACAAAGGCCGCCACTGGCATGAGGGGTGCTTCAGGTGTGCCAAGTGCAGTCGCTCACTTGTGGAGAAACCATTTGCTGCCAAGGATGAGGTCTTGCTGTGCACCGAGTGCTACTCTGATGAGTATTCATCCAAGTGTTTTCACTGCCAGAAGACCATTATGCCTGGTAAGAAAACAGGGGCCTTTTGCTGAGAAATGGAACCACATTTTTAATAATAACCACCTCCTGGAATAACCAAGCTACAAGGTCCTTGACTTCCAGAACAGCCTAGAGGTGACTACTCCTCCTTTGTGTGTAGCACTCTGCCAGCAGTGGGGAGAAGGCAGGCAGAGACTTCTGATCTGTCACTGACAAGTCTTATGTATCCTTATAAAAATATTAAGAGTTCAATGCAGGGTAAAATGTGTTCATGTGATGTCCTTGATTCTGCTGCAGTTCTTAGGAAGCATATCCCGCTGTGAGCAGAGGTAGACAAACGAGCTATTGAGAGCAGGAGCCCCAGATTAGACAAGTCATCTGCATGTTTTCCACATTAACTAGACCCTGTGCTTGCTTTACACTAGTGCTTTCACTCAGAAATATTTTTTGTTTAAATTATCAAAACATGATAATTTGCCTTCAAATCATTAGCAGCATTTTTCCTAAAATGAATACAAGTCCATTTTACCATATTGTCCATGTTTACAATAGGCTTACTTCCTAATATTAGCAACCTTGAAAATTCTGCACTTTCCACTAAACTGCTTCACAGTTTTTGATTGTGTCTGTTCAGGCCACACTCTAGGCTTTTCATTGCTACCACATCAGTAAAGCTAATACAGCAGTGTGATTACCCAAAAGCTGCCTCTTCACAGCCGTCTGAGAGAAGCCACAACGCCATTTGTTGCAAAAGGAAACTGTTTGCTTCCTTGACTTGAAAGTATGTCCCTGACTTTTGGAACAGCTATCAGTAAATTTGGCAGTGATGTTGGAATTTTATTTTTCAGTATTTATTAAAGCTGAACAGTAAGATCTAGGCTGTGCAAAATTATAGTCTTACTATTGATACTAGATTACTCATGTAGGATTCAACCTGTAACACTAGTCTGTACTAATTTTTACAGTTTGTTTCCTTTTCATTGCAAGTAAAATCTGCATTAGTGGAAACAAATATTGTAACAATATAGTTATGTTCATTTTAATGACTATAAACTGCTTAAATTGTATATAGTTTACAAAAATGTTGTGAAATAGGCACACCTCACTAGATGTGATCAAAAAAAGTGCCAGAATACACTCAGGTTTGCATTAGTATCTTCTGGTGTATATCCATGCTGCTTGTTTTGTCTCAGAGACTAAATCTTTGCAGCAAGTGCCTGAAGGTGTGAGAAACAGTACAACAGTGGCATGGGAATGCCAGCCAGTCTCTATATCATTAATTTCCTTCTCCTCAGCTTGCTAGCTCTGTATTGAAAAGACCTAGTTGTGAAACACAGTTAAATTAGCCTTCTGATCACTGGGATGAAGCTGCAAACCTTTTGTGTCTAAATACAATCCGTAGTTTCTCCACTGGCCCCACAGTTCAGGAAACAGGTACAGTGGGATTAATGAGTTACAGCATCAATCCTCTTCTTCATGTGCTAGGATGGCAAAGCACCTCATACCTCTCTATGCAGCCTGATGCTACCTACAGGTAGGAAGTTATGGATGGAGATCCACTGGAAAAATTGCTCCCAGATATATGTGCATATCTTAGACTTATATTTCTACATCAAGACAGGACACCTGTACACAGACATAAAAGCTCTGAAACTCCTCTGACAAACATTTATCTGAGCAACTTTCTGCCCTTGTGCTGTAGCAAAAGCATCTTGTTAAACGAATTGTTGATCTAGGACAGAAATGGTAAGCTAGAATGGTAGAAGGCAGCGTAATGTGCTGTATCACAGAAAAATATTTGCTTTTAGAAAGTTGCCAATTTAAACTGATTAAGATAAATAGTGCATTTATAGGTGAAGGAGCCTTAGTTTAAAAAAAGACAGAAGACAGGACAATAATAAATGTACTAAACATCCAACAAATTAATTTCTAATTTATAAAATGCTATCTGAACATTATTACTGAGTTGGCTGGTTAGAGAGAAACTGAGCTCTTCAAGCATAATCAAAAAGAATAAACCCCAAAAGATTCATATAAGAGCAGTCTCTAAAAATCACAGCTTAGGCAATTCAGCACATCTTTTGCCAGATGATTATATGGCACTGAATGTGTTCTTGAAATTTCAAGTGCATTATTAGAAGCTCTATTAAATTAAAGGTAACTGTTTTCTTGGGTAATCTGATACTGAGGTGGAAGATTCAAAACAAGAGAATTCCCAACATTTAAAACTTACAAGGCTATATCTGAAAGAATTGTTCACTTTGGTATTTTTCAGGTTCACGTAAAATGGAATTTAAGGGAAGTTCCTGGCATGAATCCTGTTTCGTTTGCCAGTATTGTCGGCAACCATTGGGAACAAAACCATTAATCACGAAAGACAATGAGAATTACTGTGTGCCCTGTTTTGAGAAGCAATTTGCTCACCATTGCTATGCTTGTAAAAAGGTAATTAAACATACAGTGCAAAAAAATGCCCTAATCAGACAATATTGCTCATGGGAGAAAGGGCTGGATCATGTGAAATGTGTGCTGAAATAAGAGTAAGATCACAGTCTTCCCATTGACATTGGACACTGAAAGCTGACTGTGACAGTGTCCGCTGTCCACTCTTGCTAATCCAAGACTGATTATATCTGAAATAAACTTATTTGCCAAAACAAATGCTTTGGGCTTCTTTAGTTATTGATTGTGATTTTTAACAAATGTTAAATGGAAAGTTATATAAAACCCTTCTCTCCTGAAAAATCTCTGATTTTGCTTAGGTAAACATGCCTCTCTTTCCATCATTTTCTGGATGTACGCATATGCATAATTAGCCACCTGAACTAAGCAAATCATTCACAATCTTGGGTATTTTTTCTTGAAATGTATCAGGCAATTAGCAGATCAAGTAACGTTCAATTTGATAACACTAGTCAGGAGTCCCACTGATGCAATACATGATGATACCCTTGTGAGTATAAGAAAGCTTGATTTGATTTCTTTTTTACCCTAGGTACAGATAAATCAGTTCTTCCCTCCCTCAATTTCTCATGTTTTAAGATTGTCTCTTGTTGAAGAAAATACTCAAAGCATCATACTACTTTAGTGTGATACTTCTCTCTAGGGAAATGTTTTGAGCTGCTTTTTATGGCAGAATTTTTTATGGCAGAATTACTTATTCTTTAGTACCTGCATCACTCTGGAAGCATTTTTTTTCATTTCATCAAATAACTTATAATTTCCTGTAGTTATGTAATGATTACCTGTAAACCTCTACCTCTAATAAAAGCTTTTAATTTCAGGAAAATATGCTGCTTACTTTTTTCTTCAGTAGTTAAACTTTAGAAAGTACTTTTATATATTCTCATATCTCTACATCTAGCCTTTAATTTGCATTAAATGAACACATGGCGATTATAGTAATTATGCTTGATGTGAGCACCTCCTACATGAAATAATCAGGATTTGCTTGTTAAAAATTCTAAGAATGCAAATAGTCCCTCTACATAATAGCTGAAACCATTTTGCTTCTGAAACTTGCTTCAATTCCCATACATGAGAATTGAATCCAAAGTGACTAAATTGCCAAACCAAATCTTCAATTTTTTTCAGCAATTTTTAGATTTTAATGGAAAAGAAAATGTAACCACAAAGTGGCCCAAAACTGGAATGTTAAAGGGATTAGAAACTATTTAAATCTCTTTGTTACTTGATATGATCCGATATTAGTCTTTTTGTTTTTCCTGAAACTACATTCCCTAGGGAAATTTGATGATTGCACTATTTTTACTTAAATTCCTTCAGCTCTTTCTCCTCCTGTTCCAACAGTATTCAATCATTCATTCATTCATTCATTCATTCATTCATTCATTCATTCATTCATTCCATCATGCATGTGACTTGATAGTAGAAACACTATCTTACTGCTCATCTTTATAGAAATTTCTCTGTACAATCTCTCACAGCTTCTGTGAAACCAGCTCTTTACCACACTCAAGGGAGACATAGAACAACTGGAAATTTCCCTCTTCAGAAATAACTAGTGCAGAGCTATGAGTGCATTGCTGGCAAAGAGAAGTTGATGACACTAATAAACATGATTTTTTTCTTCTGCAGCTTTCTGTTTTACTTCTGTTTCTTTACTGTCTTTCTTCCTATTTAAAATACTGTTGCAGTTGTGAGACAGCAAAATACTGATAGGAGATTAACTATGATCTCAGCATCAGTTCTCTCACCCACTGCCTGTCACTGAGAATTTCTCTTCTGAGAGCATGCCTGATTCTAAACACTTATGTACAGTATAATAGAAAAATTTTATTTCATATTTATTACAAATTACAGGTTATACTGTGGTAGAAAATTGAGAATAACAAACCAGTAGCATGTGGAGTTCAACTGCAGTTTAGTTACATGGATAATCCAGATTTAAAAAAAGTCGATGTGACCACCCTCTCTTCTCTTGTGTATATTGGAAGAGAGAAAACAAGTGGAAGTACTAATGAAGGGTTAGACTATCCTTTATGATTCACACATTCTTTCTTTGCTCTGTCCTTGTTTGTCAATACATTAGGTTATAACTTCTGGAGGAGTGACCTACGATGACCAGCCTTGGCATAAAGAATGCTTTGTGTGTGCAGTGTGTAAAACTCAGCTGTCTAGCCAAAGATTCATTTCCAAAGATGAGTACCCATACTGTGTAGACTGTTTCAGCAAATTTTGTGCCAGGAAGTGTGCTGCTTGCAAGAAACCTATTACAGGTGAGTCTCATCTTCTAGAGGGAACCAGACAGAAATGGATCATCAGTCTCCTCTCAAAGAAGACTTCCACTTTAGAAAAAAACACTAAAAATACCTCCATCATAATGAAAGCCTGAAGGAGTTAACTATCAGAGAGATTCTCTCTGTGCCACATGTCCAATATCTTGCTAGGACATACTGATTACACATGGTCCCTAAATGATGAGGAATTGTTTTATGTGCCCAAAGAAGTTCCTCCATTGTTTGATGCAGTGTTTCCTGCAGTAAAATTCCTCCTAAGGAATATTTAAAAAGGTCCTTTTTTTTTGCTCTTCCCAGGACAGTACACACAAACCCCTCTGTGATTTCTTCAGTTTTGTTTTTAAATACAAATGTGATCAAACTGAACACAGATTAACTGCTTGCTGGTAAGGCACACCTGTCAAATTAGAAAGCTTGCCAAATGCAGCAGGGATCTGTTTCATGCATCCTTGTACACTTACATATGATTATAATTAGACATGTATGTCACTGGTCAATGGTAGCTGAAGTTTTCTGAGAGCATCTGCTGGTGTTCTGCATTTTAATCCTATTATGTGTGAAGTCAACTGTTGAAAAGTACTGCCTGATTCTTACAGGTGCTTGCTGCATATATCATTGGACAAAGAAATCAATACCCAATCACATATGCATGATTAAAAAAAAACTACTCAACAACAACAACAACAAAAAAGCAACATCAAAACTATTCAAATTCTCCCAATCTTCAAGATTTTATTTCAGATAATTTTTCAAGGAATCCCATTGTCTGGTCATTTCCAAAAGAATACATCTTAAAGAAATTTAATTATTTCATTCAGAGTTGTATAGAATCTATATATTTCAACACATTACAAATAAATTTCAATAGAGTTTGGCAGGAAGATCAGCAAACCTGAATGGACATTCTGATAAATCCATTGTGTTCAGATCTCATAATGGGATGTGCAAGCAAGTGACTTGTGGCTTTGCTTGAAATGTTTCCCACTGTTTAAATTTCAAAGTTATTTTTAAATTCATCTACTAAAGAATATTTCACACTATCGATTTTTTTTCTTTCATTTTTCCATTCACTATATGAATGACAACCTGATCACACGTCAGAAAGTCGCATGTTACATTACTGAACCATGTCCAGAAATACTGGATTCAGATCCTCTTCTTTTTTCGTACTCTCTTTCAGCTCTTGGAGGTGCCAAATACATCTCATTTGAGGAGCGTCAGTGGCACGTGGAATGCTTTTCCTGCTCGAAATGCTCTGTCTCCCTGGTGGGCCAGGAATTCCTCACTCGGCAGGATGACATCCTTTGCCACAAATGTGGCTCTGCTTCGTAGTTCTGTGGAAAACTGTACAACTGCATTATTCTCACTCTGTAACAATGCAGTCCATTGGTCTGCTGTAAGAAAACCAGATTAAAGTTACTACAGTTATTTAGTTATTCAAGTAACTTTCTACCAGCAGTTAAATGCTGTCATAGTTTCTCAACTGCTTATAAACAAAAATTAAACAACTGCCCCATACCAGTTAATAAAATGATGCAGAAAAGATTTGTATGTATTTTAAGCCTAACTCCAGTATATTTTGCTTGTAACACACTGCACTCTGCTGTTAGAAGCTTTAAAATTTATCTTTAATCACGTCTGAACCAAGCGGGATTATTAAAAGTCTGTTTGGCATATGAATAATGATGAAGCATTAGCACTGATTCACAGATGCAGATCTTGGCATGGATAGCTGGGCACAAGCATTTTTCTATTAAATCATAACACTGAAGAGAACACCTTGTAAATATTATACTCTTCCATATTTTGTGCAAAAAAAAAAAGCTGACAAAGCAAGTCGAAATTGTGAGTAGGAAATGCTTTCACAGTGAGGACTGCAGAGTCAGAGAGGCCCATTCCAAGGGCCAATTCAATGGTAAAAAGGTCACTTTCCTTCACTTACTAGGATTACTACCCAAAGAAGTTACCCAAAGTACTACAGCACAGGTCGTTTCCCAAAGTTGGGTCACTGTACTTAATTTTTTAGGCATAGCTGCTCTAGAACATATATAAACCCATATTTTCAGATACTGCAAGAGGTAAGGATTGCCCAAGATTAAATAGTACATTTTCCCATAACTAATATGCCTTAAGACTCTGTTTCTACTGCCTTTGCTATACCTTCAAATACAGGCCTAAAATGTGTTTTTTTATTAGTTGACACAAGAGCCAACTCATACTGGTCCCTTTGACCTTTACTCTCCTTCATTCAAAAGCACTTTGCCAGCAATTGAAGCCCTGTTAGAGACTTTTCTTACCTGCTTGGTCTTTGATTCCTCTGCTTGTAAATTCCTGCGTGTGGACAGCAGGCTATAAATTCTCCAGAACAAATTCCTGATTCATTTCACCATTATGTGAACACATTCACATGTGTTTTTTAACAGTATGTCAAGAATTAGTAATTGTCACTGCCAGCCAGGCAGCTCTTGCTTGCAGTATATAAGGCCTTAGTTTCTGGGTAGCTAGCCTTTGTATCTGCTTGCTCAATGCAAGCCAGCCCTCAAATGTCTACTATTAAAGGTCGTCTAGAGCTGAGTTACAGACATCTATCTTCTTCCTTCTTCCCTGATGTGTGTTACAGTGGCCTGGTTTGTGTTTTGGGCCGTTGTGGACGGAGCAGTGCTGTTAGGAATGGCAGGTTCTGCACTGTCCAGCACAGTTTGAGTCCTCATCTCACATGTCTTTAAGTTATTCTTCTTTAGACTCTGACCTTGAGTGCATAGAGTTATTTGGCTGACTTGAGTGGCCTTCGTTCATATTGAAGACAGCCATTACTTCAGGTAGAAAAGTGAGAAAAAAAAAAAATGTATGCATGGCTAAACCAGAACCAAAGTGCAGTGGCATAAAATCAATATGGATAATGACTGACCAATGAGTACATATCAGTCTGTCAATAAAATATTGATCTTTTGCTCTATGTGGCATTAATTTTTGGTTTTCATTTTCTTCTTTCAGCTTTTATTGCAATCTTGAGTTTGATTAGTTTATGTTTTTCATTTTATCCCAGCTGCTTCCTTTTCTATTTACACGTCTCCCATGGCTGACACAGGTTCTTGTTAAGGCTTAGATTCCCATAAATAGAAATATGTTTCATTGTCTTATATATATAAACATACATATATATATATATATATACATACAAACACACAGGCATAGTGGTAGTTATATATGATGCTGTAAAAATCTGCACTGAGCTATCAGAAATTAATAAATGTTAATGGTCTTAAACTTTTTAATTAAAATTATGAATCACCATATTCAGTCTTGTCTCTGGAGTGTAGCTTTTGTTTGTTTGTGTGAAATAACATTCAGCACATCTCAAGAATGTGGTTTGGGCCCTTTATTCAGTCTCCTTGAAGAATCATACATCTTAATTACAAACTGAAGCAGGAATTAGCAGGCAGCCTCCTAAGACATGACAATCACAGGTCAGACACACTGATCATGATAATACCAGTCTTCTAGCCTTAACATTTATGAAAATGAAATTCTGCTCTGACTCATCAACTAATTGTATTTTTAGAAATACCAACAGAGTTATTTATTTCTTCTGCAGTAAATACAGTACAGTCAAATCTGAAACTGAGCATTTTCACTTCAGAATAATAGTAAGAAATAAATGTGATTGCTATAAATAGTCTGAATAAAAGTTATATTAGATAGCAAATTGCTATTTCCTAGTCTCATTGGTGACAGTGATACTTTGGTGGTGGGCTGACCCTGGCTGGATACCAGGTGCCCACAAAAGCCCCTCTATTGCTCCCCTCTGCAGCTGGGCAGGGGACAAGAAACACTACTCAAGGTTCATGGACATAGATAAGGAGAGAGACACATCTCAGCAATTACTGTGACAGGAACACAGCCTTGACTTGGGGAAAAATAATTTATTACCTATCAAATCAGAGTGAATAATGTGAAATAAAACATTTTAAAAACACCTTCCCCATCCCTTCTTTCTTTTCTGGCTTAACTTTACTCTGGAATTCTCTACCTGCTTCCACTACAGTGATGCAGGGGGACAGGAAATGAAATGGGGGCTGTGGTCAGTTCATCACACATTGTTTCTGTTGTTCCTTCCTCCTCAGTGGGAGAACTCCTCACACTCTTTCCCTGTTCCAGCATGGGATCCCTCCCACAAGAGACAGTCTTCCATTAACTGCTCCAATATGAGTGTCTCCCACAGGCTATAGTTCTCCCAACATTGCTCTTGTGTGGTATCCCTTACATCCCTTCAGGAACAGGCTGCTCCAGTGGGTCTCCCATGGGGTCACAAGTCCTGCCAGCAAACCTGTTCCAGCATGGACTCCTCTCTCCATGGGTACACAGGTCCTGCCAGGAGCCTGCTCCAGCACAGGCTTCCCACAGGGTCACAGTCTCCCTTGGGCACCAGGTCTCTGGCATGGGATCCTCCAGAGGCAGAAAGCAGATATCAGTTCCACCATGGACCTCCATGGGAAACTCTGCTCTGGCACCTGGAGCACCTCCTCCTGCTCCATCTTCACTGACCTTGTCTGCAGACCTGTTTCTGTCACATGTTCTCACTCTTCTCTTTGGCTGCTGTTTCCACAGCCATTCTCCTTCCTCCCCTCCCCACCCTTTTCCAATCTGTTATCCCAAAGGCTCTACCACCATCCCTGATGGGCTCAGCTATGGCCAACAGCGTGTCCAACCTGCAGCCAGCTGCCTTTGGCTCTGTCAGACACGGGGGAAGCTTCTGGAAGCTTCCCACAGAAGGCCCTCCTGGAGCCCCTGGCTACCAAAACCTGGCCACACAAACCCAAGGGGTCTTTTATACTTTCTGTAGATGAAACCAACTCGAATAGGTGCAGAGAAGGGCAGCAGGAGGAACAGTGTGTCTCTGTGGAGGACTGCAGATCATGAAGGGGAGAGGTGGCCGCTATAAGTGAAGAGACTACATTTGGTTCAAGAATAAAGGCAACTAAACTCCTCAGCACTGGAAATTAGAAGGTGATGTCTGCTGCTGAGCAGCGATGCTCCAGGAGAACCTCTTTCCAGAACAAAAAGGGAAAAAGCCATGTAGGCAGTTTTAAAATGATGCCTGATCTGTGTGTTAAATGTCATATATAATGCGGTTGTATAGAAAAACAATGAGAAAAAATCAGCCCGATGATCAGCTTCAGTCTGTGTTGCTAATGTTGGATTTACTGCAGGATGACCAGGATACAGACTCCAGCAGAATTCAATTTTCTTTAATAAACTTCGGAGGATGGAAAATTTGAGATTTATTTTAGGCAAAATTCTAAATATCATATGTTTTTCTATAACATTGTACTGTTTAATTTTAAAATATATCTAGTTCTTCCCTGTGTATGTAACAGCCCAGCTCTAAGATAATCACATTGCTTTTGTTACAATCAAGCTAAATTGCCGAGGTGATGTCTCTAATGCCCTGGTCACATCCCTGCTGTACTCATAGTTATCGCAGGGGACCAGGAGGGAGGCTGCCCTTTGGGACCGACTAAGAGTGAATAGGTGCCCTACTACCTGCCTCAATATTTCAGGCTAAAGTTTCAGCTCCTCAAGCATTGCCTAATTGTCAGAGAACTCCCTCAGACAAAAGTGCTTAAAATGCAGACACAAGCCCTAATGTATTGTTATCTAGTGACCCTTCTCTATCCATATTTCTGAATGTCACATTTTTTACTCCAAGGTAAGGTCATATTATGAGAGCAAGGTATCAGCCTTTCCCTGGACTATTTTAAAATCCAGGCAAGATTTTGGTAGATTTTGTAGCAGACAACACAGAGCAGTTGTGTTGGAACCCAGGACCACTTCTGCATTTCCCAAACAAAGGCATGCACTCCAGACATGACTTATGTCTGTGATGAAACCCAGACATTTTTCATTCTCTATCCTTGTGCCCTAGTTCTCCAGAGTGAAAATCTGTGAGCCTGGACTGGGGAAGAGCTAGGACATAGCCTGGCCATGTCAGTGAAGTGGATGTCACACCTCAGTTTTTCTGCAGTATCTCAGCACACTCAAGTTCAGCTGGTTCTTGAACTCTACCAGTGCACAGGTACCAGGTTTTCTTCATGCTGACCATGGCTCAGGGATACCAGAGGAACTTTATGAAGGGGATGGTAGCGTTTTGCAAGGATTTCTAAACTTCCTGGGCCAGGCCTGTCACAGGAAGGGCTGCTGGGGGGTGTCTGTGGGTGTGTACATGTTCAACCCCAAGGAATTGACTGGCAATTTCAGCTCCAAGGTTTTATGAATCTCACTTGATTCTACAGAATGGGTGTAAAGCAGTGTATTATATCTTAGGAATAAAAACAATGCAATAACAGATAACAATAGGTGAAGGAAAGTAATGTTAAATGACTGTCTAAGTGGAAACTGAGATGTCATTTCTATAAACAGAAAAGTTGGATGGGATCCAAATGTATAGCCAGAACAAACTTGTTTACCAATCAAGCAGGAAAGCTGCAATAAATCCTCTATATTCTTGTTAATAATATCTCAAAGAAAACATTTGTGTGTGCATGCATGCTTGTTCACCCTAGAACTGCCAAAGCTTGAATGGACTGAGTCATGTGAAACTTGGCAATTTAAACCAAAGTACAAAACACCTAGCAGGGTTATAGACTACTATAACCACAAAGTTTCAGTTCATCATATTCAAAAGTACCATTATCTTGATGAGAAGTACCAGGTACAAGTAGTGCAATACAAGAGATAAAAGTTCCAGGTACAAGTAGTTCAATACAAGAAATAAAGTGGTTTGGAGGACAGACATGCTTGCACTCAGACATAACACAGGTATGTTATCCAAGTGGCAATACACAGCTGTAGTGGAGGATCTAGATATATCAGCCTTGAGCTGGATCATTAGGCTTCTCTTAGCATGAACATTTGTCTAATAGCATCCACTTAAACATTTCTGTAGGTTTTTATCTGCATTTTTCACCCAAATCCATACTGGAGCTTCTTGAAGATGAGGCCAGAGGTAAGCACAGTCACACAGACCTGCACAATGCCCATAAGAAGCTAGATTTTCTCAGTGAAAACTAATTCCATGTCAGAAGAACCATTGCACAACATTTTATCCAAGCTAATAAACCTTATCTCTGTCTTGAATACAATTCAATATCTGGTTTTATTAACTTGAGCCTCTGCTGTACATCTTTTACTGTTCTCTCCAGTAAGATATTCAAAACTGTAGGCACTCAGCTGATTCACTGCAGATTTTTCATAGCCCCAACTGAATTGTAAGTTGTTGAATACAAGAAGCTGCACTACCACCGCATCTCTGAAAAACAGGAGCCATCAATTCCTTTCATGCATAGTGTGTGTGAGGCTTTGAGAACAAATCACATTAAAACAAACAAAAAAAACCCATTTAGTTCCTTTCTGTAGCCTGGGCACAGATACAAAGGCATGAAAATAGATCACTGATAGAGCAAGCAAAGGAGCATGGCCTCAGATGTTTCAGGAACTGTCAGGCAGAAGATTGCCTAGCAAAATCAGGAAACAACTGAGCAAGTTTTTGGGTGTTGAGATGTTTCACTCCAGTATCTCAGATCTATTTCAAGTCATGCCTTAGCTCACACTTAGCACCTCACGTCCTACTGTCCTCCAGGGCATTCTCATAATTTCCACTTGTGACCTCAAGAACAGACCACTGCAAAAGGATCTGAGTCTGGCACAATGACTCAACCTCAGGAATGTCATGGGTGACTTATTCAATAGAGGATAGGTCCAGCTGGAGGTAACAAAAGTCCCACCAGCCTCAGATCCTTGCTCACATTAAACACCAGTGCTCATCTTGAGAGTACTTTCACAGCAAAAACATACTTCGGGTAGGTGTATCCACATTCTTCCTGGATGAAAGTCCTCATTTAGCAGCTCTATTTTCACATTGAATTTTGGAATAGCTTTTGCTAGACTTAATATCAAATAAATAAATAAAATCTCTTCCATCCAAGCTCAACTTGCCTGGATTAAAAAAATAAAAGTACAGTGTAAAGTAATGCAAACAGTTTATCCAGTTCTGCTGAGTTACATTTTTTATTGTTTTTTTCCCAAAGGAAAAATAATGACTACTTACTTCTTGAGAACAAGATCTTTACTTATAAAAATAAGCAAATCAAGCTCTTAGTCAAACATTTTCATTGGAAGGACAGCAATCTGAGTAGAAATTTATGGCTATGAATGCAGATGACTGTAAAAGGCTACTAATATGAAGAATTTCTCCCAATAGCCATCTTATTCCCTGTTAGCTTGATTCTTTGTTAATTGCTACAGTATTCTTATTTTAATCTTAACTCTTAACCCACTGGAAAGTAAACCCCCCTGGCTGACTGGGGGGGGTGGGGGCAATGTCTATTATTGGTTACCAAAAGCTTTGATTCAGGGTATGTTTCCACTTGCCCGTAAAACACTGTCAAAGTGAAACAATTTGTGCTGACCTCTGTGCCAGGCATTCTCAGGCCAGTTCCTGCTTTCTTCTTCACATTTTTGCTTTTCATCCTCAGAAGATTTCAGTCAAAACCATCTAACCTTTCACATAAAAAAACACAGGAAAAAATGCAATGTTTTCCCTATACCAAAGAAGTCTGAAACTTTTTTTTTAAGAGTTTGGGTGCTTCACTTGATTTTGGCTCAGGAGCCTAATTTACAACATAAAAGAAAAATTTATTTCATGGATATGTCTCCTGCCGAAAAATCCAGTTGTCCCAATTCCATCTCTTCTGCATTAAGGAACTGCATTTGCCCATTTTCCAGGGCAAACATGTTGTCCAGTTGCTATGTGCTCAGTGACAGTCACTTGTAAGCATTTGAGGTTGGGAACATGTCTCAGTCCCTTTCTTGAAGAAATCTAGCTAGACAGCCGTGAGACATGGTCCACATCTAAAGCACTGACACAGCAGGCTGCTGGTGACCAATCTGATGAGGTCAGCCTCTAAGCTGAGCTCCCAGTTGTGTCATTAAAATAGTGTTCAGCATGGAGCCACACAGGAAGCAGATCTGACAGTCCCAGAGAGAATGGCCAGCACAAATGTGAAAATCTCTCTTCTTTTTCCAGTCTGAATTAAGGATTTGAACTTCCTTAAGAAACTGTCCGGTCCTGAGCACTGGTTATCTGTGCTTTCTGGAATCAAGACAAGCTTCTTGCTGAAGGAAATTTCCTATTACATAGATTAATTAAACATTCTACCATACACAGTGTGAGAAGATCTCTACCATACATAATCATGTTACTCAGCTGGGAAATCTGGAGTATCCAGTTCCAGCAGATGATAATTTTCTGTGTGACTGTATCTACCAGCCCCAAGAATCAGACGTTTTATTTGGGATGCAGTTTTCCAGAGGAAAGGCTGCTTCTGCAGACATTCATACACTCAGGTGAGGGCATATTTAGCTTCTCTGAAGGCTGCACTATGGATATCATGGATATCAGTATAGATTTAGCTGAGAAATCCTCTCCAAAAAGAACATAGAAGTTTCAGCATGGTGGTACCCAGCCATGGTTATCCAATACTATTTGCTGTAATACTCTGAGCAATTTACTTTATTTTCTTAGAACAGTAAACATGGGAAGCAACAAATTTAGCTCATTTACAGAAACTATCAAAAATATCATGATTCCAAATACTGGTCCTGATGGGAACTGTCTCTCTCCTGAGCAGCAGGAGAAAAGAGGGTTTGCAGAGATGCTGCTCTGTCCCAGAGGCTGGGACAATGACAAGACAAGGGGTGGTGGGTCCCTTGAAAGGTGTAGAAGGTTGTCATGATCTACCTGTGACAAAAGGACCTGAGACCTCCTTTTGGACCAAGTTCCCACTCTGGAAGTGGAGAATCACACATTTTATCAGGCAACTGGGAAACATTTCAAACATATGTACTTTCTGCTTCTCATTCTACACTGCCAAATGGGAACTTCAAAATTATATAGAATGAAAACTCTCAAGAATAACTCTCAATTGGCCTATTCCAGGATGAATTGATGGGTTAAAAAGGATTATTTTTACTCTATTGAATGACTGGATAAAAGAGACTCTTTGCTAAAGTCCCTGATGGATACTAAAGGGGATAGAACTAGTAATAGCTAGAGGAAAACTTCACAAATACAAGGGTGTGGTGTAAGCAACAAAAGGAGGGTGTATTAATGAAAAAATAAATGCAGCAATAGCTATCAGAATGAGAGAGAAAATAAATAAATAGGTCTCTTGCAGCTAGCTACAGGTTACCAAAAGCATATGTACAATTCCTCTGAATATAAAATATTAAACATGCAGAACACATTCTAAGAGTGACAAGCATAGTAAGAGAAAAGTGAAAGATGCAAATGAAATGTAGGAAAATAATAGTAATGCATTAATCAGTATTGACAGCAGAACTTGCTTATTTAAAAATTATGTAGCAATTTAGTCATGGAAAGATGATGCCAAATCTAAAGACTTTCCACATGAATCAGTAATCTTTAGGAAAAAAACCCAAACAAACAAACAAAACATTTTTAAAACCAAGAAAAGTCTATTGTATTGTTAATAAAGTGCCATTACAATTTTAAATGCATTTCTCCTTATAAATAATTTATGTATTTTCAGCATACTTAGTATTTCCTCCACTTAAGCCACATATAGTTGAGTCTGTGTAAAAGCCTATTATTATAATCCATGCTAGCTGAGATTATTTTCATTTGATGAAAACATTTTGTGTTACCACACAAATTTCCTTATCTTGTTAACTGGAGAAACAGTAAATGTGTGTGCATATTTATTTCTCACTTGTCCCAGAGCTTTCATAAACAAAAAAGGGAGTTTTCTTTGTTCAAGTGAATCTATGAAAAGCAAATTCTTCACTTTTTTTTAGCCATCTCCATTACAAATAGGAGAACATTTTAAAGACAGTTTGGCTACCCTACCTTATGGCCACTCTCACAGTTACAAACTCAGTTCTATGTGACACGGAAAACAGCAGAAAAGTCGGTTTTGCACTCACACAATTTAGAAGAGCTGGTTTCTTCATTCCCATATGGAAGATCTCAGTCAGATAGCAATAAGCCTGCCTTGCCTCACTGCACATAAGAAAGGCTTGTCAGAACACAAGCAGCTTGAACAGCTTCTCTGCTGCTACACAGCACCGAGAGAGGCATGAAAGTTAGTAGGACAGCTACTTTTAGTCCACCTTTGGAATCCATCCTCTACTGTGCTCAAACGAGTCTGTGATAAATTATTTACCACTGCAGTGACAGATGTGCTCTGTCTCACAGCGTGTGCCAGCCACACGAGATGGCTCAGAGATAAGCACACCCACCCTGACCTGCTCACACAGAGCCCCCCCACTGTCCTGCACATCACACTGGTGCTGAGCAAGCCTTCCAGAGTGCATTCTCCTGCGAACTCAAACCCCTGAGCTGTCAGGTCATGAAAGAGAGGTAGCAGTTCTGACAGGTTTAATGAAAAAACAGAGCAAATGCCTTTTACGCTCAGCCCTCTGGAATGACCAGAAACTCAACTTTCAGCATGAAGAAGCAGAAATGCAGCTCATTTGCCATTATCCTTTACAAATGCAAAACTTTCTAAAGAAAGCTGTTGAAAGGATGGTCTATCAGAATTGGTTAAACATCACCTGCAGTGCAGTACTTTTCTTTCCCACCACAGGAATGTCGTTCATGTGTCAGTCAGGTCAGCTATGGTACTTCTCACAATGGGCTCTTCATTGAGCCCATCATTTAAACCCAGACAACTGCAAGAAACTCTCACTAAGTTCCTCATAAAAAACACTCAACTTCCTTGGAAACAAGAAGTTCCATGTGACATACCTTTGCCATTTCTACATTTGGTTGGAAGTCATCCCTTGCAAAGCGTAGTCACTTAATGTTGCTGCAAGTTCCTTGGCAAAAAGCCTGTCAGAAGAGTTCATCACCCCAAGAGCATCTGTAATTAGTCAGTACAATGCCATGGCGGGTTTACTGCATGACATTGTGCGAAGGAGAAAAACAGCAGTATTTCTCATTCCCTACCAGCTGCTAATCAAGCCAGTGCTTCATCATAAGTATCAATAATGCTTGATACCATCTCTAATGACAAAATCAAAGATAAATCTATCCTGAGTCAGGAGCTCTGGTTTTGTCTGGAGGTAAGGTCTTGCTAATACTGACTAGGAGTACATCTTTTCTTCAAGGATGAACTCTCACTGACAGTCTGTCAGCACACATAACATCTAGTTGTGTGTTCTGCTTGTAAAAAAAAAATACAGTTGGAGACTGTCTTCAAAAGCTGTGGATTTGTGGCCGTGTGATGACAACTCCTCAAGATCCAGAGAATTTCTACATTAGGCCTGTCAGCACTGGCCAGATGGTCTGGGGTTGTTTCTGAAGATCATCAGCAGCAAATGCTCATGGATCAGTTTAGCAACCATGATAGGACAGAAAATGCTTTATTAGGACCATCATAAGAGACAAGATGAAGGCTTTTCTAACACTGATGCATTTAGAATTGGAGTTATACTCTTAAAATTATTGAACTCTGATTTTTCTTTTTTTTCATATCTGAAACATTAGGCTTTTATTTTTGAATTCCAAAAGCATTAGGCTTTTATTTTTAAATTCCAGAGGCACAAATCTTTATTTAATGATATTTGGCAGTTTCTCACCACAGCACTTCACAGTGCTTTAGAAACATTAACCACATTTTAAAGGCACAGAATAGCAACTAAATAAAATGATTGATGTATTTATAGTCATGGGCAGTTGGGAAGCAGGGGAAAATAGGCATGTAACTGCAGTTCTTTATTCTGTGGTGAAACAGAAATCTCACCTTCCTAAAAACCTCAAGATGCAAGATAAACAAAACCAAAACCTTTAGAAGAACAGTAGGAGTAAACCAACATGTAAAAATGCAGTGTTCATTTAACCATGTAGACACATTTTGAAGCACTTACTAGAACTGGTATTGCTTAACTGTTAATGACCCAAGTAAAGAGAGAGAAAGTACCCCAGGAAGCTCTGGACCACATGCAGTAGGAGGGAGTAATTCACATGCTAGAGGGCTGGATTGCCATTCAGAGAGCTCATAGGAGCTGGGAACAGGGGCCAACAGGAACCTAATGAAATCAAACAATGGGAATGCAAAATAGATCAGAACAATCCCATGCACCAATGCAGGCTGGACTCCAAACTATGGTTTGTAAAAAAAGATCTGGGGGCCTAGCAGACATCAAGCTGAACATGAGCCATCAATATACACTTGCAGAATAGGAGGCCAAACACATCTTGGCCTGCATAAGGAAGAATTCTGCTAGCAAGTCATGGGATGTGATGCTTGCCCTCACTTCAGCACTGGTGATGCTGCATCTACAGGTCTGTACCCAGTTTTAGACTTCCCAGTCTGAGACCAGAGTCCAGATGCTAATCTGGAATGAATGGGTCTCTGTCCCGTTCTTATTTCTGAAACAGACACTAGAAATGAAGACACTTGAAATAGCATGGAAAAAATCCTTCAATTCCTTCACTCTACATAAAGAAAAAAATTACTAAGCCACATAATGGAATTAATAGCCTAAGGGGGAAAGCATAGAAGAAAATGTAATTTTAAGCAGTGTTCTCCAGAATCTTCTCTCTTTATCCTCTGCTGTTTCTCAGACTCAAGTTGCTACAGGAAATCTTTGACAAACCAACAACTGTCACACAACTTTCTGCTTACAGACAGGATTAATCATTTCCTCCAGTAGTTCATTCCACATACATCTCAGAGGCAGCAGCCTCCCACCACTGACATTTAATTAGGTCAGCTTGGGGCTGATTCTTTCATGAGAATGCACTGAGAGAGGCAGGAGCAGTACATGGCCCTCAACAAGCTGAGAGCAAGGCCCAGGTTTATAGAAATGGCTTCTGTGTTGTCAGCCCTGCTGCATTCAGTTAGCTGCCAGACAGCCTGACTCTGACCCAGATTAATCATTGTACACGTGCATGTGGTTCACATCCACAGCAAGTGTGAATATGCAGCAGCTGTCTGAAGACCCTCTTTGGCAGATGGTATTAGCCCTCACAGGCTGATGCATGACATTCATATATTTTTTGACATATATTTCTCCCATAGATGTTGGTGAAGCTTGTCAGGTGCCATTTGGTACAGACATACATTGAAATTCACAGGGTTAAAATTCCTTATATATCTATGACTTCTAAATAAGACCATGAAAATTGCTTCTGGTGCTGAACATAATCTACAGTTTCTCATTACAAAATACTTCAATATGTACAATGTAGAGCTCTTGTGTTTTCAAGAGCCACTGCTTCAAAGCTAATCACCTAACACCATATATGTGCCTTTTATAATAAAAATTTCCTTAACACCATTGATAAAGCTGAAGAGATGCCATTTGGTGCTCATGAATATGGACATTCATTTCTCCCACGATTAAAATTTTCTAGTTAATTTCTACTGATGCATAAGGCTTATCCTTGCCATTCATCCATACAGTGAAAACCTTACCCTGAATGGGACCTCAAGCTCGTGTTCCAACATCTTTAAAATAACCTTTCAGACAGTGATTCAGCAAGGCAATGCAACTTTCCAGATTTATTTGATCTGTATCTTTGGAGCAAACAGTTAAGCTGCCTGTCTCAGAAAGAAAATAAAGCACTTGAACTCTTGGCTTGGTCCTATTTTAGAGTTCTGTTTGCATGTTTGTTTTAGCATCTTCTGGGAACATTCTGTCTCCTTGAGGGCTATTCTACCAACATAGAAACACAATTTGATTTGAGGTTTTTTTTCATCAGCTTTGTCAACTTGATTTTGTCTTAAATATGCAAAATGGAAGGACATAAATTCATCTTGGCATGATAAGCATATATAGCCATAAATAGAAAATCTCAGCAACAGTTATACTGTCACTGTATGTGAATACAGTATTTGGCTGCAAAATAGAATATCAGCTAGATATTTTTTTAGAAAAGCTGAAAGATGACCAGTTTCTACCTCACAAATAATTTTCTCTAAACTACCTAAATACCTGTGAGACATAATATCTAAGTGCAAGATCACATTTTTATCGACTTCTCACTTCTATGTGTTTGAGTGTTAATTATGTCTCATTGAACTTAATGGTATTTTGCCTTCTTAAATTACTGCTATAGGAAAGCAAAGGGAGCAGCTCTTTGGGTTTTGATAATCAGATCGGTAGGCTAAAAGTCAATTTAAAGCAATTTCTGTGAGCTGCAGCATTATAGTCATATCAGAGTACTTCATAGCATGAAAAAAATTGTCTTTATTGACGTGAGCACAGCAAATGTCTGCCAGAATTAGAATCATTGTTCTGTATACATTAACACATTTGTCACATTGCAGATAATGTAAAACCTCACTGTAGAGTGAGTCAGTTGCACAAACACTTGGGAGAAATCAATTTATTACCAAAGGTTTAAACTTCAGTCAAGAAGCTGCTTGTGACAACTAAAATGGGACAGAAGTACAATAGGATTGACTGAAGAATGGGGCAAGCCATAAAGTAAATAATTTTGGACCACTGTAGCATGTTTACATTGGATGTTCTCAGCTGCCATCCTCAGGATAATCTGTCACAGTCGTCTCTGTCAATATGAGATGTTTGCTTTGCAGCTATGCCAGCCTCGGAGGCTGATGGTCTGCACCAGCCCAGAATGCCAATACTGCGCTGACACTACTGCACCAGAAATTATGGAGTTTTAACCATTTGTTTTCTCATTGCTGAACAGTACTTACTAATGCTAATCCTGGAGTAATAAAAAAAAAATAAATGTTTAAAATAAAAAGAAAACAGTTAATGGAATCATAGAATCACAGAATATCCTGAATTAGGAGGGACTCACAGGGACTATCAAAGTCCAGCTCTTGGCCCTGCACAGGAGAGCCACAAGAATCACACCATGTGCCTGAGACCATTGCTCAAATGCTCCTTGAACTCTGGCAGACTTGGCTCAGTGACTGCTTCCCTGGGGAGCTGTTCCAGTGCCCACCACCCTCGGAGTGAAGAAGATTTTCCTCGTATCCAACCTAAACCTCCCCTGACACAGCTTCAGGCCATTCCCTCAGGTCCTGTCGCTGGTAACAATAGGGAAGAGATCAGTGCCTGCCCCTCCTCTTCCCAATATGAGAATTTTGAAAACTGCAGTGAGGTCTCCCCTCAGTCTCCTCTTCTCCAGGCTGAACAGACCAAGTGACCTCAGCTGCCCTTCATACAGCCTCTCCCCACTTTAGCCATTCCCTTTCTACTGTGGTAAAGGAACTGGCTGGAGCAAGCTCAGCATACAACCTCTTCCTTTGGGTGACAAAGAATACTCATGTGTGAGGTAATGGTACATTAGGATAGGACAGAAAGCTGTAGTGTTTCACAGATGACAAACTGAGAAAGCCCAGCTGGCTCTCAGCTGGTGATCCTGTGGCTCACACAACATCACAAACCTGGTCAGTACGACATTCCAAGAGCCAGATGACGGCTATCCATGACAGTAACAATGGGTGGGGTGGCAGCAAAAATGTGTACCCATGGAAAAAAACAAATCAGAGCAGCAGCTGCCATTGTAAGTTTTGGGGAAGAAAAGGAAAGGGAGGTTTGAAACATAAACAGCTCTTTTAAACAGTCATCAATGTCTAAATATAGTAAAAATATGTAAAGTAGAAGTAGCAAAAAACAAGCACCCCAGAATACAGTGCATCTTAGGCCTGTATGAACAAGAACAACAATAACAACATCCATATAATAAAAACTTATTCAGTAAATATAGTTGTGTTAAGACATTTTATTTTAAAAATAAGTGTCCCAGACATAGGAGAAATATGTGGTAAGAAATCTGTTGATACAATAACATTGCAAGGGATTTAGATACAGCATATGAACTTCAAGTTGGCTTACCAGCAAATAGGCTTGTCTTCCCTCCTGTTTTACTAGATAAGATAACATGAGTGAAAGACCCATGCTTGCTCACCTACTTACTCTCCTGGTGGAAATAAGCCAGTCACACTTCTCTTACCTTTGTAGGTCTGAGGACTGAAGCAGATGACAAAAACAGCTGTTCTCCATTCCTCTCTTCTCATAGTTTTTCCCTGGCAGAACATCTAATTAAGTTTTGCTTGGTTGCAGTTTATGTGGTATTGAGTAAACAAACCCATGTATTTACTAAAGTAAAAGAAAATTCCCATTATCTGGCTGGATCCTGCTGCTTAAACCACAGCCTGGAGCCACTGCTGTATCCTATGTAAAACTACAGAGAAATAAACATCTGAGGCCTGGTGGATGATGGAACTAACACTAAGAAGTACCTATACTTAGCCAAAAAATCACAATATACTGGAAAAGTAGATAAGAAAAATGGATTCTCATTGGACCCGAGTACTCACTAGAGGGAAGGTGACTACATCATCACCAAAATAAGTGTCCTGTGGTTAATCCTGTGTTTATTAGGACAGTTAAGTCCAGTGTCTCTCTCTCATTAAACCAATAGCCCAGATATTTTGAGAAAAAGCAGCAAAGGTCTAGAGCAGGCAATATAACATGCTCTAGCTGCAAGCTGTCAGTTTATTACTAATACAGTGGAAAAGGCCTTTTCTAGAGCCAATACAATCATCCCACAATTTGGTATTGAGAAATCTGGCATTCTCATCAAGAAGTAGAAAGATTAACTAAAGAAAAAAAAACTGTTGTAATTCAATAGTATATTTATCTTAAAATATGAGGTCTATGTTTTCCTTCAAAGTCTCATGTAATTAAGTCTTTTCCAGCATGCAGAGAAACAACAAAAAAAAATCCCCAAAATATCAGATAACTGTTACAATAAGACTGAAATATGGTGACTACTCTCTGAAAATTGTAAAGTAAGTTTAATACAATCAAGGAGAAAAAGGTGTAAGACAAGAATAACCAAGCTCCAGGCAAGACTCACATAGGCAATTGACGTTCAGTTCACACTAAAATTAATGAAAACCATCTTAAAGCCACTTAATCAAAAAATTTTACCTTTTAACCTATAATGACATTTCTCCTAATTTAATAAAGGAGTTCTATTATAAAGTTCCTAATAAAAGATGCAACAAAATGCCACAATAAAAAGATATTTGAAATACATCTGAAGTAAAATGAAAAATAATTCTTCATGTTCTTCTCTATATGAGAACATTTGTCCCATGAGTAAGTGTTTCCTAGTTTCTTAACTGGATTCTAATTCTAGAGTGGGAACAGTATCATTACAACTCATTTCCAAACACTATTAGTTTGGGACAAAAAAATGAGGCTTTTGCTGTCACCACTTTTCTAGGTAGACATCTAAATAGAACATAAAACCTCATTTCAGTCAAACAAGATATTCTGTACCTTATTCAGCTCTACTGAACAAATGCACATCCTTCCAGAATGTATGGGCTTCCTAAAACATCCAGACAAATTGAAGAGCATACAGCTGAATTATACCAAATACAGCAGACTACACTGGATACTTTCATCCTAAAGCCTTGACAGCTCTGATAATGTACCAAAGTTTTCTGTCCCTCCTCCTACATCTTCCTTCAACTGAATTGCTCCCAGCTGCTCTTAAGCTTTCTGTATCTTTCCATATCTAACCATCCCTCGTTCCTCCTGCATCTTCTTTCAATGCTCTCCAAGCCATGTAGAACCCAGCTTCTAAACGGGTGTTAAGAATCTTCAGAGTTAGCTGAGTCCAACAATTGCCAAAAGGGTTTATCTTTTAAACAGGCTGTACAAGAAGAGATCACATTTTGGAAGTTGATTTGTAAAGGTGCATTGGTTTTCAAGTTCAGTACTGTGAGGGATTGAATACTTAATAACTGTTTGATTATGGAGTTCTACTTCTCCACATTTCAGCTTCTCTCAAGAAATTACTAGGACTCCAGGCAGATTTGTGTAAACACAAGTAATTTTAAAAGCAGATGAAAGTTTTTGGGGAAAGGAGTGAACTGCAGCCAGCTCTGACAGCAGAGGTTCCAAAATGCCTTTTTCCTCACTGATCTCTCTGTCAATTTGCCAAGGAACTTTAAAAAAGCTATATCTATGAAGTGTGGTCAATGTCAGAAAGTCCAAAATTGTAATACCTCAGTCATGAGATTAAAAAGAGTTAAAAACAACAGGAAGAATTAAAAGATCTTTTTGTTATTACTGTAGCTTTTCTTAGTGTTCAGCTTTCAAAGTCTCCAGTAGTTTGATTCTAGCTGGGAGGACACTCATCTGTAGCATAGAGAAACTGAAATGTGCCTTATCTTTTGTAAAATATCTGATATTCTCACTGAATCAATAAAAAAATGGTTAATAAGGAAAAAATATACACCACAAGCCAGGTAGGAAAATGGAGAATTGTGGCAGTACTGATGCCATTTCTCCCATCCTTCCCAGAAAGACATGGAAACACTGATGTTTTAGTTGACAGTGAAGAGACAAAAGGAAAGGACCAACAGCGGCAAAGAGCTGCTCCCTTTTAATTCCTCTGCAAGGTACACTCATCAGAGCAAAAATGTCCCAAAGACTTGATTTGGTACCAAAGTGCAACCTTTTAGTACTTATGTTTTTTGTTGTCCTCTGAGTATCAAGGCAACCTCCATTGAGTTGCTGGAGGCTTTTGGCTGGTTTGTCTGGGCTTACAAATGAACAGCTATTATTAGGATGGCAGCTACAGCAGAGTCACCCACCAGCCTTACAACCACTAGTCTTTGGAATGCCAAGGGCAATCCAATATCCAGGCTGGGTGGCCTCATTAAAAGCATCCTGGGATTCCTCTCCATGTTTGTGTGCTGACTACCTGTGCCAGCATTAGGTATTGTGTGTCTAATCCTCAGAACTAATGAGGTCTACCTCCAAATCCAAGGCAGGCTCATCATTCTCAGTCTTCCTGAAGTGAAAAATCTCCCAGGGACATAGCATGCTGGAATAACTAACTAAGGTGCTAAACATTACTATAGCAACTGGGGAAAAACAGAGGCTCAGAATATAAATCAGCTGCATTTCCTACTTCTTTTATCATTCATACTCAATTTTTACACAACTGTAACACAGTCCTTTGGCATTATAAACCTTCCTATTTATTACAAATAAAGCAAACCAATGTTACTCAGCATGATTGCATTTGCTTCCCTGGAGATTCACCTGGCACGTTTATTGACAGGCTAGTTCTCTTTCTGTGTCAACAGAGAAAATTAAACCTTTCTGGCCTAAAGTGAAATGAAGAAGAGTAGGAAGCAGCATGACAGAATGTATAATGAAAACATTCTTTCAATGTAAATCATATAGCTCCTTTTTTAAAATTAAGCGTTTCACAGTTTTTTACTGTAACTCTCATCACACTATAAAAGGCATGAGGGAGATCTGAATGCTGATTTTTTTCTGGTTTTCCAGCTTTAGTATTTCCCTGGTAGGTGTTTGAAGGAGCACAGGATATGGAGTTTACTTGACAGCATGACCATTTTTGTGTGTTAAAGCCCCAATAATTTTTTTCTTCTTTCATTCTTTTGTCCATTTAAATGTACAATATTGAATTAAGAGAATTTAGTCTGTCAAAGAGTGTACTAAAGGGTACTCCAGTACTTGGATTCCAAAATTGCCTGGGACTAGGGACTCTAGATTTGCCCTTTATGTGACAAACATTATGCCAAAAAACTAACACTATCTATCTGAAGAAAAACATCTCCCTTTTCTCCATTATTACTGTGTGGATTTCAGGACTGGATTCCACTCACTGTTCTGGCAATTCCCTCTAGCTTCATAACACTCTGCTGAACTTTGCCATAAAAAAGCCAGAAAGAAAATTCATTTGCTTTCCAGAAACATGAGTTACATCCTTTATTTTTTCTGTTGGCCTTCAGATCTCAGTAGAAGATCGTGATGTAAGGTCTACATGTGTGCCCTGCAATGACTTCTTCTTGTGTAAAAAGACCCCTTTTAAGATTGTTATTATTAACTCTATATATAGAAAATGTTTCATGGAGGTGGGTGTATTTATATCAGATGGTCTTTGATTAAATAACTCCCTTTTTTATCATGCATTTTATCTGAGTTTTGGGATTGGTCTAATAATTTTCAGACACCTCAGATTAGGTACATATTCTAAAGAGATTTTGAAAATTTATCTTTAATAATCTTGTACTCTCATATTTGGAGTAACCAGCATTTGCTCCACTGCACAGATTCTTTTTTCACTTTTGTTTAAGGTGGTCCTTTTAATATTAATCCTAATAATGTCCTACTCCACTTAATAGTTCTCATATTTGAGTAACTGATTTGTTAAGCTGAGTCAAATACAATGAAGGCTTTGATTTGCACAAATTTTGATTACTTTTAATTAATGGCAGGCAAGATATGACTAATTTATTTCATAAAAGCAATGCTATAATTCATATTCGTTGGCTACGGTATAAATCTGGAAAAAGAACATATTGGGTTCAGGAAAATTTTGAAAAAATCCTTCACAACTGGAAATGGGTCATAAAAACTAATATACCTTGACTATTTGTAAAAGACTTCAGAATTTTTCTGTTTTAAAGGCATATGTGTGATATATGTCAGGTAAAACTTATTCATGTAGCATTAAGGATAACTGTGGTATTACTTAGAAAAACTATGAGCCTGCCTTCATAATCAAGTAGTTGCTTCATCATCTGCTTTCTTGAGAGTAAATTTCCATTTTATATCATTGAAAACATTCACTGTTTATAAGTAAATACAATATAATCAGCAAGAGAGAAAATTTATGAGAGTAATTGCTGAAGCAATAACAAAAGAAAATGCTACATGACCAGAAAGACACAAGAGGCCTGGAAATATCAATCTATGTTGTGTCTCTTCTCCCTGTCCTGCTTCTCACCCCAGCTCATCCACATGCTCTGCGAAACAGATATTAGTTAATATGACTCATCTGGAGCAAGGTCCATGTGGATAGGCCAACCTGTTACGTGCATGCCTTATTAGCCAGGAAGTTGCTATGAAATAGGAATACAACAACTGGGCTGTGCCTTCCTCAGAGGAGTCATAAATATCTCCTTTATCCTGATATTTGTTTCCACTAGACTAGTAGGAAAACATCTTTGAGTACTCCACCATTTTTCAAAGCTGATAAAAACTATCCAACATCAAAAATAATGGGGGAAAGGGACTTGGCAAAGGGATCATGTGAAAATTATATGGAAGTCATTATTTTATGTTTTTTTTAGGAATTCGGGTCTAAAAGGATTATAAGTTGAAGCATTCATGCTCTGTTTTATTATTATTGGTATTTTACCCATCCCAAATGCAGGAAAATGAGATGCTGAATAATTTCTAAAGAAAACAAGTTTTTCACAGCTCATAACTTGAACCCTGACTTGCCGTGAGCGCTGAGTCTGTTGCAAACCCCATGGGACTCAGTGGGGTTGAAACATCTTGGATAGAAATGTGGAGCTGCCTACCTAGGTTGTTTCACTGACGATATTTACTCAGTCAATATTTCTTTGGTAGCTCAGCACCTCATAAACTGAAAGTTCTTTATTTTCATCTCTGTGAAGCACAGAGGTTCCTAGTTTATACGTAAGATACTGGTTAAAGTTACCTCCACGATGGGAGATGACTGAAAACTCTTTTAGCACTGTTGCAGTAGATTTTCAGATGACAGGTGCCTAAAGAGAAATGATTCTTCATCAGGTCCTTGATTTCTTTGTTCTGCAAAGCTGAGCAATTTAAGTGCCCATACCAGACAGTGTGCATTTAAATGTGATAGGGTATCCCACTTTGTCTCCAGATGCCACTCCAGGAAGACACACACCTCCAAACCTACTGTGCTGGATCTATCTGCTCCATATTGACATCTTGGTGACCAAGGCCATCTCCACAGACACTTGGCACCTACGTTTATGCATCTATGTCCCACCATAGATGGGCAAATTCACAAGAATCAGGAATCTCTGCATAGATGAGATAAAGACATCTTTTTAAAAAAATAAGACCAGAATAGGCAGGAGCATTAGAAAAAGTACTGAAGGACTCCAAATTTTTGAAATTTTTTAGGGTTTGGGCATGAAGTGGGCATGTTTCACCCAGCATTCATCAGGAAGATGCTGCCCACACGGAGAGCTATAGACAATAAGAATTTTATAAGACTTTGCTTTATCACTGACAAGCTAAGGAAGATCTGTATACTTCAGCCAAAATGATTTGATTTGTCATAAAGAACATCTGGAGGAAAGGAAGAAATTGGACCTCTCTCTCCCATCACCTACAACACTGACCCATCCAACGTTACAGCACACTAGCCTGAAAAACAGTATCATAACAACACCAACCCAATCCCTACTTGTTTGATTCTTTATTTTGATTTTATATTTTCTGTCTTGGAAATTATTCTCAGAGATGTCTAACATTATAGTAAAGAGTTTTAAAGAAAAAAAAAAGGGGGGATACAGACTTTCTGGGAAGTGAAAGACAGCTTGAAAAGAAGACTGGAGGACGTTAAATGGGAGTCATTTGTGCAAATGGTAAGTACCACTCAAGAAAGGTCTTACTTCCTTTAGTTCTAATACCAGGACTGATGAGTGTTAAATGCACTGGCACTGCAGAATGATCGGTAAAAGAATTGAAAAGTAAAATAAATGGCAGCCCTTACTTTCCCTAATTAAAACCGTTTAGTTACAGCAATTTACTGTCACAATTAATGCCGCAGCAGCCAGGCAGATGTGATCTATTAAATAGTTCTGCTTTGGCCAAAAGGAATTAATTCAGTACAACTGGATTTTATAAAATCTTCATTGCATCTAAACATCTGCATCTAGATCTTCCCAACTTTATGGCATTTTTAACATTCTTTCTTTCTAAATGTTTTATTATCAGAGCATATTTTATGTTTTAAGGTATTTATAAATATGCAATCCTTTATCTGTGTCCTCACAGTTACACTGGAAGGCTTTTTCTAGATCACGGCGGCAATTATTTCAATCTCGCCAAGAACAGGATTAATCAAGAAAGCTATGGTTTAAATGGCACTGGACCTCCATCTAGTGAGAAGAATAGTGCAATTTTTATGTTAAAAGATTTTCATAAGGGGAATTATGCTTAGCTGCCAGAAGAGGTGTGGATATATTTGCATAAAATATAAAGGATAATGTTGTGCTTTATGCAAAAGCCTTCACAAAATCCATAATTTCAGTCTAATTGTCAATGATTGCTCACAGATCCTAGTAAAGGAAAGAGACATTGATAAAAACCTGCTGTAGTCAGACACGTGTGAGAGCTGATCTTTTATTGCAAGGCCATGCTCCACAGTCTATTCAGTTTAAAGACCGAAAAAGCCTCTCAAGCCCCTCTTCTGAGGAGGGGAGGTGTGACTCCCACATTTCACAGATATGGATGAAACACACCAAGGTTTGGATTTTAAAGGTTGGAAGATAGGCACCTACTGATCTTTCCAGATTTGCCTAAGTCCGTATTTTTAAGTCAAGGTGTTAAGTGCCTGACTCCTCCTAAGCACTGCTCACTGATGCACCTGCAGTAATGACACTCCAACATTCCACAGGGGCTTGCATCAAGGAAATCTTCATGACATCACTGTAAAAATTTATTTTATTCCATAGCCTAGACCTCACTTCACTTTAAAAATTTTGGATGTCATCATAAAATCTAAGGCAAGACACAAGCCCATGTTCAAAGTAATGCTGAGTTCTTGTTTTAAAAGTGATACCTCTACACAAACAGGAGCTCTGCATAAAGCCAAAGTAAACCCCAGGTAAGGTCTATAAAGATAAAAACAACTCCTTCCTGAAAAATAAAAATTTAAAAATGGCACATATCATTGGACAGTGTTCATGACTTGCAAATTATAGATCACTGAGATATGTTTATCCAGACTGTAACTCTCTAAATAAAAGATAAAGACACTAGACATTCAGTGAATTACATCTAGACAGTTACCAAGGCAGCTTAAAATACCTTTAATGTGTTGAGCTGTTAAATTGCTGGATGTGTATTTGGCACACAAATCTAAGCTTAGCCCACATGGATGCTTATTGCAAAATCCTGTCTAATAACTGTCTCCCTTTTTTTTCTGCATTAGCAAATGAGAATCTGACAGGTTAGACATTGGTTCTGTGTATTAAGATGCTCTAGACTGTTTTTAAGAGGGCTGGGAAATTAATTTTCCTTTTTCTGTGGAATTACCTCAGGGTACTGAGAAACTATTGGCATTCTATTGATCCTGTCTTATAACCTCACTACAGAATAAATGTATCTGTCCAAAGATAATATACATCAGCTATTTAAATCCATGTCTTAAACCACATAAAGAAGATTGGTTTAAACAGTAAAGACTATGTCTGGGAGTGGTGCCCAAGAATGTTAGAGGAATTGACAAAAATTCAGACAGACTGAAATGGTTTCTCTGTAGCTGCAATTATAAACACACCATAATGAACTCAAATAAGTTACTACTACTAATCAGGGAAATCCATCAATCATTTGAGGTATGTTCCTCACACAATGCAAGGTTCTGGAAATAGATGAGGAATTATTGTAGAAATAATTGAGAAGAAAAGGAGGAAAATCTCTTCAATTCCTCCTGAATGCTGCATATAGTTTTTGTCACTTCATCTTGAAGATAACAGGCAAGGGCAGAGGAAAGGATTACCAAAATGATGAAGATAGGAAATAGTTTCCAAAGAGCTTTGGAATAGATTCCTGACAAGGAAATACTGGCTAATTTAGGAAAATTTGCTTGAAAGGACACAACTGAGAGAGGATACAAATAACTCTACCCAACACAGTGCCAATAGAAAAGGGAAATACCATTCGGGATCATGAAAGTTTGGCCTCACCTTTGCTCCCTCCTTTTCTTGTGCCATTTTTTGTGTTGGAGGAAAGCCTTCCTGTCCTTGGGGGACACAGGTGCCTGGGCAAGGAATCCACTGCATGGGTTCTTCTTATGAGGGCCTTACAACCACAGCCAATGCCTCTGACAATAGGATGAACCTTTGACAGGAGGGATATTGGACAAAATCAAGGTTCCAGGCTGTGTACCAATGGGCAAGGCTTTACTGGGGCTTGGCTAGACCCACTACAACCCCAAATTATAGCTGGATTTCCTCCACTGTGCTCTCACCATACTGCCACATGGCTTTAGATTGTGCTCATTTTATAAGACCTGAAAGTGTTTTTCCAGGGCAATGGTATTTTTTCTGCCTCACCTTCATCTTCCTGATGAAAAATAAAGAAAATTTATTATTTAGAGAATTTATTATTATTTAGAGAATTATTCAAAGAATATTTATTATTATTTAGAGAAATAAAGTCCAGGTGCAATTCATTAGCTCCTGGTTAGTATAATTTTCCATTTTGAAGAGCAGTATTACAAGAAAAAGTTGTAAAATCTTAATTTTGGAGGAAAATGAGGTGGTACTTTTCTTTCTGACTCCCTAAAGTTTCCTTGCTTATCTTGGAACTTCAACGTTTTTGCAACCCTGCTGAAGTTCAGGATCAAAACACAAACACAGATGATAAATAGAATAGCTTCAGCCAGCTTTATTCAATTCCTTCAGGTGTTAAAATTTCAAGAATTTATAAAACATGACAGAGAAGTTTATATAATTTTCTTTTGTGCAATAAAATATATATGCATGTATATGTGATTAAAATTGCCTCTGATGTATTTACTAAAGTAAAAGAAAATTCCCATTATCTGGCTGGATCCTGCTGCTTAAACCACAGCCTGGAGCCACTGCTGTATCCTATGTAAAACTACAGAGAAATAAACATCTGAGGCCTGGTGCAATAAAAATATATATGTATGTATATGTCATTAAAATTGCCTCTGATGAAATAGTGACAGTGAGATGAAGAGCTATTTAATGAATATTGAGCTTTGCTGCATGCAAAATGTATAGGAATGCAAAAGCAAATGTCAGATGCATCATTAATGACATGGCATTTTTTTTCCTCTTTCTCAACTCCCTGAAAACTATGAAGCCCACATAAGCCTTAAGAAACTTCCTGTATTATTGTCAGCCACAGACTTGACACCTCATTCAGAATAAAAATATCAAAGCAGTTTGCTTCTTTCAGTTGAAAAGATTCTCTTTATTAGCAGGAGATTTGTGCTACCAGATGACATTTAAAACTTCCCTCCTTCCCTATCCTAATTTAAAACATTACTTTTCAAGGCTGCACAGAGGTAATGGATTGAGAACAGCTTATTAACTGCCATAACACAAAAGAAATTCAGCACTAAAATGAAACAGAAAGGTTGCAACAACACAAAAATTGTGTGCATGAACCCACTGATTTCCTGAGGCTCATTGCACCTTGCTGTCATTCCCTTTTAACTGCCTTAGCTTGTCTGCAACCACCACTACTTGCAGATAAAAATATTCTTGTATACTTAATAGAAGAAAAAATGTGATAAATTCTGAGGGCTTTATGTCAAAAAACGGCATCCAAACTTCCCCTTGAAACTCAAAAGAAATATAACTGCAAAGAATCACTTCACCTGGATAAGGTATCTGAAATATGGCCACAAGATTAAAAAGTTCTGCAGCCACATGTACTGTTATATTCTGCCTTCCTCTAGGTATGTTTGGTATTCAAATTTACCTCATTGCTTTGTTATCTTGCGAGGAAGTAAGGAAGGATTATACATTCATACACACACATAAATCCTCACACAGAAACTTATCATTGGTGTATATATATCCTAGTTATTCTCTGGTGTTTGCCCATTTTTAGTACAGCTGTCATACTTCATTACAACTTAAATTCAAAATAAAGTCAATTATTATTCCTTTGTTCTAGTCTGCTTATTTGTTTATTTGTTTGAATTAATTCTATGTGAATGTATTATGCCACTCTGCAGCTATCATTTACATTTTTAATTTAAATTTCCCAAATATTATGCATGTGTGGATTTACTTAAGAGATAAAAAGGGGGAGGGGGGGAAGTTCTGAATATGCTATTACTTTGTTCCCATCATATGCAGTAACTTTTTGTCATTTTAATTTCTGGTGTTTTTAAAGTCCTCACTATATTTCCTTTTGTCCAGTTCAGAAAAGCCACTCTTACATACAGCAGGCTCAGGTGTGATTCTTCACAACTATTTTTAGGATGTGCTTGCACTAAGATTTATACCATTCTCTGGAGGTGTCTGTCTCTCCACACTGATTAAATTGGCAGGCTGTGTGATTAAGCTTCTAATTTGGTCTTCTCAATGCTAGGTTTAGGCACAGGCTGTTCTCCAGGGTCCTGGCCACATCACCTGCATATCTAGCATCATTAAGAAAAGCATTTCCCTTCTTGCAAAAAATCTTCACTGCACATTCATTGACAATTTATTAAGTCCTTGGCCATGGGAACAGCAAAATTCAGCAATGCCTGACCCACATGAGAAGACTTTGGCCACTTCAAATGGATATCTCAAGCCAGCTGCCTGTGATTTTCTAAGTCCCAGATCATTATGTCAACACACAACTTGAGTTCAGCTGATGAAGACTGCATATGTGAAGAGTGAACATGTACAAAGCCCACCATGCAATGCAAGGCTCCTGTTCAGGCAGTATGAGTCAAGAGGATGCTACTGTCAGTATTGCCAGGAGCTAGTCTCTGCTCCTGGTCTCTGTTTTTATCCCAGATCTTGCCATAAGAGCCATCCATAATTTTTCTCAGTTTTATTCTTCATAACTGAAAGATGTCATGTATTTGCATCCTGAATTTCTTAGATGATTATCAAATATCACAGAACTTTATAATTCAGATAGGGATGGAGAATTTTAAATACTTTCCTGTTTCAAACATGAAAACAAAAACATTTCTGACCCCTTGATTCTTCACCATCCATTGATAGAATTACCTAATTTTTTAGGTTTGAAAAAACCTCTTAGATTATTGAATCTAACATTACCCAGCACTGCCATATCCACCACTGAACAATGTCTCTAAGTGCCACATCTTTTTGATATCTCCAGGGGTAGTGAGTCAACCATTTCTCTGAGCAGCCTGTTTCAGTGCTTGACAACCCCCTTTTATGAAGAAATTTTACCTAATATCCAATCTACGCCTCCCCTGGAGCAACCTGAGACTGTTTCCTCTTGTCCTATTGCTTGTTACCTGAACAATAACATCTCTCCTAAGCCTCCTTTTTCCCCTCAGCTGCTCTTCAAAAGGTTTTTGCTCCAGACCCTTCACCAGCTTTGTTGCCTTTCTCTGGATATGCTCCAGCACATCAATGTCTTTCTTGAAGTGAGTGGCCCAAAACTGAACACAGGATTCAAGCTGCAGTCTCCCAGCTCAGAGGGGCTGGATACCCAGAGAAAAACTGGTCTTGCTGTTAAAGACTGAGGCAAAGAAAGCATTAAGTACCTCATTATCTTCATTATCCTTTGACATTCTATTTCCACCCTTACCCAATAAAGGCGTCTTAGCCTCTTCATCTGCTAGTTCCCTCAGGATCTGATGGGTGCATTTCATCATCCCATGAACTTTTGCACTTCAGGTTCTCTAGATGATCTCAAATCTGATCTTCCCCTACAACAGGTAGGTCATTCTCCCAGTCCCTGCTTTGCCTTCTGCAACTTGGGTGGTGTGGCTGAGCACTTGTTGGTGAAGGCTGAGACAAAAATATTGTTGAGTACCTCAGCCTTCTCTACATCCCAGAAAACCAGTTCTCCTCTTGCCTTACAGAGAAGGCTCAAATTTCCCCTAGTCTTCCTTATATCATTGACATACCTATAGGAGCTTTTCTTGTTTCTGTTGATGGTTCTGGCCAGAATTAATTCCATTCCAGTTTTAGCTTTCCTGACCTGATCCCTGTCTGCTCAGAGAATTTCTCTATGTTCCTCCCAAGCTGCCTTTCCTTGCTTCCATCCTCTGTGGGCTTCCTTTTAGTGTTTGAGTTTGTCCAGAAGCTCCTTGTTCTTCCCTTTGGGCTGCATCTTTGGGATGCATCAATCCTGAACTTGGAGGACGTGACCATTATACTTTACCAGCTTTCTTGGGCCCTTCTTCTTCCAAGGTTTTATCCCATAGTCTACCAAGCAGATTCCGGAAGAGGCCAAAGTCTGCTTATATTATAAATGAAAATGAGGCCACTGTATGCTAATCCTCTTTCAAAAGTATGAATCCTTTTAAAAAGTGTGAATCCAGGAGATAAGATGTTGTTTAGAGAGAAAGGCAACATTTTTCTTCCAAGTAGTTCTCTTTAAATATATCTTTGTTTGGTGTGTAGGATGGGGTTGTGCTGTAACTATTACACAGTAAGAAATGAGAAGAGAAAGTTCATTAAATGAGCAGAAAAAATAAACATCAGTCAGACCTGCTTGATCTATTTCAATTCAGTATTAGAGGTCGACAGAAATGAGTGCCTCAGGAAAGTAAATATGTGGATTTCTCTGACAGAAAGAACAGTTGCAAACTGTAACGAACATAATCAGAAAAAAAAATGCGTCACATGGTGAGTTTGAACGAATCACACACAACTGTACATAGTGTGTTCATAGCCAGGAAAGGCATTTTTCTTAATAAAGCCCCTTGCTGACTCCTTCAAACACTGTTATTATTTCTGGAACTCAAAGGTACAAAAAACTAGCACAAACTGAAAATGGCTATATCATTCTCCTCTCCCATCAGAATTTAAAGTTATCTAAATTTGGATAATTTTTAGATTTACATTATGTTCGATTAAAGCATATTTTGGAATCTAAAGCCTTAGGATAAAACTAATGGCTGTGAAGGCTAAAAAAGCCTTGAAATAATAAACCCAGCTTCTGCTGGAACACAGATTCAGTACTGCAACAGTGAGAAAGCAAATCAAATAATCACTTTGGATTGTCAGAAGACCAGGACTCCCCAGCAACTGCCTTTTTAGTTTCTTAATGGACACCAACAAATGGAAAAAAACTGAAGAGAGCAGGCTTGTTTTCTCTGCCTGCTGAATTGTTTCCTTATTATGCCTTTTTGTCTATCTATAGCTTACAGCTCTATTTACTCAAAATGATTAGAGCTTTCTGTGAAACAGAAACTTGAAGGAGCTCAGAAGGTCATGTATATTCTTGCTGATACAGCCCCTGTTTTCTTGTCACAGTCTCCATTTTTTTTTACTACTGACTTGCTCAACCTTTTTCCGAAAGCCCAATGATGTCAAATGGGACCTTGATTTCTTCTTTTCACTTTTGATGTAGCAAGGTAACAAAATGACAAAAACTGTCTGCCCAATTTTGTAACCTTTCTTTAGTGACATTTGTCCTGCCTTTACCAAAAATCATCACGGTCTTACCTCCTGACACTCACTCAACCGTACAAGGGAGGTGATGGTGCCACGGCTTTCCAGACAAATAGCTTTGATTCAAGTGCACAGTCAGAAAGGCATGAGAGAGGAGCAAGACAGATTATTCATATTGAAGTCGCTTCACAATGGCAAATCAACTAAGACCCTGGCTTATTTTCAGAAGCAATTCAGCTCTGCTAGAGATTAATTTTCTCTGCAGGACTTTTGGCAATGTTGTTATAGCCTGCTGAGATGCTCTGGACTGCCAAAATCCACACTACTAAGGGTCTTCAATATGCTGTCATTTCTAGGTCAAGCTGGTTCTGAGATAAGATTTTTATGGAATATATCATAAGGCATTTCAAAAAATGAAACACCTACATTTTTTATAAGCCCTTCTCTGCAAAACAGGCATTATCTAATTATGTTGAAACTTTCCCAGAAAAAATGTACCTCTGGCTACAGCTCCACTCTACCTGACAATTTTAGATGGAAAATACTTTAAAGAAACAACAAGAAAGGGGTAATCATTTGTTGATTGGATCAAGATGAAGCAGCCAGAATTAGAACAGAAGGCAATTCCTATTTTATCTTTGGATTTACTGTACAGCATCTGTAATTTCACCTGTTCTCATTTTGCAGGAAGACAAGGAGCAGAAAAAAAGACAGGGCTGAAGACAAGTTGAAGGAGACCATGGGCACATGTCTCTGACTTTCAGGAGCACCTAGGGGAAATTCATATAACTACTTCAGTGGCCTTTTGTCACTATCAGTCTTCTGCTTCTCTGAGAAGCTGGATGAACTGAGGCACATATTTAAGAGATTTTCCCAATTGCTTTCAAACTTTAATTGACTAACCCTTTAGACAGGTAAGCTATGTATCTATCAGACTCTTTCCATGAAGAAATATCAGTTTTAATTTTCAATCACAAAGGTTTTAGTTCAGTGTATCTAAATGGTTTTGGGAAGATCTGAGATCCTTTGGTTTCCAACGAAACCAGTTAACTGTGTGGACTGAAAGAGCAGCTGGGCAAGCATCCTTCTTTTGGGGTAAACCTTGTTAATAATACTTGTACTAGGAAGTATTAGGCTGCCTTAGTCAGCATCAACACTTTATTTCAGAAATTCTACTACATGATCTGTCAGATTATATTCACTGTTTGAGGTTTTTAGAAGAAGCACTCAAATTAGACTTGGAAATATTACAAAGCAATGACATATGCTAGAGAGAAACCCAGGGAAAAAAGACTCCACTGGAAAGAGAATGAGACGAGGAGGTCAGATGTGACATGTTATATGGGCTGGTAGTAGCTACCTGCACAAACAGCACCTGCACAGCTCTAGGTTACTCAAGGTCTGTTCTGGCCATCATTTTGATCCTAAGGAGAGGCTTCAGCACCCAAAGAGCTTGAGCTGGCTCCAGCAAGTTTCATAGTTCCCCACATGCTTGGTTTCAGCTTCCTGCTACTTGGGAAGAGCCATTTCTTCTCCAGTACTATACCAGTTGCCAAGAAGAAAACCATGAAGAACACTTTTTTTTCCCCTACTCATAAAGTGTCTGGAAAGGAGTATGGAGTTACTTGATAAATTGAAGTAGGGCACACTAGGACATAGTGACAAAGGAGATTTTGCCAGTAAAAAAACAATAGCTCCCATCTCAAAGGGCTAGGATTACATTTCCCATTCTGAATTTTGACACTGTATCCTACACTCCCAGTGAAACCACTCGAGAAGTCTGACAGGAAATCTGCTGGTCTAAGTTACAAGATCATAAAATGTTAATAATTGTAAGGGACATTAAAGGTCACCTTGTTCAAATCCCCATTAGAACAGGCTGCTCAAGGTCTTATCCAACCTGGCCTTGAACACTGCCAGGTATGGAACATCTACAACCTACTAAGGCAACCTGTTCCACCCTCAAAAATTTATTCCTAATATTCAGCCTGAATTTTCTCTCTTTCAGTTTGTACCTATTACACCTTGTTGTATCCCTACAGTTTCCAGTGAAGAATCCCTCTCCAGCTTCCCTGTAGGCCCCTTCAGATACTGGAAGGTTGCCATGAGGTCTCCAAACAACCTTCTCTTCTCCAGGCTGAACAATCCCAACTTTCTCAGCCTGTCTTTGTAGGGAAGGTGCTCCAGTCCTCTTAACAACTTTGTGGACTCCTCTGGACTATGTCCTTCTCGTACTAAGGACACCAGAACTGTACACAGTATTCCAGATGGGATCTCATGAGAACAGAGTGGAGGGTGAGAATTCTCTCCCTCATGTTGCTGGCCACGCTGCTTTGGATGCAGCCCAGGATTCAGTTGGCTTTCTGGGTTGAAAGCTCACAATGCTTATGTCAAAGGATTTTTTAAAGATCCCCATATAATTTTAACTAAGAGCCAAGTTTTGGTCACTGCAGCCCTTCTGGACACCACCAAAGCTCCCTCTCCAAACCAGACCTGAAACTGATAAAAGGAGACAGCAAGAGATATTTAGGTGCTTGTTTCCACCAGCCTTCTGCACAGACAGACTTCTGCTGTGCCCCAAACTATAGGTCCTGAAAGAACATTTCTGTGGCTATATGTGGCAGCCAGAGAGCAAAGAAGTGAAGAGGCTGACTCTGCCCCAGGATAACACTGGAAGTGATAACAGTCATTGATCCTGGAGGCAAGGACAAGATTCTTGCCTTTATCTTGCCCTTGGGTGATACAGACAATGGACACACGTGGGATAGTGGCCCCATAGGTGCTGGTTCTGTGGTGTTCAATGTAATGTCCAGGCCATCCAGGAATCCAGAACACTTAGGAAAATCCATCAAATGTCAAGTAAGCATCCAAATGTGTGTTCTATCCAGACAGAGAACACGGGGAGTCCCTATTGTTGCAACAGGAAAACAGGGAAAAAAGACAGAGTAGTATATGTCATTTGCCACATCACAAACTGATAGCCTGGCTTTACTGGTGTTACTTCACTAGAAGGAAGAGGTCGTGGGTCTGGCACTGAATCTGCAAAGATGTGAATTGTATTTGGCCAAGGGACGTTAGTGCTCATAAGCAAGCTGATCCTGATGTTTGTGCTGGCCTAACTGAGGCATCCATCCACCAGAGGAGACTGGTTTGTGACTCTTGGTCCTCTACAGAAACCCTGATCAGCTCTTTCCCTTGCCCTGAGGAGTTAGACACGGAGCTCCAGATAATGAGGGCAGGCTGCTCGAAGTTTGAACAGATGTCCCAAGTTTAGGCATAGGGTTTTTCCATTGCAGATGGGTGCCTGCCCCTTGAGCAGTGAGTCAAAGAAGAGAGAATTTTGCAGCCCTTGAACCCTTTCCATTAAGAGTAGGCAGAGCTGACACAAGTGACGCTGGAGAGGTGATGCAGACAAACTGAGGGAGAAGTGTGGGTAGAGAAACCAGTGCTGGGGAGACATGACAAGTCCATGAAACAGTGAGATGGGATTTACTTCTGCCAAGCTTTGCATGCAACTGAAGCCACCTGGCGATAAATGGTGGTGTCTAAACCAAGTGGAGACCAGAGCAAAACCCAGACAACCTGTAGTACTCCCTTCAAGGAAAGAAGGCTTTTTAAGGTTTATGTCTAATTCCACTGCTAGAATAGCAAAGCACTCAGGCTTCCCAGAAGACAGAGAAAGGAAATTGAAGAATTCAAGCTGTACTGTAATGAAATGCACTTTCCACCCACTTAGATTTAAGACTGTGATTCAGTACTGCATTTATGCAGTTTCTGGAATGGAAGGGCATTGTGATGCATCTAAATAAGATTTCTGAGCCAACACTAGCAGATGGACCTCAAGAAAAAAGCCCCACACAGTCAGATAGCTAAAATAAGGAGATATTTTTCACCACCACTATTTTGGTGATGGTGTCACACTCTGTCATTGCCAATTCCAACAACACCAATAACCTCTTTAAGAACTGAAACACATGGGAGATAAAAATATCAAAAGTGGAGATTAGTCAATTTAGTAACCCCACCGCTTTTTGCACAATTTGCATCATCTGTATCATGTGTCTGACACTTTGACAAACAGTTACACACAGAGTCTTTTTGGAATCCAGGACATCAACCATTAAAGATTATTCCATGAATATTACTATAAAAAATACATTAATAGACCTCTTGAGAAATTGATGGCAGCCATATTTGATAATTAACTCAATTATAAGGAAAAAGTATAATAGACTGTAAAATTGCAGTTTTATTTTATCATTAATTTGCTTTATTAAAATACAACTCTAAAATTAAATAAAACAATGAGGCATTGAAAATCTTTTATGCCTAATCTTAATCTTAACAGAGAAAATTTCTTCCACTTTAAAGTTGCACAGCCATTCTGCAAATTTTACTTAGTGTTTGTTTCCCTACCAAAGTGGCATTTGCATTTCTTATTCCTGCATTGAGAAATCCTGTACTCTCACTTGCTGTTCAAAAAAAACCCAACAAACAGAAATTGAAAAGTCAACCAATCAACTAAACCAACACAACTCTCCCACCAAATTTCAGGACAATGTGATTGCTTTTTATTTGATTTGGACAATCCAGTGTTCATCCAAAATATTCAGTTTAATCTAAGGGAGATAAATCACTCCAGCATAATGCCAAACACTGCCTGTGGTTTCAAGCAGAGGAATAATTATTACTTTCCAAGTCTAACCTAGGTGGGGATATTAAAAACAAGGAAATTTAGACTAGTATGTAAAGCAGAAAAGTTCAGTCATCCTGAAGCAGACCAGAATAGCTTATAAATTAGGAAGACATATGCACTGATTTAACATTTTTTTGCTGAGACTTTCAATTACAGAAATTGCCATACTTAAAATACGTCATTTCCATTTCATTCACTGCTTAAGATAAAATGTGGCCAAAAGCATCCATCTGTTCATCTTTAGCACCCACCCAGACAGAATCTATGGTGCCAATTTCTACTCAAAAGTACACTGAGGTAAACCAGTAATAACCACTTTGACAGTAATGTATTCAAGTTTAATATAGAATAAAATTTGTTTCCTGTTTGGCAGCTCTCTAAAGACTAGAAAATCTCCTTTTGAGCCCTACCTAATATTTCTTTTGAAAAAATCTCCCTGGAGACCTACCTAATACTTCTGAAAAAATAATGCTTATCTACAATAGTGTTTAAGTCATTGTTTGGCATATCAGTGTAAACACTCTGACCATTGTTTAACTGCTGGGCAATCTGCTTTAAGGCATCATATTTTAAAAAAGCATCATATAATGCCATAGGATATTGAATAAGTAGGAAAAAACCTCAAAACAACATTCTTTCTCCAATATCAGGTTCCCTAATTAGAAAATAAGATATCTGTGGGATATTAAACGAAGTTTTGAATGTTCTTCAAACATCCAGTTTCACCCTGCATGGAACAAAGCTGCAGAGGGTTGACATTACAACAATCTTCAAATCAATCCACTCTGTATCTCAATGGCTTCATATGAAACCTCCCATCAGACTCTGCACTCTCATGCACAATGAAGATCACAAGCGAAATAAAGTTGAGAGACCTTAGAGTACAGCTAAAGAATCTGTGATCATTCTTACTCTCCAGAAAAAGCCTGTGATAAGTATGTTTCTTAGTAAAAACATATTAAAGGGTAGAAACAAGATGAGTTGATTCTGTCGCCCATATCAAGGTCTGGGAAAAACCCTATGAAAATTCCATTTTAGGATTTTTCTGATAAGAGTACTTGGAACTAATTATCAGTTTCTGGGAACACTAATGGTTGCTGAAAGCCCTCCTAATATTAGTGTTTGATGCCTCTAATCTAAATTATTCATATGGGTTCAAATCTACAATCCTAATTAGAGTTTTGTTTCACTCCTACAACTCCCAAGCTCTCTCAAAGGCATTGGCATTTCTAAATGTCAAAAAATAAAATTATTGTGTTTGTAGTAAATGAGTGCATCTCAAGTTTACTGCTGTACTTTCTACTTGGCTACAGAATCTATATATGAAATGAGTATTAAAAATAAATTTATGTTACATTTAGAAGGACCACCCTCTAAAAGTTATTTGATAGCTTCAGAAATCTACTTTGAAATCATGAAACATATCCAATCATTAAAAATGTATTAGACTCTCTTCAGCCTGAATATTAGAAACATAGTCACCATTTCCTGATGAGACTATGACCAATGGAAATGTATGCCATGACACAGTGTAATAAGTGAGGTTAAAATGGCAGTGTCTGGAATTTAGAAGCTTTTCTCACTGCGTTCTTGCAGTGGGGGTATGAATTTAGCTGTGTGACTTTGTTGGCTTTACTGGGAGTCATGCAGCCATATCTGGCAAATGGGTTTGTCTACACATTCTCATTGATTATCCTATTTTATTATGATTCTCCCATATAGCAGGGTAACCACAATATAATCTATATTTCTGTCCATTTTCACATTTAGCTTTGCTCACACAGTAAAGCTACATTGACAGATCAGAAACTGCCTCCCTGTGCATGAGTAGCTTTCCAAAACATTGACATTTTGCAGCCCCTACACTTTTCAAATAAATGTACCAGTACTTGCAAGGGCTTAAACCAGTCAGGCCTTTAGAATCTCTACCAGGGAAGAAGTTCCTGCTTAGTTACTGATCCCCATGTTGACCTCTAATCAACAGATGAACTATTCAGTGCCCTGGACAGACCTTGCAGGAAACCCTCCTGATGCGTCTGCAAACGTGTTGATATAAAGTTTAGAAAGAGTTCTTGGAAATTCATCTTGCTTACCCCACACGCTTGCTGGGAATAACACTATGACACTGGACAGTCTTTCTTATTCCTATTTAAGACAGAACTAGGTTAAAGCAACCTGGACTGGGCACCACAGTCCCAGAGAACATTACAGTAACTATTATGGTACTCTTGTACCACAGTACATCACAAGCTGTGTTGTAGCTATATTTAGGTCCTGCATTGTGAGGACAATTCTCTGTAGGTGGAATTGAAAGACTGATTTGCTGAAGATATCAAAAATACCATCGGAAAGGGTGGATGAGAAATGTTGCTGGACACAGCTTGGAGCTAAGAGATAAACTTTTAGACAAGTTTTCCTCTGTGCTGTATTTTATATTAATGTTTTTAAAAAAATATTTAATACAATATCATATAACTGTTCCATAACATGGAGTGGTATAAAACAACCTAACTAAATGTCACTAATGATACAGTTATTAGATACAGAATATGACAGTAGCAACCTCTTTATTATTATTATTATTATTATTATTATTATTATTATTATGCTGAAATATCTGTCATAACAGGACTTGTGACTTATTTTTTTAGCAACTGAAAGTCAAAATCTTAAGGTAATAATGCAAAGATATAGTAAGTTAGCTACAGGTAGAATTAATGGATTGAGTTACCGTAAGAAAGTAAAATATGATGAGTCCCTAAAAAAAGGTGAAGGTGAGTGCAAGGCCTATCATAAGAATCACACTGAAGACTCTGAGAACTCTCACTTAGAAATTTGAGGGGTCATTTGCAAGCTTTAAGTAATGTAATACAGGAGAAAAACAAGGTGCTCGTTACTTCTGCTGCTGACAAAGAAGCAAGAAAAAACAAGACAACATTGGCCAGTCAAAATTTGAACTAAAGCAATCTACTGCCTCTTTATACCTCTGAGTAGAGGGGAGTATTGTATATATTCAAGACAGTGGGAATGCTATGCCAGGTACCTCATCTGCCCCCTCACATGGCACTTGATTCAATAAAACCATTAAATAAGTACCATAGGAAAATCACAGTGTAATTCTGTGCTTCTCTCTTTTTGAAGCAAACATGAACACATAAATCACAGATGAAAAGAAGCAAACTCTTATCTTACCACACTTTGGAGATGCAAAAGTTACACCACCCCACGCCCCCACCCCCCCAGTTTAAGCTTACCCTCCTCAAGAGCCACTGGAAGCAGGTGGGCATTTCTGAATAATGACTCATCCTCCTAAAATAAGTTTCTTGGATAGAAGGGATGATTCACCACCTGAAGATACCTAGAGAGCATATGGGAGTAGTTTAGATTAGATGCCTAATCTTTTAGTGCTGAAAGTTAGGTAAAGCGAATCTGTAACACAGTAACTATCTGATATTTCCCAGAATCCAGAAATGAAAAAAAATAAAATAAAGAAAAACAACACAAAAGAAGATGCATTAATTTGCCTCACTCTCCTAGACTTACATTGCCTTTCAGAGCTGGCAAATAGTTACTGTTTGTTCTTGACAAAATTCAAAGCAAATGCTGTTAAAAGACAGGTACCAAGCAGGTAAATGCAGTAACAAAGTAACATTTTATTGTTTCTTTTATTTCTCACATTGCTATTATGGAAAGGAGACACACAGTTCAGGAAACCATAATGAGTCCTATTATTAACTTAGAAATACAGACCTTTTAAAGCAATGTGCATATCTGTGAAACATAAAATCCAGCACAGTCATGCTGGTCCAAGACACTGGCACCAAGGACTTCAAGAAACACCCAGCCTGTCTATAAAACCCACTAGCCTACATTGAATGAAGAAAAAAAAAATCCAAGTTCAAATCACTGCCTTGTCAAATTAATGTTTCAGAGTGGTAGAACTGGATATATACTCCTTGAAGGTTTAACAACAGTGAATGTTTCCCACCTCCTAATTCCTGCTGGAGCTAGAGGGCCTTTTGTTAAATAAAATATCTCAGTCTATAATATACAGAAACTGGAAGTAATAGGCCCTTATTCTCAAAATAAAACATCCTCTGTATTAATTTCGCACAAGGATATTTCATAGCAATGTATGTCTTGAATTATTTCTTCAGCAGGAAGAGGTTTCATTCCACATGCAACTCTTTTCATGGGACAGAAGTGAACTGACACCGAGAGACCACCACAATCTTTGTGTTATACTTGTCCTGTGGCAAGAAAGAGTCAGAGACAATAAAAAAGCCATTTGTTATTTTTAATATTCCCTTGAAAGACAATAATCCCAATTATTGGCAAACATGTTAAAACTAATTCCTCAGATGCACGGGAATACCAGGGAACAGCAGGAAACTCTGGGCAACAGCATGTTCTGATAGCATATTTAGAAAAAAGTTTATTTTTCCCGAAGTTCAAACACATTACTACCTAAGCCACAATTGCACTTCCACTGCATTTGCCAGGAATGGTTGCATTATTAGTATTGAATGAAAGGGTCAGAAAAGCAATAAAAGCACAGATTTTACTATGCATATTTTACTATTTTACACACTTGTAAGCCAAAGTTTTCTATTGCACTCTGAGCTCAGCAGGGTATCTTATTGTTTGAAGCACTTCATATAGAAGCCTACGATTAAATATCACTGACTGGAAATTAGTTAAATTAAAATATCACTGGATAGATAAGTTCATTGGGAAAAAAAATAAAATTTGATTTCTTGAGACTTGTTCACTAAAAAAATTTTTAAGAAGTTTGGATAAGAAAAGTGATATATAGGCCATTAATGCATTACAAATACCAGTTTGTTTGGGTTTTTTTGCTCTACAAGATCCATTATACTTCCATGTCAGAAATATTTACTCAGGTTTATATTTTCAGCATGCTTGCTTTTAGTCCCTCTGTCTAAGGAAGGCCTCAATCAGAAGATTAGCTCTAGGGAGTCAAAGTGCAGTGCCTATTTCTTGATATTATGTGATAGTGATTGATATGATATTATCATTCAGGCTCTTTACCTTCCACCCCAAAATAACTTAAGTTTAGTAAACCAGGTCATTTGAAAATGGTACCATCTCCCTTGGGCAAGACATGCATTTTACATCACCATGAATGACAGCTTCATCATTTTCCATTCCAGCTGGGAAGAAGGACAGTACAAAGGACAATAGCAATCTCATTATTTTTACATATTCAAAATGCAGTAAGAAATATGTAGCAGTAGAGCCTTCGCTTTTCCACTGTAGCCATATCTATTTTTGTGGACCAATTCTAAATTATGGGATTCATTTTGTGGAGCTTAGTGTGGATAAGTCTGTAAACATAAATGACAGTGATGACATTGAGGACAACAATATGTAAGCACACATGCACACACAGTCATAGATCACAGAATATTCTGATTTGAAAGGGATCGACAAAGATCATCTAGTCCAACTCTGAAGTGAGTGGCTGATTTGATACAAGGATTGAGCCCACAATCTTGGTGTTATTAGCACCATGCTCTAAGTACACTCATAAAAAACATTATTTAGCTCTGGGGGGTGTCATACCTTTTAAACTGGCATCTGCCTAAGTTCAGAAAATTAGGACCTACTGCAGAAACATAACCCAAAATTTTCCATGCCAAATTATTCTTGAGAATAATTACTCCACCTGCAGTAGAACAAAGGAAATCTGGTTTCCCAGTTTACAGATTATGTATATTTATACACATTCCCCTAGATTAACTACATATTTCTATTTGTTCCTTATAGTTTTGGATATAACAAAATGTACTGAAGCCAGTACAAACAATACCTGTTCTATGTCAATCTAGCACCAATTTTAAAGTAGTGCTAGTATCAAAATTTTGAAAACCATTAATTTTCTCAACATTTTTATAAAATATATCGTTCCAGATATGCAATTGACCTGTGGCAACGCTGCAAAATCTTTACTACTGTAAGACTGAAAGCTATACTTAGTGTAATCAATTAATCAGACTTCCCACAACTTATTTATTCTGAACCCTTGCTTAAATGATTTGCCGCCTACAACATAAAATGAAGATACAATTAAAGAACAGAACCTATTTGTAATTGCACATTCATTTTTAAAAGCCATCCAGTCAATTGATATGCATAATAGAAGCAGAGACAGTGGTGATCTTTAAACTGAGCTGCAAAATTTCTACATATATCAGGGTGGGACAGATATAATGAGTTTAGATTCCCAGCCATTTTGTCCCTGATTTTTCATATACTCTCATATATGGGGAAACAGATTGCTCTTTCTAAAATCTCAATCCCTTTAAATTGGGTAAGGTTTAACATTCAGAATCAGTCATCTGGAAAAAAAATCCATCACGCAAAATTATGTACGAGATATAGAACACTCTGAAAAAGGTGTAAGCCGTTTCAGGTCTGAAATGAGAATAGACCTGAAGTTGAACATAACCCTTATCTGCAGCTTCAGGTCAGTCTAATTATATTTTCAATTTATTTGCCTGTTTGAGTATTGAGATAGTGCTTCATGGTGGTATCATCATTCTCATGTGATAAGGCATCTCCTAGAACACCCAGCCAAACATGAGCTGCAGAGTATTTGTGGGACAATACTAAACTGTGTTAACATACTCATTAAGCCCAAAACCAGTTATTGCTGCGTGGGCTAATGATGGCTGCAAGGGCTTCCTGTGGAAGAAGAGAGATCTGAATTTAAGTCTTTGTGCAATGAATACATGGGTTTTATTAAAGTCCTGGGTTCTTGAGGAAAAGAGTGGGCATAAGATAACTGTATCACCTCTGTAGGTAGGAGTTGCATTAAAATCCTGAGCACTTGCAGGGCTTTAGTGTGACTTAAGCAACTCCATCACAGTCAGATAAGGACACAGCTGCTCCCAGACATGTCCGAAGAACCTACTTCACATAGCTTGGAGGTGTAGACACCTGGTGACCCTCAGTACCTCCAGGGACAAGGAAGCATCTAACTAGAGGCTATGTTTACTTCATTTCTCTAAAAATTAGTGTCTCTTGTGCCTCACTGGTCACTTCATAAAACTTTGGATAATAACAAATATTTCTTTCATGATGTCAGAATAGATATTTTTAAAAGAAACTGTGAATGTAATGATCAGAACAGTTAGAAAATATTTAGATTTCTCTGCTAACAACTGCTTTGTATATTCTGTTCTTACCTTTGGGGAGACATTTTTAATTCAAATATTTATTTAAAATATTTTCAAATATTTTACTTATTTCCAGATTGTACATATCCTATATGTACCATGATTAGAGGGTTAAGTTGCATGATATTGTAAAGTTTATGAATTCTATTGAACAAATATTGAAATTCACCTCACACAAATTCTACACTAGAAACTACACCACTTACAGAATCACCCAAACTGAACACAAGAAAGAAAAGAACAAGACCAAAGGAGCTCACTCAAACATTTGAAAGGTTATTGGAAGAAATTGAGGGGTTTGGGGTTTTCCCCCCTTTTATCATTTGTACCTTGTATTGAGCTAAGCTGGTGGATAAAGGCAAATTGGGAGGACAGAATGAAATGTCTATCCTCAAAAAACTGAATATCCAGGTGTGCTTTTTTATTTAAGCAAGGTGTAAATATGTATTTCTACTCTGGCATAAAGCTGCATAGAAGATGACACCATCTTTTGTGACTCAAGAAACCATTCCTGTATTTCATTTCCCTCTGCTCTCACAGCTGTAATAACCATTCTTCTTTTAATATCACTAAAGTATATTACAGGTGATTGCTTTTCTTTGAAGAATTATGGATGCTGGAATATATTTGGGGCTAGGATTTTTTCTCCCCTTGGTCATGCTCTGGTGTACCTCTGCATTTGAGCAGAGGCTGAACCTTGCATTACATTCACCACAGATGGTGATATGGTTCGTGCTGATCTTTTGCTCCTGCAGGAGCTTTTCCACTGGTGAAAAAACAGCTTTCAAGGAAGAAGGCTCCAAAACAGGCTCTGGCCATGGTACTATTTGTGGCCTCTATGTCTGGGGATAGTATTTCATCATTTTTTGCACTGTGTTTTGCTTTACATCTTTGTACATATTACAGTTTCAACCCCCCAGGAGACATTCTGCAGAATCTGTTGCTTAGTAATAGTAACCTTCATGGAAATTAGCTTGAACTTCAAAAGAACAAAACATCTTTCATTAGTCACAGGTTTTCAGTTAATGAATTCCTCTGAGAAAGTTGATTAGAAAAGCAAACTTTCCAGAATCAAGTGCCACCCATGTCGACCTAGGATGAATTACCCTCTTGAAAGTGTCATTTCTTTGTCCTCTTTAAATTATGTTTGAGATAGTTTCTATCAGTAGTCAGGCTCACCTTGACAATGGCACTAATAAAATTAAGTTTCATATAAGTGGAATCAGGATCTTATACAGAATACAGCCAGAAAAAGTTACTACAGTCATGTAGTCTGGCCTCCTGTGTAATATAAATCACATTAATTAATTAATGTGCTAACAAAAGCACTTCTCAAATTATCTCAATATAAAATACTTATAGAAATTTTCTTTTTTCTTGAAACCTGCCTTAGTCTAAATAAAATCTTCTGTTGTGTGATAAACATGAGGTATTAAGGACCAGAAGGGTACCAGAATTGCTGCAGACTCCTATTGAGAGGGTCAGAGGTAGGGACCTACACCTGCTGCCCTGAGAGTGAAGTCAGCCACCTCTGCAGGCTGTCTCAGGTCGTCCAGGTGACAGAAAAGCAGCTCAGTAGAAATGCTTGGCAGGACTGACATCTTCCTGCTGAAGTCCTGATTTCCATCCCCCACAGCACCTACCTGAAATCCTACATTTCCAGTTCACGTGGAGGAAGGCAGGGATCTATCAATAAAGAACTCATCTCTTTTAAAACACAGATGCATGGAAAAGGACTTATCCCTCAGCAGGATGGTTCAGCACATGCTGCTGAAAAGGCAAAGAGAGATCTGAGTGCCTCTCCCACCAATTACCTGGGAGGCACACCACAGTGCAAGAGGCCACAAAACTTCATGGGGACAGAATGAGAGGAACAGGAATCAATGCGATGCTGGAGATGCTTGATGATCAGGACACGTAAAGCTTCAGCTCCCATCAACATTTACAGGATTGCTCCTGCATTTTACAGGAAATGCAGGAGCAATCCTGTAAATACTCAAAGAAAATCTGAAATCCAACAGGCAGTTAGGGCTGTCTTCAAGGATTCTGACATGCCAAATTAATAGGCTGCAAAGTCACGTCCTCTCAAGAGAGTCTCTTGGCTTTGTTCTTAGTTAAATTTAGTCTTACAAATCTTCCATTGCTCCCTCTATCTAGTCTAACAAAATAGATATAAAAGCAGCTCAGCCTATGCAGTCGTGTCTTCTGTATTTCTACATTTGACGTAACAGAAATGGAATAATTAACAGAACTTCAAAAACTCACGCTAGAAGGCTGGGTAATTTTAGAAGTGACTTTATAAAATCTTGCCTACATTGGAACATGAGATATCAAAGACCAAGTTATTAAAGATACAAGGGCAATGCATTCTAGTTTAACAATACTAATTCTCATCGTAGGTGTTCTCACATGGAAGCAAAGGGCTCTAATTCCTTCTGAAAAATTGGACCAAACTGACTAATTGTTCAGGAGAAAATCCACATCATGGTTAGAAGTTCAGGAATTTGTATCTGTATATATATATATATATCTCATCTGTATCTCATCTGTATCTCATCTATAAAGAAGCACTAGAGGAAGTGAATAAAGTTCTACAATGTCAAATATTTTTTACAGTGAAGTCATCACCAGAAATAAAAAAAAAATTGTTTAGGGCTTTTTTTATTCTGTTTCTCTCACTTCTTTTGGAAGGTAACATTCCAGAGGAGCTCCTAAAACTTGAAAGCATTCACTCATCTCCACTGGCGGCGAAAGAGCCTCAAGTGATTGGTGGAGCTGTCTATGCTATAGATGGTTAAAGTATCAGAGATGTATCTCATCATATACACCTGCTTCTGCATATGTCCAGAAGTGCTGCAGCACTGATGGCAGTAAGCCATGCCCATCCCAAACTAGAATTTACAAAACAGAATTGACATTATCTATGCCACAGAAAAGATCCAGTCATAGGCGTTTTCAGAGCTCAACCAACAGCTTAGACTGCAAAAAAAGTCCATAAATGAAAGAGAAAATCTTGGTAGACCACTCCCTTAACCTAATAATTTAGTAGTGAAGATATTAGGAAGGAGATGTTGTTTGTTGTTCTCAGGATCCCAGGGGATTTTCTCTCCTCACCTCTTGAATTGGTGGATTATTACCTAATCTCGTCTAGGAACAGAAAGGACACCCTCCCTCGCCTCTGTAAAAGACTAATTAAATGCTCAGCAGAAGGGAGACACCCAGGCTGGGGTAGTTACTGCACTGATGGAAAGAGCCTAGCTTCCAATGCTGCCCTCCCAACAGCCAAACTGTGAAACTGCATCATCATCAAACAGTGGTGGGAGCACATCCTCCCAACTTTCTTCCCACACTCACCCTTTCTCTCCAGCCCAAGGAGTGTTAAGTGCAAAAGAGTTCACAGGAGGGACTGATGGTACCGTTCATCTCCTCTAGACCAGACGCAGAACACAAGCTGATAAATGACAGCTTCAATTCCCCTTCAGTGAGGAAGGGAAAGAAACCCAAGTCCAGGGAACCAAATTCAGAATTACCATTCTCACAGTTAAAGGGTCATTAAAGAAGAAAGAGATGATGGAAGAGATGGCATTTCATCTCTCTTACTTTGAAAGGAATTACTTTTACAGAAAAAGGCAGCACTGACACCTGAAAGAACAGCGGGGCTCAAATTATAGCACTGAGATTTTCATATAGGCTTCAGTGGCTCCCTCTTGCCATCCCTGTTCAGGCAAGACCCTCAGCCACAAAAAACTTGCCTCTATCTTTGACACAGAGCCTAAGCCCAGTAAATCAAAGGAAGACAGTGTTAAATTTATTACAGCTGTGATTACATCCTCTCTGGAGATCAGATTAACTGACTCTTGGAGGTGGAGGAACTGTCATTTATTTCACTAGACCTTCTCTTTCAAAAGACAGAGAACTGTTAGTTGAATTTCTACTCATGATGGCAAAAAGGCCTAATTTTATTTCAGGTCAACCACAGAGGTTTGGATTGCAGTAACCTATTGAAGGTAGAGCACCAATTAAATGAGGAGTATATCTCATTACTGCTATGCTCTGTGCCCGCACATTGGCAAAGCTGATTATATAGACAGGATAATAATATAAGCCAGGAACAAGTTCTAATTTGATATTTATGAATACTGTGTTACTTATCAGTACTGTAAAGATTTGGTATCAAGCTGCATTCGCTATCACACAATAAGGTAGAAAAACACAACCCAACTGTGCATAAATAACTATACATCAATTTAAAAAACTAACACTGTCTCTGTAAGGGGCACTTAAGAAGTCTCATAACTCACATCTTCCTCCACCATATAGTGCAGCCACTGACTTACGGCTATTTTACCACGGATATCTGAGCAGAGTTGTGGTTGTCTCCATGTATGCCATTTTGTTTTGAGAGCAAGCTGTAGGAACTTTTGTTATGCTGGAAGCTCACTGGCAGATCGTGTGCCCAGAACACTCCTAGAGACACAGGTCAGCTCAGGAATTCTTACTCAGTCATGAATTGGCTGAAGATGGATGAAGCTCAGTTGCAGAAAGATGAGATAGAATAAAACTTCTAACACTACTGGGGATAAAACAAGGATCCTGCACTAGCAGTAGAGGCAAACATATGTGCTTCTGTAACACCTCTCCTATGATGGCACTAATATTAAAACCAGAGGTGGTAAAACTCATCCTCAGCCTGTCATTAATGGTTCAACCTGAACTCAAGACAGGAAAGAGTGGCACGGGGTGCTGCCTCCACAGCTTACGCAGGACCTCCACCTCCTCCTGCCACCACTGTACCTGCTGCAACAGAGTCATGCAGAAGAAGCTGCCTTGGGGGGGCACCCAGAAAATGAAAGTGGAAAAACTGGCCGTTGCAGAAGTATGGAGTCTCAGAATGAAACTGCATTCTGCAGCAGCTGAGCACAGCCATTTTCAAGCAACCAAAAATATCTATCCCCCCTCAGGTACTCTTTGGGGACGTCTTTATCACTTAGACAAATTACTCTAGCAGCATTTCGGCTAAATCATTGCCAAGCTGAAAGTTTTCCCCAAAACAGCCGAGATGCTGCACTTTTTTCACTCTACTACTATGGGGAATAATCCATCACATAGAAACATACAGCACTTGAACCATAAAGGTCAGTCTTGTGTTGATATGAATCATACCCTGCAATATTACTGCCTGCTTTATTTATTGCACAGCAAGATGATCTTAATTACTTAGTGCAAGCTAAAAGGTAGGACACCCAGTTCAGGCAGCATTTTAGGAAATTTACCTTCTTATTAGGCTGTCTCTGCTTGCTGGATACTATTCCAATTGTTCTAAATATCCTGACATATCTCTACCCTAATGTCTCAGAAAAGAGCATTCTGCAAATGCTTTATACAATAAATGTTTTGGCTTAAACATAACCACCTAAATCAAGCAATCCTGGTTATTTCATAGACAGATAAAACAAGTGTTTGAAACTATGGAGGTGGGCATTAAATACAAGAAACAAGTGCACATGCAAACAAAAGAGTAAATTCTAAAGACTTTTGCTACATTTCTGGAGAACTTTTATGTTTATTTTCTCTTTTTTGTTGTTGTTTCTCAGGTATTTTCATAAGTGTATTATGTACAGAAAAGACAATGCCATTCTACTTAACAGCTTGCTTTAAAACAGTAATTCAAGGTTTCTCCACATCAGAAAATTACTAGTCTGCCAAAAAAAAAAAAAAAAAAGAAAAAAAAAAATCAAACCAATTCAAAATAGTGGCTCCTGGAAAACTGGACTTAAGATATTCCTCACCATTTCAACCACAACAAACTTGTGATCTGAATTTTTAGTTTTTACATTAAAATAAATTAAAATCTCTTTCAAGGAGGGTGTTATTGAATGATTTAAGAATTAAAAATCTCAAATGGATTCAGAAAGATCACTGAAATCTTACAGTTATTTATGCATATGCCCAAAATAAAATATGAAAGCATTAAGAATACTAGTGAAAAAATAGTGACAGAGAGCAATAAGAGGCAAAACAATTTTCTTCTCTATATACAGAAATAATTTTACATAAGTAACAAGAAATGTCAAAAATACACAATTTTGAGTACAAAATAATCATTTCAGCAATAGATTTGTACAATTGAGAACTGTGTAAGCAGCATGCTTTGACTGAATGAATTAAACTGCAACATATTTCAAAATACATTCATTTAAATCCTCCATACTAAAGATGTCTGAAAATAGAACATGGGGGAATACAGATTAGTAATGACTATCATCTCTGGAGAGGAAGAAAATTATAATTCCCCAGTAAAGTCAAGAAGGATCAGTCTGAGTTTTTAAAATCCTTGGTCTTGATGAAGATCATTAAATTGCCTCAGGAGACCCACTTCTGCCAATATGTATGTGTTTTAACATTACAAATCTCAGCGAGGTTGTGCAGGATTCTTGGCAGGACCACAGACAGCAAGACTGAGCAGTTCAGAGGTCTTCAACTTGGTTCTAGGACTTCAGCTGTAATTATCAAGGCACTGCTCTCAAGACAGTACATAGACACAATAGCTCAAATGATTCTGTAAACACATAATTACCCTGGGGATACTTCTACTCCACCTTGTTTCTGTTTTTGAACACCCTTTTTGTTCACTATATGCTTTGATCACCTCAAAAAAACCTGGTAAGTGTGAATACTGTATCACTATGGAAATCACCTCTGAATTTGGGCCACACAACATGGGCTTCTTTTCTTCAAGGATCAGTGGATGTAGCTTTGACCAGAAACCTTGTTACAGTCAGTGTAAACAAATGCTTAATTATCAGGACAAATTAACTGCCTTTGATGATTCTAATTTATACTTTGCAGTCAGTACATATCAGGGATCACAAAAATCCCACAAAATGTTTTTCCCTCCTCCTTCAGGAATGTAGTTTTACTCATTTTCCTGTATTTCTCATCTTCTTTCCTTCTTGAATTACTGTGTTTTACAACATTCAAATCTCTTGCCTCATAGAGCTGGAAGACAGCAAAATTACCTGTTCCTGCCATTTAGACAATGTACACTCTCACTCTGTTACATTAACTCTAAGCACAATTTTGCTGCTTTCAGAGATAAACAGGCATGACAGCTTAGAAACAGAAAATCCATACTAACCAGGTCATAAACTTGTGCTGTCAATGTAAATGTAATTGAAAAATAAAAGCCCTACTGCAAAGACACCCTAAACCACTCTGCTTTATAGTGGAACTCCTTTAAATCAGAAAAATCTATACTATCATCAGTAAAAGTGACAGCATGGGAAAGTATGGACATCGATAACATCACCACTGCCACGTGCCTTTACATGTAACCCAGTCTCAGCTGGTAGCTTTTTTTTTTATATTTAATTATTGAATTTAAAGTCTTTCCTCTTATACTCCTAAAATTTAAATAATGACAACAGTTTGACCAATAGCTATCAATAAGAAGAACACAGCTAACTTAAGTTAGTTCTTTATTGAAGATGTTTAAAAAAAAACCTGGGGTGTGAACGTTTTGTCACCCTCAGGAAGCAAGCACTCCCTGGACACCCACATAGGACAAGGCATTTCCTTCATACACATGTGTACTGTGTGGATATACAGAAGTAGATAAAATTGCTACTATTTTTGCTCCTCTGATACAAGAGCAATGGAGAGGTCCCCATGTTTTGGGGACTGAAAAACAGATGGACACAGGAGAAGCCTAAACCCCAGCTCTGGCTGCTTTTTGTTGTACATCAAGCCCTCTGTTCTCAGTCACAGCCAAAAAAGCTGATTCTGCAGGCATTCTTCCCAGCCTCAGAGGAACTGGGGATATGGCTCCAAAGCCCAAACCTAAGTCTTAATTCTACCTGTCTCACAATAAATATTTATTTAGCTGATTGAAAAAAAAAATCTGAGTTTGGTTTGCTATCATCAAGGAAAATCTTTGTCTTTCTGCTTTCCAGGAGGATACCAACACAGCCTGACATTAATCAGAAAGGTAGTTTGGCATTTTAGGGAGAGAAGTTGATGCCTAATAGATGAGAACAGCAAGTAAACCCTTGGGGCAGCAGCCACTACAAAGACAAAGAGGTAATGAAAAGAATCAGTGTGAAGTAGTATCAGAGGGAAAAGGGGAATTTAACTTACATCCCCAGCAAACTCTGCTGGCTGACTGTTATAAGGGGTAATGGCTGAAAGTGAGTCGATTTATAAAAAATATAGAAGGAATTCTTCCATGTGAGGGTGATGAAGCACTGGAACAGGTTTTCCAAAGAAGCTGTGGATGTTCCATCCCTGTAAGAGTTCACGGCCAAGTCGAACGGGGCTCTGAGTAGCCTGGTGGAAGGTGTCCCTGCCGATGGCAGGGGGACTGGAGCAGGATGGCATTTATGGCTCCTTCCAAACCAAGCCATTTTATGATTCTGTGACTGTTTAGGGTTTTAATCCAATATTTAAACTGTAAAACAAGTCCAGGATTCCTTTTCTCCCTGTAATGACTATGCAGACTAAATGCTAACCTCAGCTATGGTTCATTTGCTATCTGTGGGCTGGTTTACCCTATGATTTCTAGTCCTATCCCAACAAAATGTCTGACAGCATGATTTCAGCAATGTAGAGCACACCTTGCCTTATATGAGCTCCAAGCAGAAACAACATTACACCAACACAGTATAAATTGCAGGCCCAAAAATCACTATTTCAGATAGGTTTTCATGCATATCATCAGGTTTGGATAAATTGTAACAGCCTCAAGTAACAACTACAGTCACTCTTTACCCTGTAACAATTTTAACATGAACACTAAACCATGTATTAGCCTAAATCTCAGGTCATGGAATTTTTGTTGCTTTCGCTTTCATTCCTCTGTTTTCTCCTTCTAACTCTCCTGATAACGGGACAGGTAATTTTGATCAATTGTTAGAAAACCAGAAAATCTAAGACTGTACATGTAGTTATACCAACATAGATCACCCTCCTAGAGCTTACATGGGTCTTTCATTGAAATTCACCAATATAACAAATGATAACAGAAATAATATGTTTTCAATACAGAACAAAATATTCAAATGAACAAACTATATAGTAAATTTTGTAAAGTGCATAAAAATATTAATGGAAATATTAACAAAAAAGGTTTTTAATGTTACCACAAAAACTTCTGAAGTATCATTAAATTAGATAGAAATAATCTAATGAGACTTTTTGGCTCTAATATGTGGGTAGACAGCAGCAACAGTTTTCAAAAAAAGTTACACCAACAAAATACACAATATCTTAGCAGCATAAAATAAGTTCCTACAATTAGATAAAATTGCAGGCCTAATAAGCATAAATCTGATAAGATGTTCCAAATATAGTTTTAATTAAAAGAATGGATTTCCATGGAATCCTAGAGGTAATATTTGTTATTCTGTTTACATTGTATTCTAGTAGTAAACCCAACTATAGCCAATCCCGCTCCCTCCCTCTATCTTCCCAAAATTGCACAGAGTACTGAAAATTTAATCAAGTTATAAGATATGGCCACACTGAAAAAGCCATATGAAACAAAACAAAATTCAGCCTAAAGCCTAAAAACAAATGACCCTAGCAAACAACAATCATTGTCAAAATCACCGCAGTTTCAAACTACCGAGCGATGCTCCCCACACACGTAGATGGCACTGGGCCGGATGCGCCGCCTTGTGTGGCCAGGGAGCTGTGGCAAGAACTTGAAAAATCTGGGCATCAAGTCTAAGCATGCATCATGAAACTTCTTAATCCTCCAGTAGTAAATCAGTGGGTTCAGTGCAGACTTGAGGTAGCAGAGCCAAAGGAGCCAAGTGCTTATCTCAAAAAAGTTGTGCTTGTAGTAGAAGTGGCTGTTGAACGTGGCAATAAGGCTGTAAGTGGTGAATGGTGCCCAACAGACTATGAAGACAAGGAACAAAATCAAGATGGTTGTGAAGGCACGAGTTTTAAAGCTCATATCAATATTCATTTGAAAAGGTCTCTGTAAGCTCATAAGACCAAGTTTGCTGGCCTGGCTGAGACATATGCTATCAGGGTGGCTATGGATACGAACTGCATTGTGGCGGACGGTGTTGAGTATGCCCATAAAAGAATACAGCATAACCAGGAATGGAATAAAAAAAGAAATTAGCAAGATAATTATCACGTAGGCTCGGTAACCTGGGCTTGTAGAGTAGCCAAAAACACACTGAGGTGCTCTCGAGGGTATTTGCAGGTTAGGATTCCCTACTGATAATGGAAAAGCAACAACAAAGGATGCCGCCCAGGAAATCACAATAAGAATCTTTGCACGGTAGGGGTTCAGTTTATCTTGCCTCTGAACTATGATAAGAAATCGGTCAATACTAATAATAAGAAGAATGGCTACCCCCTCTATGACAAAAAGCCAGAAGAACATGGCAGAAACTCTGCAAAATATATCCCCAAAAATCCACTGAGTGGTAATGATTGTTATCAGAGCAAATGGCATGTTCAGCACTGCCAGCAGCAGGTCTGCAAAAGCCAGGCTTGCTAAGAGGATATTAATTGCAGATCGCATAGCTGCCTTCTGGTAGACCATCAGGCAGACAACAAAGTTTCCAAGGAAAGAAACCAATAGGATAAATATCATAGCAGCAGAAAGAATGATCTGGAGTGGCAAACTCAAGCTCCTGAAAACTTCTTGTGATGGCAGAATAGCTGTGGTGTTTACCAGGAAAGTACTTTTCTCAGTGGTGAGCACAGCACCTGAACTATATCTCAATGGCTGTGTTGTGCCACTATGAAGCAAGAACTGGGGAGTGGTAAAATTCGTATAGGCATTTTCATAAACAATGAAAGTAGCATTTGAGGTCCCAGAGTGGGCCAGCGTCAACATTGCTGAGAAAACCATTGCTTCAGGAAAAATGAAAACAGAACCAAAGGTCTTCAAGGCATTTCATCTTGTTCAGGCAGTATTTTGAACTGGTCATGTAACAATCAAAATTCAAGGTTTGAAAGCATGAAACTTCTTAAGTTCATGTCAGTATTTCCATCTGAAAAAGAAGAAAGAAATGTAAATACACAAAGTAAAACTCTCTGAAACCAGTGGGAACCTAATGATTGCTCAGCTTACCTTAATGAGAACAGTATCCTTAATATATGTTTACACTTCAGGTTGACACAATTTACTTAAGTACCAGATATGGGAGTCTTGTAATATTTGGCCTTTCTTTCATAGGTCAGATTCCCATAGTCCTTCTGATACTGTACAATACTCTCAACTCACCATGCTTTTTTTCTACCATTACCAAGGCTAAGAAATTTTGTGTTTGAAAACAAACTTTACTGATTAAGAGTGAATAAATCAAACAAGTATTTTTATTTAAATCTCATAATTTTTGAATTAACTTCGTTCCTTTGTTTTGAAATTGCCTACAGGTGGAAACTTTATTAAAATTTCTAAATAGCTTAAATAGTATCTGTGTACTGCCTATTTGCCTGTTTGGTAAGCACTGAAAGCCTATTTATCCAAGTTATTGCATATAATATAGAATTCTTGGCTCCATGTCAGTCATCCACATCAGACATGTCAGGAAAAACATGCAAAACATCCTAACCTGTTATTATGAAATAACTCATCCCCAGGATAAAATAATTTCTCTATTTGTTTCATTAGGGGCTGACTCATATTACGGTGCAGGAAACCATCACTTCTTTGGTCAATACAACTCTTCCCCTGGCAGTAAGCTTTCCAGCTTCTGGTCTGGGCAGGTTTTTGTTAGTTCATCTTGGTATCCTATATAATTTAACTGCGTGCACTCTCTTTTTCCTTGTAAATCTAATCCTTAGACATCCTGCTGGACTCCCTCCCTTGTCATTATAGTAATAGAATGGTTTGGGCTGGAAAGGACTGTAAAGATCTTCTAATTCCAACCCCTCTGCTCTAGCACCGACACTTTCCACTAGACCAGGTTGTTTAGAGCCCCATCCAACCTAGCCTTGAACACTTCCAGGGATAGGACATCCACAACATCCGTGGACAATCTGTACCAGTACCTCAGCAGTCTCACACTAAAGAATTTCTTCCTAATATCTAGTGTGAATCTCTTATCCTTCAGCTTAAAACCATTGCCCTGATCTTGTAGAAAGTCCCTCTCCAGCCCTCCTGCAGGCCCCCATAGGTAGTGACACTATGCAATATTTCCTTTTATAGTTTACAAGCACTGTCTTGTTGCATTATTACTACTAGTATTGTATAGTTACATATATTTGTATGTACATATTCTTAACAAATAAAATGAAAGGAATTGAGAGCTTTCTCTTTTCAGTGCTAGCTCCTCCCCTCTGTCTTGGACTATTAAATTAAACACTCTCAGAGAACACCGGCATATGATCAAGCTGGAAACCAGAAGGATTCTATGCCCTTTTCAAAAAGCAATCACTACAACCAGAAGATAAAGTGAGCTTCACCTCATTCATTCTGGATGACTACAATAATCCCTTCTGGCTGTTTTCATGTTTATCATTAGAAAAGGGATAAAGGCATCTTCAGAGGGCAGTCTCTTTCCTCCATCTCTGCACTCAATGACAAGCTTGTGCTACTAACACAAGCACCTTACAGTAGCACAAACCCTGCCCACAATATTTATGCCCATAATATTTATGGTTCTGTTTAGTATCAATGTCAGACAAAAATAAAGAAAGGAAGAAATGTTTTTATGAACACAAGGTCCACAGGCTTTGTGCAGGATAAAAAGTTTACCCTTTGCTGGATAATACTTCACCAATAAAGAAATTAACTTTGTTGTAAGACAACAAAGTCTAACCTACACCCCCAGTCTGAACTTCTAGCAATCTGAAAGCAAGCCTGCTCAGGCTGCTGTCAAGATTCATCAAATAACATGGGCACTATGACCTGCTCCTTTCATTCCCTGACTACCTGCAAGCTCTATCACTAGATGATTTCCAGGGCCAGACTACCATCAGCATTTTTATTTCAGATAAATGATTAACCTCTGTGTGTCCTTTAATTTTCAATGGTATCACAAAAAGATATTATTATAAACATCCTAATTTAATTGACTGTCATGGTGGGCTGATCCTGGCTGGACACCATGTGCCTGCCCAGAAGAGCCGTTCTTTCACTCCCTTCCTCAACTGGCCAGAGGAGAAGTATTACAAAAGGCCTGTATGTTGAAGTAAGAACAGGGAGACATCATCCACCTGTTACTATGACAGGCAAAAGCTCAACTTGGGGAAATTAAATTATTACCAATTAAATCACAGTAGGGTAATGAGAAAATAGAGCTAAATCTTAACAATGCCTTCGCCCCATCCCTCCCTTCTTCCTGAGTTTAAGGTTCTGCCTAATTATGTCTATCTCCTCCCCACCAGCAACGCAGAGGGACAGGGAACAGGGACTGCAGTCAATTCATCACACATTTTTTCTGCTGCTCCTTCCTCATCAAGGGAAAGACTCAAACTCTTTCTCTCCTCCAGTGTGGATTCCTCCCATGGGAGACAGTCTTCCATGAACTTCTCCAATACAACTCCTTCCTACAGGCTGCAGTTTTTCTTGAACACTCATGTATGGGTCCCTTCCACTGACATTGGCTCCACTGGTCATAGAGGAAGCTTCTGGCAGCTTCTCACAACAAGCCACCCCTGTAGCGTCCCCACTACCAAAACCTTGTCACACAAACCCAATAGAGAGTCGTAAAAATTCCACTTTCTGGAGGTCTTACTGCTTGAACGAAAGTTATCATTTTCTATTTTGTCCTATTGTATTTAAAAGATTGCAAAACTCAGAAAAGTATATAAAGCTATCTATACATTAACATTTTGCAAAAAATTCCATTGACTTTATTATAGATTTTTCTTTCTTTCCACTCTTTCTCTTTAAATTTTATTTTTACACTAACTCCTTTAGAGAAAACCTCAATGTTAATTACATGCTAAAGTATAAATACTAGCCAAAGCTCTTCTTTCTTTTATCTATATAAACTTTTCATCTACTAGTCTTTAACACGTTTTAGAATAAACTAAGTAACCAACAGGAAAAAGGTTAACAGAACTTTCCAGAATAAATAAGAAATATTTTAGCAATGAACAAGAAAATCTCACCCAAAGTTCCACTGAGGTTTATGATTCCACAAGCTGAGAACACCATGAAGGAAAGGAAGCTGTAGCATTCTGCAGGGACTGCAAAAAAACATAAATTCAACAAATAATTTTGGACTTAAAATCTTGGAACAAGAAAATTAGATCCCCAGGGTAGTATCTTTTAGAGCTGTGTAAGTAATAAGTCAGCAAAGGTAACTTCTGCATTTCTGATTGACTTTGTATGGGTCTTTCCACCAAGGCTCTAAAATAAACTAATCTGCCATTAGATAAAACCCTCCTGCAGACAATAATCAGTTTCACAGAGGAAATAAAATAAGGAGCAGTTACTTTTATAGAGAAAAGAGGTCATCAGAATGATCCTACAAATAAAATCTTTACTGGGGTTCAAGCTCTTTAATCTACAGAGGAGAAGAGGGAAATGCAAAACCATGACATTTGCTGATGATGAACATTAACTGTTTTTCAGGTCAATTTAATAAAAACAAAGGTCAACTATAAAAAGGTACAGAGGGCTCTCTCGAGAGTTAGTGGCAAGCTAACCATCTAGACCATAAAATTCAGTGCTAGAGATAAAGCCATGCCTGTACTGAAAAAAGTTATCTGCACAGTAACAGATGCTAAACCAATATTCACCAACCAGAAGAAAACCAGGTCTTCAAATTTTCATAGTCTGCTCTAGGAAAACATCAGCCATGTGTTCAGAATTGTTAGCAAAGGAACTGAGAAGAAAACCAGGAGCCAGCTATATACACTGTATATTTAGATACACCACCTGCTACAATATACATCTATGGCATCTCTTTCAGTACTATGTTCAGTTCTGTACCACTTGATCTCTATTAAAAAAGCAACTGGAAAAAGGGATCATAGAAGTCTACCAAGTTTTTAGTGACACAGGGACAGTGAATAACTGCTGTCTCTCATAAGAACAGAAAAAGTCAAAGAAATTGCAAAACATCTCTGGAGATCATCTCTCCAACCTCTCCAATCTCTCTGCTCAAGCAGGGCTGCCTAGTAGTGGGCCACAGTAGAGAAAAATTGTCTCCTGATACTCAGGGGGTATTTCCTGCTTCAGTTTCTGCCCACTGCCTCTATCACCTGGCACCACTGAAAAGATCTTATCTCTGTCCTCTTTGTATCCTCTCTTCAAGTATTTATATACATTGATAAAGATTGTGCTACCCTGCGTTTCTCAAGTCAGTAGCATCCTGAATACAGCAAAGGACAAAGGACTCACAAACCCTATAGCTTATTCCTAACAAACCCAAAAAAAGAAAGAAAAATAATCTCACACATGTTCTCCCACCATCCCAGGTCTCTATGCAAATAGCTACATCCCCTTTTGTACATCTAACCTAGTATGAGGACTGCAGGCTTTGGATCTCATGTTGCTCCTGTGCTCCTTGCTTCCTGATGGTTTCCAGCAGTACCCTTCTCTGTGCTCTGTTTATCACTCTGAATATGAAGTGTGTGCAGTGCATACAGAATCTGCATGCACTGATTTGGATTTACACTTACCTAACCTGCAGGCAATGCTCTTTCTTGGCTATCATCCTTCATGGAAGTGACTGATCAATTCAGTCAATAAACTCAAAAGCTTCCATTTTGTTGCCACCATACATACATTTTTCTCCTTTCTTTTCTCTCTACTTAAAGGCCTTCTTCCATAAACATGCACACGATTATTAAACATGTGCCTCCACCATTCTTCCTACCCTCCCAACTTCTCCAAAATTATGTAAAGATAGAAATACAAGATGAAAGAAGCCAATAAGATGATTTCACAGCAACAGCATTTCAGTCCTCACTTGCTCTTTGAGAAAGGCAGATCCTGTAGTTTCAAAGCCCCAGTCCTCACTGAATGGCAATCACACAGCTTGTAAAAGACAACCATGCTTTGCTAGTTTAAATGGATAAGTCTACTGATGGTCAGGTACTCAAGCAAGAGGCAGAGAGGTACCTTTTTTCTCACAGCATTCTCACTTTTGGAACATGTACTCTCACAGATTCTTTTCAGATGCAAAAAAGCTTCATACAATCACTTTTTTCAATTTCAGTGCTGAAATTTACTGTGTATATACATTTTTCTCTCAAGCAAGGTTCTCACTCATATACAACTTTCTTTTTATGGAACATAATAGACAAAATTATTTCAATGAAGTACATACTTAAAGCTAAATTACACACAAATTCCATTCATCAAGTATAATTATTGCTAGAACTATGGTGTCTGTTTTTCACCGCTTTAGAAGCTAAAAGGCTCCTGTTCAAAATTTGGATAGCATGCTCAACTGGAAGTAAAGATTACATGTTATATGCAAAGCTGACACCAGTCAAAGCCAGGAACTCCAAAAAAGACAAAAGAGGGAACATAACAGTGCCATAATAACAGTTAAGTTTAACACAGATCAGAACACACTATGAACAGCTGCCAAAATGTTCAATGACTCAATAAATTTGTCTGCTAAAAGCAAGCATGCGTTGGCAATACTGACCAGAACCAAGATCCAGCATACAAAAATGATTCTTATTCAGAAACCTGAAGGCAGCACTGCCTGGTACAGTTGTCCTATTTCTTTGGGATATTTAAAGTGGTCCCAGAAGCTTCCGCATGCTTTATAGCTACTATCAATGGTTTTATTTTACAGGCAAACTTTGGCAAAAAAATTATTTTTTACAACATAAAAAACATTTTAAAAGCAAAATATTCTTAGGGGAAAAACAAAAAAGAAGCATGAAGGACATGGGCTTATTTTGTTTTCAAAAGAATTTATGTGCCACAAGAAAATACTCGAGTACATGCTCACTGACACCACACTAATAAAGCAGCCCAGGACATACATCCCTCTAAATACGAATCAAGCATTGTCTCCTATGCAATTAAAGAGGCAGGAACATGTTACAATGGAATCCTTTCTGCTAACATCAGTGAAAAGAATGAGTCAGAGCACAAAGAAGCAGGGAAAATGTTCTTTCTCACCTAAAAGGAACCAGCAGTTTTCAATTTTAATACCTATTTACATATAACCTAAATTGAAACTAATCAACTACACTGCATGAGTAGCTGACCCATAAAACTGTTCACAAGAGGCATTACTTTAATTTAGGAAATTGTTCTTTTTTCCACTCTATAAACACTGCTGTGGCAATTTTCATAGGGAAGTACTGTGGGAAACAGTCACCTCTGCTTTGGATCATTTAGTACAACTAATTGCCCTCTCGATGATATATCCTTATGACCTTAATTCAGAGAGCCATTAACTGTCAAGAAACGTCAGTCATGGCAATCATTATCACTACTGTAAACCACAAATATTCAAAATGTAAAAATAATTCTATTTTCTTAGCTTTTGGGAAAAATCATGTCCTCAATTTGCAGATCATGTGAAAGGACTTGGACAGTTCTAGGTTCATTTCTAGTTCTGTCATATTTCCCCTGACTTCTAACTTACCTGACTTCTAACTAGTTCTATAGTCACATTGACCATAATCGTGATGAAGAACTGAGTGAGTACTGTAGCACCTTGAGCAACAGTAAACATTGAACATTATTGAAAACATATTGTTTTAATTCATATCCTCTGCCTAGTTATTAACATGCAACTAACAAGCTGAAAGCTTCCTAAAAGATTGGATTCTTAAAATTTAAGTGGATCTTTGAATTATGTATGCAATCTCTATATGTCAGTGCAGCAAAAAAAACCCCAAAAAACTAACACACAAAACCCAAAGCATACCAATCCAGACAGGCTCCCACGAAGAGCAGGAATCATAAGTCATCTTGTGCTGTTTTATTCAGCTAATTATTGTCTTCCCAAATAACCTGCCAAAAAAAAAAGTGACATATTTACATATAAGGTAGGACAAGAGCAGAATAGCAAAGTTTTCCCTGTAATAAAACTTTATTTTTACTGGGAGAAGTAGAATATGCTGTGTATCCCGACAGAAGGCAGATTGCATGCCCCCTTTCTGGCAGAAGGTATAGAAAGGACTAAGGCATCAAAGTTTCATCAAAACAGAGATCCTCAGCTACATCACCTGTGGACCATAGGAATCTCACCATTTCATACTAGTATCTGTCAGTGCTGGAGTAACACGTCTTTTCAGGTCTCATTCAGCTATGTTTATTTCACTTGTAGACAAGCACACAGCACCCAGCTGCCCTAAGTCTTACTGGATGTATCAAAATAAATTCTTACCCTTAACCATCAGGATGCTGATCTTTATATCCCTGAAGATGCTCAAAACAAATTACATTTAAATCTACTACTGATCATCATAGAAAAGGAAAATAAATTTCCCCAAACAGCAAAGATAACAGGATTAGAAAAACAAAGGACAAGAAAACAGGTCTAGAGAGGAAGAACAAACCATTAAGTTTCAATGTTTCAATGCAGGACCTCAGCACTTCCTTTACATGTGCTTGTACTAATCATCACACAGCTAATATACCTCAGATAGCTAAATTATTTCTGCAAACTGGGCCTAACAAAGTTTAAAAGCTGCATATTGTCATGAGTTCATGACAGATTCAGTTATCAGATATCACCAGTTCCTAACTGAGAATGTCAATTTTCAAGGTAGCTTTACCTTATACTCTTAGAAGGAAGCCATAAAATTTCAGTGCGCCTTGAAAACTGAGTTTATGTCACACTAATAGTTTTAAGTGACCTAATTAATTTATAAATATTGTTTATATATATAAAGAGGACAAATATATGAGACATTTTACATGCATGTTTTCAAAAGGCTACAAAACTTAATTTCTGCAAGAATAAGCTTTAAGAACATCTCTAAGTCACCTCCACATTGGAACAAAGATATCAGGATCTTTCAGGAACAGGTTTCTAAATAAATGATGCACACAGGGGCTGGAGGACAAACCAGGCAACGAGTTTACAGTGGCCTCCAGCAAGGGAGGCAATAACAATAAGCTGAACTCCAGACTGCCCATAATGTACTGACCCCTCTGATCATTCAGTGCCGAGTTACTGTATCTGCAGCCAACTCAACACAGACTTCAAAGACCCAAAACATAAGGCTTGATTTGCCAGACTGGAGTCTGCTGAGACATCTGCCTTCTGCAGAACACATTATCTAGCCACAAGGGAAGCTGGTGTCTAAAAGGTTTTTCTGATAATCTATTAATACAAGTTGTTTTCCATGAGCACAAGAATTTGGTCTTTGCATTTATTCCACAGAAAAAAGAGGAACCTATGTATAAAAGAGATAAAATGTAGCCATTGGATTATTACAGACTTTCTCCATTTGTTTTGTTCCCTCTTTAGTGAGATAATATAAACTGGTAATCTTCCCTCTTCTGTTTTCTGAAGTGTCAAAGAAATGAATAGGCTTGCAGGAGCCTGGACAAGATTAAATACCTCAATAACCTATAAGATCTTCCCACCAGACAAGCACATCCTCTGACACAAGAGCCATTTCCAATCTCTACTTACATGATCACAGAAAATATTCCCAACTCTCACTAAAATAAAGGTATCTTTACAATCAATTTACACAAGCATCTGAAACATCACAATGAAGTAGGAAATTCTTTCACTTCAAGCCTCCAAGAAGGAAAAAAACGGAGGTACTTTTTCAAAGTAAATCTGGAAAATTTTATTAAATTGGAGTACCTTGCAAAGCTTGCTGGGCAAGATTGCTTTGGGTAGTTTTCTGCTGACTGTTTCATAATTAAATTCCTTTTTTTCCCCACTCCATTATAAATGATTAGTCAGACTTTTTTCTAAGAGAGGAAAAGCTTCATAACCCTGCATGAAATTCTAGTGCAAAGACTCCTGATCCTGCAAAGAGCTCTACTTGTGGAATTACAACCTTGGTAATATCAGTGTTTAGATCTGGCAGAGCTACAGATAGAGTAATCCTGACCTTTTCCTCCTTCATTCACTTATTCCTGAACCCAGCTCTCCAGTCCCAAAGCAGAAGGAATAGACTGGACTAAAACAGAGCCTGGCAAGCAAATTTAAAAGCTTCACATTTTTGGCCTGAAGCTATGAGATGCTGAAGAACACAGAAGAAGGCTTAAGATGTAGATTAACTTCTACATACTAAGAGCTATTTTAATTCAAGACAGTCTGTCCTGTGCCACAAGCAAGAATGTTGCAAAACCTGTGCTTACTGAGAAAAAATTTACGTCTTACTTTGATTCCTCAAACCAGGAGCTGTCATTCCCAAAGAACTGAAATAGTGGAACTAAAATCACAGAGATCTTAAACATAATGAAACTTAAAGGTGTTTTCCACAAGTATTCAGATTACATTAAAGACTTAACAAGAGCCTAGAGAAGATCAGAAATATTATGAAACTGCACTTCAAATTAGTCGTAATTTTGCTACGAACTTTACTGACAATTCTCTGCGTCTCCTCATGCCTAGTCTATAGCCATATTTTATCAAGTTTTACTAACATTTTCTTGGGATACTAAGTCGAACCACAGGCAACAATGAAGTGAAATACTGAAAGCCTTACATCTTTCACAAAAGAGTCAGTCAATCAGAAGATAATAAGCAAGTAAAAAAGTCTGCTTCAGTTCAGAAAGCTTTAAGAGAGTTGTCCTGAGGCTATTTTGGCTTTTCAGCTACAGAAACTTCTCCACTATATTCTCTGAATGAAAGACTGAGCTCTGTGAAAATGTTCCACTTTCGTATACCTTAAGGTAAAGATCTAAAGGCTCCTTGCATTCATCATTCTTACTTCCTCTATAGCAACCTAGTATACCCAATATACACTATTGTGTTGCCTTCTGCTAAAAACAAGCAAAGACAATTTTTTTTGTTTGTAGTTTGGACAACAGTTAGCACACTGTCTTCCTTTGTAAGCAAGGGCTTAAAAAATTCATTTTATAAAAATGGCAATACCAGCAGCAGCACTCTGCACTGGTGGAATATAAGCTGTCTCTCCCATAGAAACATGCCTGTTTCTTGAAACAAAATTTATTTTAACAAAAATTCATCTCTTTATAAAAAGACGCAGGGGTAGTAGCGAAAAAGTGATTAGAATGACCAGATGTGTACACTCTTTGCACTGTGCTGCCCACAAATTCCTGGGATTTGATTTAGCTCCCAGAGAAAAGTGATCAGACCTACTTCTGCTTTTCCCTCAGGGATTCAGGTAATGCTAGAGCCAAGTTCTGTGCCTGCCCAGGAGTCTTGCTGCTGCAATACAAGTGTTATGGATCTCACTTCTTGGCACTTAGCTTACATGGAAGAGGTGCTGGTAGCAAGCCAAATGAGGCGACCCCCTACTCACAGCATCCTCCTCTGAGAGTGCTCAACGGCCACAATGGTAAGATTTAGCTGTGAATTAAGCAATGATTTACTTTATATGCCTACTTATAATATAAGCTTTCTTCTCATACATACACACATGTGTACACATGCATATATTTCCAATACTTATTATTATCTCTATTCAACCACGGACAAACATAAAATGCTTAATACAAAAAAATAATCTAAGTTATAAAGTTCCTTTGATTTTTTCCCCCCATACTTTGCTTTTAGTCTAAATTAGTGTATTAAAATGAGCTACATGTTACTATTGTAACTTACTTTTCCTAATATAGAAACAGAGAATAAATAAACTACAGAATTCTTGATAGTTATCTGTTTCATCTAATTGATTTGATAGCTTCAGAATTATTTTGGGTCATGCTAGCCAACTGGAACAAAACTTTTAAGACAGTAACCATTTTGGAGAAACAATCCTAGTTAGAAATCTATTCATGCTACAGATTAAAAGACAGTTAAATTAAGAGTTCCCATCTGGACAAGTCTCAGGGTGAGATGACGTATACCAGACATTCAGATCCTATGCAATACAGGCACTAACAATTTCTGTACAGACCCAACAAGCAGGGCTCGTAACATGCATCCCAAAGAGATAAAAAAAATTGATTACATTTGCAAGCCAAAAACAGTTAAATGAGATTGTCTGATAATTTTTAAAGCACACTTTTTTTTCATATAATACAAGACATTGGTACCTTATAATTCCTTGTTACAAATAAATTAACAGCTAATCGAAGGGATTTTGTATACTCAATAGTTCTGTGCTACCTGAGACCTTCTAAACAAACAGAAGACCAAATCAAATGCCTACCATAGATATTTACAGCAGCTCTGAGTTCAAGAACTTTATATTTAAGAAAGGTTTCTTTCCATGGAAAAGCTCCTTCATTACTAAATTAGGGATTTTCACACTATTTTTAAAAAGTAGAGAAATAAAAAGCCAAAAATCTGGAAAAACACATATCCCCAAACAAGAACAACAAACCAACCAACGAACAAAAAACCACTGAAAAATAAAAACATCCCAAATCCCTCAAACCTACAAAGAGAAGTATTACCTTACCAGAAAGGTGCAATCCATTATTTCCTGTTGTCTTCTACTTTTGTAGCTAAAGATCATACTTCCCTACTCAACTAAAGATTGTTTAAGTATGCTCAACTAATGAATTTTGCAAATAATAACAAACCATGTTTCTTCAGTTATGGAGAAGTTAATTTTGTCTCTACTTAGATACGAAATTGAACCTGACAAAATACTGTATGAAATTTATCATCCTGCATCCAGAATAACTCTAAATAGCATAAATGTAACATATAACTTCTAATTCAATTACAACTGTTCAGTAACAGCTGAAAAATTCAGACCAGGAGACTCGTATCAACCCTTTAAAACACCGGAACACACAAAAGTTAGAAACAATTCAAAGTTATGGGCATGATTTATAAGAAAACAAGTGCAATGACATCTGCCATGAGATCAGAAAATTAAACCCTTGCATATATGCTCTTTATAAATCTCTTTATAGATACCAATGATACTGCTGAAATTAACATTATTCAGCATAAGACATCAAAAACCAACACACAAAAAATCAGAAGTGATGCTTCTCCTGTATTTCCAGCTCAGGAGAAAAGAAAAAGTTCTTTTAAAGACCCCCAGCTTCCTCATGGGTCCTACTGCTCCTTCCAGCACACAATGAGCACAGAGTGACTTATAGGGAAGATTTAAGGCATCAGAAGCAACCAGCTATCAGGACAATTAAACTTGCTCAGTTCCAAAGCCCCTCTGCAAAGGGGTGATTATAGAGGAAAAGTCATGTTTTACATGCTATGAAGTTCTAGTCTGTGCCTAGCTACTGTTCCAGTGAAAAGACAGTGGCAGATCCTGATCTGTATGCAAACCAATAGCAGTCATATAAATACAATAAATCCAGTCATTTGACAACCATGGAGGGAAAAGTTATAGTGCCTTAATGCTATCTCCACAAAGACCTCTGTTGCCTACCTGGCAGAAAAGACCAGAAACAGTTCTCTCAAACATACTCTAAGTAACAGTTCAAATGATGCATGTTGAGAAGGTTTAACACTGCTGGAACAATGACACATTTTCCAGAATGTGTTTTACTAGAAACAGTTTAATTTCAATTTACAACACATAGAATGGAAACTCTACCAACCACCTGTACATATCTGAAAACCTTCCCTAGCGTTCCACTTCAAATTTAGCTCACAAACTTTCTTTGCTTGGCAAGTTCTTACCATTTTCAGTCCTACTAAGAACTTTCCAGACCTTTTTGTTACAGAAGTAGCTATGTAAGACAAGTTTCTGAGGCTCCACAGACTGAAACATTGCCTGTCCTCCTCCCAGTCCACCTTATCAACAGAAGAGGTTGCTATCTGTTCTGCAGGCTCAGCTTACTTAAGTCTTTATCCCAATTAGCTGCATGCTTAGCTAGAGTGGCTAAGGTATGCTTGCCCTTTTCACTCGTAAGGAAAAAAAGCCCCAAAACACCACCTCTGCTGTACCAGTCATCAACCCTGGTCTGGAAACCTGATACATTTTCAGCAAAAGCACTAGGAAAAAAGAGCCAGGTATCTTCTTGGGCAGAGCAAGTACCAAAATCCCAATTCAATTCCTTTACTCTGAGCAACTTCATGTACGTATATCAAATAGCTATAATATAGATGTTTATACATAAAGTTCAGAACCTGCAACTCCACCAGGCCTGTAGAAGCTCTGGTCTTTCCAAGTACTCTGAAGCAACTCAGCTCACTTCCTCATATCAGTTTTTCAGTCAGACAATACTGCTGCCAGGTCTTTATACACTGTTACCTAACCATTAGTCAGTAGTTTGAACAATTATTTAAGAACCTGTTTCTCTGTACAGCTTCTGTCCATTTTCTAACTTCCATAGCAATTTTTTGTTCAGTGGCCCACATGCCAGGTAGTTTGAGTGGGAAGTTAAGGTACCTTTTGTAAATACTAATAAAGCAATGAGAATTAACAAACCATAAAATACAGGAAATTAACTTCTCATCACATCATCTAGCTACCCACCTAAATGAGTTTAAAATATCAGCTCCAAGCAGTCTGATATTCTAGGGACACCCAGTTGCCACCTCATTTATAGTCTGTTTCCTTAGCAACACTATAATCCATCTGGCTGCAGAAAGCTAAATTCTCAAACCATATCCTCCCATACACCGGAAATAAGCTCAAAACCATTTATATTTTAAACAGACACCGTGATTACAGAGCATATAAATGAATCTAAAAAGGCAATAATGTCCTTAAAACACTCATGCTAATTCTCACTGCTCTAGTTTGAAAAGCCAGTTCCCATACTGAGAATATCTTCCACCAAGAGTTTCAGTAATGAAAATACTTCATCTTTGTTTCACCATGTCCAGGTGAAGAGGTCTTAAGAAGTGCACCTGGTCAATCAATTCTCTTAAGAGTTTTCAAAAGAGAAGTAATTTCCAAACCTAGGATGCAATGCCATTAATGGTGGCCAAAAAAACCCTGACGAAAGTTGATCACATTACAGAGTACAGCCACTTGTTTTAGAAGTACTTACTCTTCAACTTTTTGCATCTAAAACTATAAACATCATCTATACAAACTAAACTAAAAATCCAATCCACAACAGTAACTTTAAACATTAAGAGTGTAAAAATAACAGATTCAAAATATTCAGGAAATCCAGGTGAAGCACTGGAGGGTAACACAATTTCCCAATGAAACTGGATAACATCAGACCTTCTACCACCAGGATGAATGGATACAATTTTAAAACACAGAATGCATCTCAAACATGCACCGTTTTGCATTAATTTGGCAACTTCAACCTTGCAAAGGATATTCTACATATCTAGTTATGTAGACTAGAACCACCACTGCCTATATCTTAAAAGCTCATCAACAGCCAGCCTTTAATCCACAGAATACCTCTGGCATGCAGTGAACCATTTCAGTTCTGCATAACTTTGTGTGACTCAGCTGTACGGTGGCGGCACTCAAGTCCACATTATCTGACCTTCAGACAGCAATGAAGAGAGATTTGAGCGGGCTGAGCATTGAAATGGGTACACCTTCTGGAAGCATCTGGCAAAACTGCTAAGTGCTTATCAATATGCAGCCCCAATCTCTGACCTTAGGGACATCTGTTTCCTTACCAGCATCTGGTTTTACACACACCATCTCCCTTCCCCTTTTCTTCCTACTAGGGCTGAGACTGATCTCACCTAATTTCAACACAGCTCTGAGGTAACCACATAAGCTTACTCAGCTGTCAGACAGACCATGCATTTCTGGAAAGTGAATTCACCTAAATAATTTCACGTATCTATTTTATTTCTCTTGTTTTGTAACAGTACTGTATATTAAGACCTCTGAGTACCTATAATGGTCTGCACACGTCTGCCTGAAAATCTGACTCATGCTTCCATGTAAGAGCAACATAATGCTTAATAGGTACATCCTGAAATTCTGTAGTTTCAGCAAACTACATAAATTGCCCTGTCAACAGCTGACACCTGCCTCCCCAAGGAGTGATTCACCGGGCCTCCCTTCCTGGAGTTAAGATGCTGGGATCCTCAGTGTGCTCTGGAGTTTGCCAGGATCCCACAAACACTGTGCCAGAGTCAAGATAACCCATCTCTCCCATCATTTCAGAAGTGTAAAATCTTGAAAGACCACCAAAGAGACTGGTCAGTCTCTAACCCAATGTCTAATTCACTCATTTATATTGGCATCAAGAAACAAAGAAGCTGATTATTTTTCAAACAGCTACATATCCAAGAACAGAGAGACAGACTTTGCAAACAGTGCAAAAAACCAGAGAGAATATTCCAGGACTATTTTATTTTCAGCCTTGCTTGAAGTATATCATCATACTGGCAGTGTACCATGAAGATACTTTTTCAAGTCTATAATTTGTGGTGGCCTTGAAAACACATATTTAATCCAGTTCATTTGGATCTAACAGTTTAACAGCATAAGTGCTATTACCTGAGATTTCATGCTTTGATTTGATATCTCCAGAAAAGATGAATGCAGTCAGAAATTGCCTTCTTATCAAAATGAAAGGAACAGGGAGGGAAAACACTCCTTACTTCAGTCAGCAAATGCACTCAACTACATCCCTATCGTCATAATGCCATGGAAATTTCTGATGGCAGATGCAGATGTCCTAATATCAGTAGTGCACACTATAACTTCTTGTTATAAATACTCTCAATATGCCTTTATGAGTCATTATTAAATATTGCCAAATTTATTTTAAATGTCACCTCCTTATCATAAGTGACACACTTGGAGCTTGAGCAGACATGCTGAATGAATTCAGTCGTGTAAAGGATAGAATTAGCTTTTCTCAGCTCTACCAACTCACGAACACTTCAAACCAGAAATAAGGCATGTGGTGGGAGGCCCCACTGCAATTCAGCTGATATTGCTTCAAAAATAAAGAGGTAGTTCCAGGCCACATGATTTTCCCAAAGTACTCAAGCACATGAGGGTTTGGGGTACTAGTGGGCATGTGTGCACTGTAGAGAGAATGGAAGAACAAATATAGCACACACATTTTTCTACATTTCATAATGTGTCTTTGGCTAGATGTAGGAAGTTTGGATTTTTGTTTGGAGATCTACTTTGGTTTTAAAGTCATTTTGGTAATACAATGAAGCACAAGAAATTTGGATATGAATTTTAAATCATTATATACACTTTGGAGCTTATAAATGCAAAAGCATATGCACATATAGTTAGTAATATCATGTACATATCATGTTCAATGCTTTTAAACACATCCACAAGTCTCATGTAAGACTCAAGAAAATGGTCTAGAGAAAATTCAGAAGTGACAACTGAAAGAAGAGTCAAAATCAAAATGATCAAGTAATAAAAGGCTTGTTGGAGTATTATCTACTGAAAATAAGAACTTTATCAAGATATATAATGTGTTTTCAAATTACATTTCAAGTTTTTGACAAAAAGAAAGTAATCTCTATTTTTCACAAGATATCAGTCTCTATCATTATACAAAATGAACTTTGTAGAATCCTTTGAAAGGATTAGTAGCAATAACCACTTCTAAGTAGTATCAGGCTTTGAAGTTCTAAGACAGCTTTAGAAAGGATTATTATTTCACAATTTGCATTAAAAATATACACTTTTTCTTCTGCTTTGTTGCACAGTTTTCCCCTTGTGCTCAAAACTAAACACCTCTTGTTTGTGAAATTTTCTGCCCTCGCCCCATTACTTTTTTGCCTTTTTAAAAGGGAAGATAATTTGCACAAGACAGTAGGGTAATGAAGATAATTTAACTTTTCCTGAAGAACTGAGATAGAGAGATGAACATCACCACAAAAGAAATACACATGGAAGCTAATTATTAAGCATACAGAATAGGCTGAAAGTAAGACATGTGATCATATATTGAGCAATGACAAGAAAATAAAATACTGGAAAGGTGCTCACTAAGGATTAACCTTGCCTCAACATAGCTGTCCTGAAAGCTGGATAGAAAGGCTAAGAGCCATTGAGACTAACGACACAAAGCAGAGAGACACTGAGCAAATAGTACAGCCATAGGTAGACTAAACTACTTTCTCAGCAGGCTTATTTTCTCCCCACTGACTGTGCCTGAAAGGCTAGTTGAGACTACCTCAATGTCAATCTAGTACTCTGCACATCATTCCTAACAGAGCCCTCAAAAGTACCCTGTAGTCAGTGGGTTTAAATTTGCTACGCAGGGGGTCCATATACCTAACAAGGTGGAAAAAAAAAAAAATCACAGGATGACATAGCTGGCTTTCAGAAGTTCAGCCTGAAGACTTAGATTTACCTCCTAAACCATCAGTATCTATTCACTACACACAATGAGGCAGTCACCTGATGAAAAATACAATGCATGATTATGTGTGAGAAAGGAGGAATTTCAAACATCTAATCTTTTTCTAGCCTTGTTTTTTGAAACAGACTTTTATTTTGCCCCCATAAACAGAAAAGTAATCCAGCTGACTTGATCAGCCTGCTATTGAATAAAGTGTGTAACTATGGCTGGAACAGAATTGTTTTTTATGTACTTGGCAAAAGTTATCCATATTCCTAACAGAAAGTGTGCTATTAAGCATTAGAAAAATATCTGTTGCTTTTAAGAGCACAAGAACCTCATTCTTCTAGGAGGTTCACAGCAAAGGACCAAGACAATCAACACAAGCTACAGTACAGTAACTTCAATTAGGCCTTAGGGAAAAAACTTCACTGTGACAGTGGTCAAACACTGGAACTAGTTACTCACACAAGCTGCATAATTTCCACCCTTTATGATATTCAAAACTCAAGTGGACATGACCCTGAGCAACCTCATCTAACTTTCAATCAGACTCAGCTCTGAGAAGAGCGGTGGCCTACATGAGCTCCAGAGGTCTCTTCCAATATCAATTATTCTGTAGTTCTGTGCCCCAGCCTCAGTTCACCTAGCTTATAACAGCGATTATTTCCTCACTACAGCCTGCAAAATCCAAGCGCTGGATCTGAAAGCCAGTTTTCCCTCTACTTTCTGGACTTGATCTGCTAGGCCAGCTGACCTGACCCATGCAACTATAGGGCTGCACACTAGATTAGGACAAAACAGTCACACTGGCCAAACGTGATGAGCAACTACAAATTATTTATTAAATCAACAAAGAAAAGTATGTGGCAGAAAAATGTAGAAAGCAGCAGGGCAATAAAATAGCCCAGTAAGTAGCATATTGCAGTAAAGTCACCAGACAGCATCGGAACTGTGCATCAAAGCTTCAAGTCAATCTTATTATATTACACAAAAACTAGGAGGTAACGTGCATATGTGAAATAACAGATGTATAAAGGCTCCTATCTCTCTTCGTTGTCAATCCACCTATGGATCATGACCTACCACTACATTTTAGGCAGTTAGAGCCTGAGCTGGCATTTAGAGGTTCTCACTCTGCTAACGAGAATAGAAATGACCAAAGATACCCCAGGAAAAAATATACTTTTGCCTCTATTTCTTTTAGGGGTAAAAAAAACAAAAAAGCACTGAGAAAATTACACACCCAAAAACTATGTTAAAAAAATTAGGGTTCAAAAGTCAAGCTCTGAAGATTTGAAAAGTAACAGTTAAACCCTGTGACTTCAACTAAACCCTGGGACATAGGCTTTAACTACGTGACTAAATACTACTTATCCACACAGAATCCATCTTCTTTCAGAACGTGCAATGCTCACCAAGATTAACAAGTGTTCAAAACCCTGCTTTCTCCACATATTTTATGTCCCAATGTCACAATTAACATGATTCAAGCCTTGCTTTAGTAACTACAAGGAAGAGAAAATCCAGGAGAGATGCAAAAGTCACAACCAGTCACTAATTTTGGTTGCCTTATTCGAGATGCAAAGCGTTCTGAAAAAAACTGGGTCCTAGATAGTATAAGGCACAGTTCCCACAGGCCACATCATCACTACTTCAAAGCTCTTCCAAACTCTTCTGGGCTTATGTGGTCTTTATAATACTCTTTTAAACACAGCTTGTGTATAATAAACATCTAGACTGAGGTAAATTAGGTTACAGTTATGCAAGAGATTTCTCAAAGTGCCATTCAAACCAGTGGGACTCCTTAGATACCTCCAACACATGTTTAAGTGTAAATACACCTTAAAGAACCACTGCTTTTACACAGGCAGGGATAAAAAAAAAAAAAAAAAAGATAGCTCAGCTTTCTCCTAAATGACACACAGAAATAGCTAAATATTAATAACTGCATTTTATAAGGTTTCATTCTAATGAAATCAATAGGAATTTCACTGTGCCAAGCTGCCTATTTGGGAAAGTACTTTAGAGAATTAACCCAGTCCTATCACATACTTCAGGTCTACCTAAGTATCTAAGTATTACCCTCAGGTGGAAATGAGATGGTTAAACAATTTTCCCATTCAAGTTCAAACTGTGCTACTAGCTAGGCTAGCAAAATAAAGATTGCCAGCAAATTACTGAGATAAAAAGTACACCATTCTATCAAAGTATTTTATATGTCCATGAGAGGCAGCACAACCTGACAATTTTCAATCTGAAACTACTTCTGGGTACTACAAGTAGAATTTCTTAGATGATACTTACACTTCCTCTTGCCTCACCTTATTTTTATCAGCTAAGTCTAACATCCTTTGGAGCATTAAAAAAAACCAAAAAAACCAAACCCAACCTGCTACTTGTAACAAAAATAATTATGGAAGTTCCAGGTAACTGCAGGCCATGGATCTTTAGATCTAGCCATCAGGACTGCTTAGGGACATGCACTGCCCTAGAAGCACATTCCCAGACAACCAGAGAAAGTCAGGTAAGTCTCTTCCTGATCCTCTTTACCTTTCCCTTATGGACAAGTGGGAAAACCACCAAGCCTTCACATACTCCCACTTCACCCACATGCACAAGCAGAGAAAAAAGGAAGAAAGCAGCCCTGGCACTTCTAAGCAGCTGACTATGAAAAGCAGCATTTTATAGTGCCAGACATCCTCAAAGCAGGGAAATTAGATCACTATGATTGAATACAGAGTTAAGTGAGGCTACCTGCAGATTGACTACATAACAAATAGACTAAGTCCACACCAGTAAACCAAGCCATGCCAGGAATCATTCCCTGGAAATGGAATTCACTGTCACACAGACTGCAGAGCTGCCACACATCAGCACAGCATCCTTCTAACACAGGCCAGCTACAGGTCTCTCATGCAAATTTCCTGTTCTGGAAGGCAAGAGAGTTAAACAGCATCGACAAAGGCTAACCCACAGCACTTGCTTCAGAACCAGAAAAAGGTACTTGGGTGAATTTCATTAACTGCAGAGTAACAATCACAGCCTCTCCAAGCTTTATCTGCTATTATTCCTAGAGGAATATTTTAAAAGTGGCAAATGCAATGATGAAGCACACAGGCAATGCCTGATCAGCAGCACCTGACAAAAGTCACCCACACATTGTAGCACACAAGAAGAAAATTAGAAACTCATAGAGCTCATCTTGCCTTCTTCCTGTTTCCTCTGAGTAGGCAGACACTGCATATGAACTACTAATTTCCAGAGTCTCATTTTATTTTCTCACTTAAAAAGTTTCATGCATTTAGAATATTTTCTTACAGTACGGCTACTCTCTAATAAAGGAGTAAGGTAGAATAGCTAAGATAACGTACTTTAGAGTGTTGATCATTTGGTAATAGATATTTCAAAGGGAAGTTATTCAGAAATTACTCTTCTTCTAATTACTAGTCATTACCAAATTTGCTTCTGTAGGCTAAGAATGTAATTACTAGTGGGTCTATACTGTTATGCTGGAGCTACAGCAACGTTGGTAAATACATTTTCACAATAGATAACTGTGCAGAAACAAAAAAGACCCCATATTTGACAACAACATGCAGCTATTCTGTGTTACCAATCTTGAAACAAATCTCTTTGACATTTCTTTACATTTGCAGTAAATTTGAAATTATCTATTTAGAACTGCCCTTTTCACAATCTGATGCCTCTGACGCTTTTGATCTAATGTTAGAATGTGCAATATGTACCACAGAACATGCATTATGCAAAACCAATTTATCACTGCTTAAGCATTCATTATCCATTTCAGTAAGGAAAATTTTGTTTAACAACATTCTTGGCCACGGATCTAACTTTCCAGCCTTGCCTAGCTCTAACCACTGAAAATTCCTACGTTATCTGTATCTTTCCGTAAATGAACTGTTTCCTTGGAAAAGTGTTTTTGTGAATTTACAAGAAAAACTTTATCACATGCTTTGTTATATACATACATACATACATATTAGGCTGCACTGTATCATTAGACTTTTACAAAACAAGTTTGGAAAATCATGGGACACAGCCAAACAAAAATCACATACTCTCTTAAGTAGATGAGAAACAATCAAAGCCAAGCGAGACGTTTCTGTTTATTTTTTTCAGGAGCGACACGTACACACCGCACCGACACCGGCAGGTTTAAGAGTTGAGCACAAAGCAGCAGCCCGATGAGCAGGTGACAGCAAGCAGAGAGCTCCCCCGTGCCTCCGAGCAGTGTCCCGGAGCGCCGGTCCCGGGGAGCCGGCGGGAGCCAGGCCACCGCCCGGGACGGAACCCCGGCCGGAAGCACGGCCCCCGCCCGCCACCCCCACCNGCGGCGCTGCCGCCCCCACTGCCCGCCGACGGCTCCGGCGGCCCCGCCGGGAGAAGAGGCGCCCGGCTCCCGGTGCCCACGCAGCCTCCTCGGGCCGCCGACCTCCGAGCAGTCCTGGCACGAAGCTCCGGGGCTAGAACGCCTTCCCGGTGGTGGAAACACGGCCGGGAGAAGCGGCACAGCCGTGGGCGCTCCCCGCCGTCCCCAGCGCAACTCTCTCCGCGCTCCCGCCGCCCGTCCCGCCGCCCCTCGGCCGGGCACAGCAGCAGCCGGTCCCACGGAACTGCCGCGGCCGCGCCGCCGCCACTCGCCTCGCCTCACCTCACGATGTGACCGGAGCCCTGCGGAGCCCGGCGCAGCACAAGCGCGGCCTGAGCCCATCCCTCCGGGAAGTTTCCTGCCATCACAGTGGCCGGGGAAAACAAAAGCTTCAGAGCCGGGAGCGGGAGGAGAAGGAGGAAGGGCAGCGTAAGCAGAGGAGTGAGGGGCATTGCTCGCCCGCCGCGCCGCTGCCCTCGGCTGCCGACTCCCGCGGAGGGCAGCCCGCTCAGCGCCGCCTCCCCATTTGCTTCGGCGGCGGCTCTGCTATCCGGGCAGCGCCGCGGAACCGGCGGATTCAGGAGCAGATAGACCGGCCAGCGCCTCCCTCCCTTCCCTCCGTCCNGAGCGGCCGCGCCACCCCCGTGCCCCGCTCCCGCGGGCGGCGCAGGCTGCGCTCAGCAGATCCGCAACCCCCTCGGGTCATTTCTCACCGCCCAGCGCCGAGCAGGCTGTTCCTGTAAAGTTAGAGGCGTCTCCTTAAAAATGCAGGTAAAAGATGCTGAGGAACAGGATTAACAAATGCAAAGGGACGCCAAGCCTCCTGCCAGGCAGGGACATAAATACGGTGTGCGCTTAGTGGTACTGCAGTCCTGGTGTACAGAAAGGGAAAATTAATGTATCTCTAAGAATCACCTTATTATACAGAGTTGTTCCAGCTGATTTTTAAGACCGTTATGTCTCCTCGTTGTCCAGACAGCTAACTCGGTAAGGAGAATCTTCCAAATAGGATTGCAGTAGCTGCAATGCTAAGGTTGCGTAGTATGTGGCATTGGCAGTCAAACCACTTCCAAACTGAGATAGGGTGACTACTGATTCTGAGAAGGGCAAGGCCATAGATGATCATTTCAGGCCAAAGACAAGACTTGGTGAGTCTTTCATGATCCCTCTTCCTATTCAAAGTGCATTTGCCTGATTGCCAGCAAACACGTCTCTCTCTACATCAGATCGCAACTGCACAAAGTAAACTCAGACCATTAAAGAAGAGAATAAGGAAGCTTCTTGTTCTCCCAAATGGATCTCTTAAGCACACAGCTGATGGGATGCCAGCAGAATGCTAGCAGCTAGATAGCTAGCTAGCTATCTAATCAAAGCACTGATATTGCTTTGATTTTTTGAAGAGTTCAACTCTTGATTGAGTTCGGAAGCCCTGCACCCACAAGGCTGGGAACTGCAAGGCAGAGAAAAAGCAATTCTTTCTGTCTTTACAAAATTCTTGACTAAGTAAAATTATTCCTTTATTCTTAAATTTTCTTTTACAAGTGGATGTGAGCACTGTTTTTTGGTTGCAATCTCTTGTCAGAGTTAAGTTCAGTTCTCATCACTCTTAAGTTCTGCTGCTCATTTTGAATGCAAAAGAAAAGACCTGAAAAAACCTTTGTTGTTTGGGATGCACTCTGAACTCATCCCAGCTAAATTAGGCACATCTAACCTGCACTGCAGAGCTTCTGATTTGTCTTGCTGTGGTTGGATAAAGTTTTTAAAGGGTTTTTCTAGCATGGGGAGACATGATATATTGATTCACTTTGAAAATCCTCAGATATTATCACTGCACTCCATCTTGTGGAAGACACAACAACATGTTTTAAAATTATTCTATAGTGGTTTGAGTAATTAAGCCTAACAGTATTTGGTTCGTACTGCCAAAGCAAAGAACTACACATAGCAATGGATACAAGAATTTGCTTAAGTCTTAATTTGCGTAATTGTACCCAATGGATTTGTGTAAATGTCCCTTGGTTTTAGATATAAGCTTCACATCTTCTTTGTTTTGGAAAGGAGCTTTAGGAAAGCATTCGAAGATCCTAATTTGAAAAGCGAAACTAAAGACGAATCTGCTTTCTAGGTGAGGTTGCCAAGGAGCACTCCAGATTTGGGAGAGATTTGGGGGTGGTGATCTGTTGAGAATATGTGGCTGGGGTAAAGACTCTGCTAAGCAAGACTGGGGGCTTGGTCTGTGTGGTTTGGGTGGTTTTTTGTTATCCCTGTGTTAAGTACAATAATCCAGTTGTATCTGGACTGGGTATTGAGGATCACTGTCTTACCAAAAAAAGAAAACAAAACAAAACAAAAAACAAACAAACAAAAAACCCTAAAAAAGTGATGAGATTCGCTCATGTCTTTCTGAAACTGCCTTTCATGGCTTGTGACCTTTTTCCCCTTGATGTTCAGTGCAGCTTTGGGAAATCAAAATAAGTATTGAGGCAACAACTGTGGACCATAGCAAGGACATAGTCATACATATTTGTGTCTGACCAGATTCAGAGAAAATTGAGAAACTTACCTGAATTCACTGCTATTAAAAAGTTACTGTTATAATAGTTGCCCTAGGACAAGCTTGAAGATAAAACCATTTAACTTTAATGAATAACTTAAAATACAAAGGGCTAGTTATTCTAACTGTTCCTTGGGCGGAAGCAAAAAGATTTTATTGAAAAAAGACTGTAGAAAAGCTTAGTCATTCAGACCCAAAGAAGCAGGGAAAACCAGTCTTGCCTGGGAAGGAGTTAGGAAAATATTCTGTTGTACAAATGAGGATCCTCTGAATTACCTCACCCCAGAAGTAGGTTCCACAAGGACAGTGAACTTAATTAGCAGCCATGAACTATGCTTTTTCTTTTTCTTTTTTTCATTTTCTTTTTTGTTTTTTCCCTGTAACTCTCCTCTCTCTTGCAGTAGCAAGTAGCAGCAATGTCTGTGCCTCTCCCTGTGATGTGGCACAGAACAGTAGGGCTGAATGAAGCACTGGCCTTTTCTGTTTCATTTACCAGGGAGGGAGATGGACAACAACTTGCAGAAGGCCAGTGTGCTTTAGTGCTCCAGACTGTGCTGTCTGGTAAGGCGTAGAATTGATCTAACTAATGCCTCAGTGCAAACAAGGTGGAGTGAAGGTGGAGTGTCTCTGTCTACCATTCTAGTAATGGAGACAGGTCTCATTAATTCCTGATGTATACTAAAGGCAGGCAATCTTCATTGACTACAGTGTTAGCCTTTTCCAGACTCCTTGGTCATTTTCCTAAAGCAATGACTCACTACTCCATCACTGCACTGATTACATTAAATTGTTACTATTATTACAATGAAAGTAACATAATGTTTATGTTAATCCACTTTGTGCACAACTGTCAGAATTCTTACAGTCTTCAATTGAAAGAAACCCACACAAGTATTTTGGCATTATTTAGACTCTTTCTGATTATGCTTTTTGATATTGTATGTAAAAACCTAGAACAAATGATCAGACCTTTTTGTGAAACCATTAGTATTGTGTGAGGGGAAATCAAGACATTACTGCTCTTGAATATCTACTCCAGTTCAGCCTCACAGATTTTTTTTTTTTTTTCTTACAGAGCAGGTCGAGAGTAATGTTGGGGTAACAGGGAAGATTCCCCAAGATGAAGTCTACTTTTACAAAGCATTCAACATAGATGATAAAGCAATGGAGTTAGGTTTGGGGTTTTTCCTAACAGTAGCAATAAAACATGGAGATGAACAGAACAAAAGTCAAACATTAAGAGAATTTATATTTGCATTTACTTTATTAAGCAGAGAGTTATATACAATCCCAGTAGAGTCTTGAGTTTCAAGGCTGCCTCTGAACTCTGTGCTCAGGACAAGAGACTTCAAATGTAGTTTCTTCTATATGTAACATTAAAAAACCCCTTATCATCCTTTTTGCCCACTTTTTTCTTTGTAATAGAAGGAATTTGAAGACATGAAAAAACACAGTATAGTGTAACAAGGAAGAGACAGTACTGAGGACAGGACCTTAGTGGATTATTCATGTGCTTGAAGTTACACAAGTATTTTGTTCTGCTTACCACAGTAACTGGAGCAAGGGAAGAAAGACTGGGTGAGTAAGGATTATAGTGGAAAAACAGGCTGCTATTTTGAAATGGAAATTCCTGACATTGACCTGAGAATTGGTGCAGAAGGCTGGTGAATTGGAGCTCAGTTTGAAATGTAGCATGAAAATGCTTTCACACCTTTTCTCTAGAAAAATTAAATCCTCTAGAGCTGTGTTTGCAGTGAAGCACATATCAACTAATCATTTCCTCACAGCTTTGTTACTTTGTTTTCTATCCTGTTTTCACTCTGAGAGGAAGAGAAAAAGAGAAAGCATGTGGGCAAATTTTTTCTCATTGCCAAGCAAATATGAGATAGTTTAGTATACAATTTCAGATATTGCCACACATTCGGTGTCTCTTGTCCTCTTTTGGCCACCTGACTGCTACTGAAGTAATTCCTCTTTTATTTCTTATAAGATGAAAAGATGGTCAACAAACCTCACAAATTCACCTGCCTCTCAAAGGCCAGTAGCTTCTTCACTTGCTACTGTTCTCTTTTGAAGCAAGATAAACCAAAATTCTGCATCTGTGCATCATCCACATCAGCACAAAAATAGTGTTTTGAGAAAAATCAGCTTTCAGTTTCCAATCTACAAGACCCTGTAGTGTCTGGTCTGTAACTTAAATCCTTCTGCAATTATAATAATTTAAGGAGCTTGGGGAACTGGAGGACATGGCACAAAATAGTCTCCAATGTGATATTTTGCTCTTAAAACTCAATTCTGAGAACCATGTGTCTTCATCCCATATCCCAGTTTTAAGAAAGGAATGAGACTCTCGTCATTTGAACTCTCCCATTATAGAACCAGCAAACTTCTTCTAGTAGTTAATATGCTGGACAGTGAGGCTATCTTCAGTATTACTGAAACTGATAAACTCCTTGTTTCCTTTTGTTCTGTCATCCAGGAACCAGGAGCAAAAAATATTTCCTGGATTTCCTAGATAGAAACTATAAACTTTCCCCACTCTCTGCCCTCCTCTCCTCCCAGTTCAGTGTTTCCCGTGGTTCTGTGATTAGGGAATAATAAAAGAAGTGTAGTCTTTCCCCCATTCCAATCCCATCTGTGCCTGTTTTTCAGAATTTTCTGTTGTGTCCCTTGCAGCCTAGATTTATATCTACTTCAGTTACTTGATATAATTTTCAGTAGGATCTCTATGATAGATATTGGTATCTCTGTTTCAAAACAGTTATTTTTACTGATAACATACAATTAAAATTAGCAGTCTTAGTTTTCAGCAAATCCTTTGGGATCCCTACATTACAGTCTAGTGATACTGGCTGGAATGATTTTCCAATGTCTTTGTGAAGGAAACTATATACATTGTCGTGTTTGAGCGTGTCCAGTTTTTTGTTCAACTACACTCTAAGAAAAGAGTAAAAAAATAGGACTTCTTCTACAAGCACGTTTCTTTTGTGATGGCACAAATTTGGTAATCTAATCCTGTGCATCGTGTTAGAATTATTGCCTTTCATTCGTCAGCAAATTTGACTTTTAGAAGATACAAGAAGTGAAGATGGACAACATAGATGATATTTATTAGAAACATTTTAATTTCTTTTTATTCAGAACCAAAATTAATGCCTCATGAACTTGATTTTATGAAATTGTCTCTATAATAAAAGATGTTTCTGAACTGAAAACCAATAACAAATGCTTCACAGATCCTCCAGTTAAATAAAAATTATGGTGAAAAACTCATTTATCATTTATCATTTACCACTGCGAAATATCTGTGTTGGAATCCACTTCTCTGAACTGGTAAGTAACTTCAGCAAAGAATGAGCATGAAATAGTACTTTAGAACAAAATTTTCTCTTCAGTCAGTTTAATGAAAATATAAGAATTTTACTAAGATGTTGCACTTAAGTTTTAGTTTTCTCTTTAAAATAGTTTGTACCCCTTTTTAATTGCACCTGGGATTAACTAAGTTTTCAAATTCTCTGTATGTTCCCTTTGTCCTAAATATGCCATACCATTTTTTGTACAGCACTAGTAACTCAAGAGTGACTTTCACCTCTGGAGGCCTTTACAATTCACACCCCTCAGAGAGGATAAAAATGTCCTGAGAACATCCATGAATGGGGAAAATGCCCCACTGAGTTGGACTGTGGATCTTTTTTTTTTTCCTCAGAGGGTGGCAAGAGACCCTAGCATACATCAGGTATTTTGAGTGTACATCAAATGATATCTCTCTAGAAAGGCTCACTGAAGTTCTAGCTGTGCTTTTCCCTCTGCACTTTTTATTTATAACCTATCCAAAACCCTTTCAAGTTGCAGGATCTCCTCATCAACAGCTTCCCGGCCCTGTTGGTTGTTCATGTCACAAGAAGAAGGAAGCTGGATGGAGAGATCCTGGTGACAGTGGAACCTGTGTGTATTCATTTCATCATCCTCCCACATCTCCAGGCAGAGCAGCACTGGGAAGCATCCACCTGCTTCTTGGTTAACCTTCAAGAAGTGATGAGTGATGTCAGGGTTTCTCTGCTTCATGCCCTCCTCCAGTTCCCTAGCTCTGTATATTCAGTGCCATAACTCTTCCCTTTCTATCATTTGTTGTTTGTTGTTGCCTATCCTGTACCCTATTTTTCATCCTTTTTTCCATTACCTATAGCCTCTCCCTCCCTTAGGGGTCTTCAAAGTTTTTCTTATACAAAATTCTGTTTTTCTCAACAGAAAGGCAAATGGAAATGGCAGCAGTAGGAGAAACTATTTACAGAGTGCATGCAAGCTTGGCAACCTTCTTCAAACTCTTTTCTTTGTACTCCCTTACCTTCTGTGGCTCTAAATCCTTGCCTAGTCCTTTCACTGTCCTTTTTTGGACTTGTTGTACATGAACTTATCCAATTCATGTCTGAACCTATTGCTTCCACAACCTCTTTTGGCAGCAAGTCCAGAAATACACTAGCTACTATAAAGTAATGTGTTCTTTTTATCTGTTTTAATCTAATTCCATTGAATGAGCCAAAATTTGAAATTTTCTGAAAAATACTCATCCTTATAGCCACCTTCATGATTTCATAAAGCTTGAACAAGTCTCACCACTGCCTTCTCCCAGTTGAAAATTTTTGAGTCTGATCTTCTAAGACAGGCTCTCCCTTTAATCCCTTTAATAATTCCAGTTGTCTTCTGTGTATCTTCCCTACCTTTTTCATGTCCTATTCCAGATATTAAGACCAATTTCTTTTTAGGTCTGTGAACAATTACTTTTACCATCTTTTGTATAATGCATGAATATGTCCGTTGATCCCAGTGCTGCAAGTCTTCCAAAGGAACAGCTCTACCTGGAATGAAATAGAATTCTTATTTAAATAAGCTCAAAGATATCTTTGTTAGGTGAAAAAGGTGAAAAAACAGTAAATCCTAGCTAGGAAGACAGCAGAGAGAAAATCAGAGTTGCCTTTGGATCAGTACCTGAGATCTAATATTGAAAAGCCAGCTGCTTATTTTGGGGGCTGATCTCCATCCCAAGTATGGAAAGAGGAGAGGAAGAGATGTTCCTTAAGCATCATTGAAGTCTTCAGAGATTTTGGTTGTTTTTCTTAATTTGATTTCCAATTTTTAGATGCATAAGTGCCAAAAGTGAGCATCTAGGATGTTTTTATCAGAGACTTTATGACATTGAGCTGTTTGTGTGTGTATGTGGGGAGATAGCCCTCATATGATGCACTCTGACTTGAAAGCCTTGCACTAGAGTTCAAACAAAGAGATACAGGCCGAGGGAAGACTTTTTCTTAAAAAATCTATTTTCCCTAAAGAGGTAATTGCTTTCTAGAAATCAGACACTTTGCATATTACATTTTTCTTGACACATTATCTCTTGTCAATTCAGTATTCTTTAAAAATGACAATGTAGGACATTTGTAAAAGCAATTGCACAGGCAGCACACTATTTATAAGGTTCTTTGCTGTTTTAGTTTTATATTTTAAATCCAGACATTTTACATTCCATTTTATAGCAAATAAAAGAAGGTGCTATCTTTTGGGGGTTTTTAGGGCATAATAGCTAAAAAATACATAAAATACCTATTTAAAAATTAATGTTTTCACATTGTTCTATTCTTATGAATGCTGATTACTGGAGTGGAAAGGATTGTTAATGTGAAAGCCCTATGTCCTTTTAAAGCAACTCTGTGTTATTAAAAGTAAACAAGTTTGAAGAATGAACCTTTTACTAATGATCAGCATACCTCTCCATTTTTGTCTTCAAATAGACCAGCTGACGCCAGATGTGATATTTTGTTTTTTTTAATGCAGGGAAGAGACAATTACAGCAAAGTTGTATTTTAACAAAAAAAAAACTTGATAAAGCCATCCTTTTTTCAATTTCAGATCATCATTTCATTTACTGAAGCATATTTCTGCAGATTGCTCTACATAAAGTCCTTTCTAATATTATGATTGATGCCTGTAAATACACGGGCAGTGAGATGGCAATCACCAAAACCAGAGATGAGCTATGAATAAATTTAAGGTTGAAATTTAGAATGTTTCTAATTATCTGAAGAATCACGTTCTGGAATTTCAGCAGAAGTCTTGATGGGATGATCTTTCGGTATAGAGGTGACATATGTGATTTCTAGCTCTGCCAACTTAATCACAAGACTGTAACACAGCCTGCAGTTTTTATTTCTTGTGCAGAACCAAAAAATAAAAACCCCAATCCTGAATACCACAGTCTAAGCATCCTACTATCTATGTGGGACATAGCTGCATTTCTAATTTAGGGATTAAAGGAAAAAATCCACTACACCTTGCCTGTGCAGACAGTGAGCTCTTACTGAGCTGTGGGGTTATTTAACATAACTTTTGTGAAAGGATTGGTGGAAGTTTTAGACACGACTGTTTTTCTGCTGGAGGGCACTGCCATCAGAGTAGAGCTGGCAGAAAGGCTCATATAAGTGTTTATTATTTTTTTCAGCAAAAGGTCAGCCAAGATTAGCTCAAAATACCTTAAACAATAGGTTAAACTCTGCTAGCTGACTTTGTGCAGAAGTAGATTAAGAGTGCCCACAAAGGCCATTCTACAACTGAGCTCCAGAGGCAAGTGAACTTGTAAAGAAAGGACAGCAACAGCTTCCGCCATATCTTTGGTGACTGACACAGCTCAGTATCTGTATCCATGCAACCAGTTATTTCTGCTTCAATCTGAATTACAGTCTCCTTGCAGAGAGGACTGTTGAAATACTAGGCTTGTAACATTTCTGGATGGGTTGAAAATACTGTGCTTCCAGATATATGCATTCTGAGTTGCTTTCCTGTGGTGCACTGAGAAATGCCTGATAGATTGAAGGAAAAATCAATGTGCAACACAGACTTGTTCTTGCTTCCATGCTACTCTGATGCCCATTTCTTCTTGGCCTGTTTGGATGGTTCTGTACCACACTGCTGGTCTTTGCAAGTGCTGAAATGCTGCTGAATGGGTGTTTGACACCTTGGCCAGTGAATGTCAGAAGATCTTTACAGGACCAAAAAGGTAAGAAACATGTACTAAATGATAACATTTACTTTCCAGCAGTGAGTAACTTGCAAACTTCCTAAACCACTTGTCTTTCCTAGGAGTTACATCCCAACTGCTGTGTTTATTAACTACACATGAACTTTTACTTCAGTGTTGATTTTTTGCAATGTTTTTCTACTTCATTTTAAATCTACTTGTGCTTTTGGCCTCCATAACATCTCATGGCAATGAGTTCCACAATTTAATTACACATTAAAAGAAGGACTAGTTTGCAGGACTTGCAGTGCACTGTAGCTCACAGTAGCACACATTCCTCAAAGCCTGTTTGCCATTTCAGTGCCCTCGTTGCAAAGTTCCAGGCTACAAGGACACACAGAGAAACTAGAAATGGAAAAGATCTATTGTATCATAGTGTTAGCTCCAGCCTTAAGAGAAAATGCTTCAGTCACAGCTTGACATAATAACGTCAGTGTACTTAAAAGATACAGCAGGTCTCAGAACAGTCTGCAGGGTGTGAAAACAAAGACTTCTACAGCCCCCAGGGTGTTTTTCCTCAACAGAATGAACAGGGAAGGATTCATGCTAGAACTGCTGTGAACATTTCTATTGGAATAGTTGATATTTTGAGTAGGCTTGTAATTTTCTTGACCATTGTAGTTCTAAAGATATTTCCTATCCTTCAACAGTTGCTAGACTAACATTGTGTGCATTTCCTTGTATGGGTATTACAGAGATTGCATTGTTGTATTAATGAACCACAGTTTGTAAGTATCTTCATGGGGAATAGGGTTGGTTTTCCATACCATAAACTTTGGTTAAAGAAGAGGCAACAAATTGGTGACAGTTTACCACAAACAGTCATTCTAGAAGTAGAGCTCAGTCTTGAAACATGAAGGTAGTAACTCATTGTGGCAATTTTCTAAGGATTATGCAGGATTGCTTCTCACTGGAAATTACTTGATCAATAGTGGGTTCCTTATTTTTCCCCTAAGCTTCTGTGTTTCAAAGAAATGGGAAAATAAGGAAGCATTACATCACTTTATTTAAGATCACATTAGAGCATCACAGTGGTCATGCCTAAGATTATATATATTTTGAAATAAGAACAAAAAAAGAACTCAGAATAACCATAAATTATTGAAAACCACAATTTCCTCTGGAATAATTCAGAATAAATAAAGATAAGCTAGTTTAAACAAAAACTCCTTCAGTAACCTACTGAGGGCTTTTCATAACAAACAGCATCAACACTGCAGATTCATATAATACGTTTATTTAGTGGCAATCCAAAATGGTATAGAGATGATTTATGGGAATTTTTCATGCATCTCTAAAAAGCAATCTCTTCTTGAGTAGAAAACCTGTAATTATCAGCAATAATACATTGTATTCTGGGTCAGCAGTGTGATTTCTGGATATCTGGATAGTTCAGTCTGTAGGCAAAATATGTGAGCTGCTGTTCATTTTCCTCTTCTCAGAAAATAATAAGAAACAAATGCTGAAGAAAATCCCTATGTGCTAAAAACATTCCTTCAAATCAATCCTCAATATTTGATTAAGATATAATAGATTTTACATTAACACATATTTTTTTCCTCAAAGAGAAAAACTATCTTATGGTTTTTTACTTAGAAAGTTTTAAATCCTTCAGTCCTGCTATTGGATGAAAATTTTTATTTCCATCCTTTTAAAATGGAAGTTTCTAAGCCTTATGATTGTAGAGAAAATATTATAAAACTGCAGCGAAGGTTCAGTAATTGTAAACCAAATAAACCCTAGGAACTCTGTACTTCTAAAGTCCTTTGATGCTTGAGGGCAGTAATACAGTTCTTGACAATGGGGACAAAAGACTTTATCATGCTTGGGACAGAACAATATTGTTCTTCCTACCTCTTTGTAGCCATTTGTTGTAATGAGAAATGACTTAGATGGTTTTATAGCCTCACTTTGCATTCCAACAAACTCATACAGATGAAGTGACTCCATATTGAAGATGTTACTTATTTTCAAATGTATGTCCTTTGTTCCAACGTGCCCTCAATTAATGGAAACATTCAGACTGCACATGCATGAAATGCACCTACCAGGCATATGGGGACTGTGGAGCTAGTAAGATACAAGCAGCTCCACAATTATGCATGGATTTTGAGGATAAAATGGATGCCTAGTAAACCATTAGGATCACCACAATAAGTTTTGGAAGTCTGGTCAAAGCTGCCCTTCTCCATCCCCACTGAGAATCGGCATAGTTAAAAATAGTAAAATGGTTTTATTCAATATTCCTATTGCTTTTTTTTTTTTTTTTGGATACTCAACATTCATTTTAGGTGTAATTCTGTTCCAGGTGTTTGTGTTCTACAAAAGGTTTTTGTTTCTAAGTACATGTTCTGCTCTGGTAATTATCCCCCCTGCACTGTAATTCAAGACTGAAAATTGATTTATTCTCCATATGTTCTTTGTACAATTAAATGTGTAGCCTTTGTAACTGACTTAGATCTGACAAAGCTGATCTAAACAGTCGCAGAAATGTCTCATTGCCTTCACAGTTATGAGCTCAATTAACTTGTCAACATTTTCCAATGGTTATTTACTACAGATTTACCACAGCTGTAATCAGCTACAGAGGCAGGAGAAAGAAGGACAATTGGGGTAGGGATTGTCCTTCCTTGCAGTTTTCTAGTAACCAGTGGAGCCTCATTATGCAAGTACTTTAAGATCTGTAGGAGTAAAAATGGTGATGGGTCAGAAAATCGCAGAGGTTTGTTCAGTGATTGTGATATGACTCTGAAGCCTACTGAAATTAGTTTTTGTATGAATTATTATTTCATTCTTGGTTGTTTCTACAGCCACATTTGAAAATAAGATTATCCCATCTGTTTTAGCATACTTCAAATGTCATTGGCATGCAATTTGCTACCTAAAGACCAGCTTCTGCTGCTATCTGCTGCTATATCTCAGAATACTATAGCTGCATGTAAAAGGTGAGAACAGAACAAAATGACAACATAAGCTATTGTTCTGATAGCATTAGTCCCTTTCATAATTTGCTTTTTGCATGGATGCTGTATCATCCAAACTAAATTACTGTAGAACCTCCTAGGGAAGTATCACAATTAAAGTTGTGTGATTTAAATACAGCTAGAGACAGCAAGGCACCTTGCTAGAGAGCAGGTCAGTGCACATTGCACTTTCTGGAGCTGTTGAAAAGTGCAAAGATCAGAAGCTGTTGATCTAGCCTGACACCTTTACAATAAATACTGTGTTCAAAACCTTTGTTCTTTTATGAGACAACAAGCAAATATTCCCTTTGAGAGGGCTCTGCTCTCACACTGAGGATCTGTTTTCTTCACCACAACTATGAGAGCAGCAGAGCATTCCCTCCTGGCAGGGGGGCAGGAGCAGCAGCAGCAGCACTGGTGCTGCCAGAGGTTCTCAGCAGCCTCCTCCAGCTCTTAGGTCCGTCACTGCCCACTTGGTGGTGCCATATGGATTGGGAAACACATTCGCTGTCAGGGTTCATCAAAACCTGTGATGTTCAGAAGGTTTGGTGCTCTTTGAAAAAAGGCTTCTCTGTGAGTGTGGTTATTTTCAAACCTTGCTGGTGTGAGAGGAGATGCTTTGGATCTGGGAAAGTATGTATTGTGTTCAAACCCAAAGTCATGTTGATCTGTCCATAGATAGGCCAAGTTGTAATTCTGATTTTAAGATAATTCGAGTTGTAATTTTGGTTTTAAAATACCTAGGAGTTATATGTAATAAATATAAAATTAAAGTTTTTTCTTTTCCAAGGGGGCGCTGTGGCTGAATGGAAACCATGGTAACTAAGGTGGCATAATGCCGGTACCTTGCTCCTGAGTGATAAAATGCATGTAAGAGTAGGTTTTGTGCTTAGCAACAAAATGGTTGGGTTTTCAAATAGCTCCCTCTAGCCCTCCATTACAGCTGCCACTCTTGTCCTATGCAGTATGTATCCCAGGCTTCATACTTTCATGTTCATTAAGCCTTTAGGCATTCAATAAGCAGCAGGAAATGCATTTCACACAAAAGCAAGTAATTTGATTTTTTTTGGCCATTGCTTTGGAAAAATACAGATCTCTTCCCTGTAGAGCTGTTGTGGAGTATGACTCATTCTTGCCCAACATGTTGGATGCTCACTTTAATTAGAATATGTGCATCTAAAGATTGTTGTAAACACTTGCTGGTGATAGCATATTACTCCCTTTTTTACAATGGGAAATATAAACAATAATACATTTAATACATTAAGCTGTACATTTTAAGTCATGTTATGGCAGTACACTAACAGAAATTAATTAGGGAAATTTTCTAATTAGCATATGCTGGCTGCCTTACAAATCACATTGGCATGAAGAATTGGAATAATGCAAATTTTAGTCTACAGTGCTGCCTAAATATTTTCTAAACACTAAATATTGTTACACAAATCTTTGATATCTACCTATGTGGTAAATCTGGATGGAGATCCAGTTTATTTATAATAATGAGTGAAAAGAGATGAAGTATTGCTACTTTCTTGTTGGTGATGGTACATGTGAAATAGGCTAACCTTTATAGAATGACAGAATAGTTTGGTTTGGAAGAGACCTTTAAAGACCATTTAGTCTAACCCCTCCACAGTAAGCAGGGACATCTTCAACTAGATCCGGTTGCTCAGAGCCCCATCCAACCTAACCTTCAGTGTTTCCAGGGATGTGGCAGCCACCACCTCTCTGAGCAACTTGTTCTAGGGTTTCACCACCTTTGTCATAAAAAAGAGAATATTCCTTATATCTAGTCTACATCGACTCTCTTTTAATTTAAAGCCATTCCTTCTTGTTTTATCACTACCTGCCTGTGTAAAAGCCTGTCCCTTTCTTTCTTACAGGCCCTCCTTATGTACCAAAAGGCACCTATAAGGTTTGCCCAGAGCCCTCTCCAGGCCTCTCCAACCCCAACTCTCTCAGCACTTACTCATTAGGACATGCTCCAGCCCTCTCATCATCTTCATGGTCCTTCTCTGGACCCATTCTAACAGGTCCATGTCCTTCCTCTGCTGAGGACTCCAGGCTGGATGCAGTACTCCATGTGGGGTCTCACTAGATTGGAGTAGAGGAGTCCTCCCTTGACTTGCTGGCTACACTTCTTTTTCATTTCACACACACATATTTTCCTCGGTTCAGGCAGGTGAAATGCCTTTATACTTAGCTGGGATCTAACCAACCCACACGCCAGTGCCAGCATATGACACAGCACAGATTGATGATCCAGAGATTTTACAATCTTTCTCTTGGGAGATTGTAAAAAAGAACAGGAATATTATGTCTTTCCAAATGTGGCTTAGCATACTTGAGTAAGCTTGACTGTGCTCAAAATCTAATACAAGAGTGATAATACCATGTGGTTTTGTGTATATGTCTTTCTCTGTTGTGCAGAAATGAATCATATTTGTCTGTAAGCAACATATCTTTTTTCTCTTTTTAAAGTTCACTGACATTTACTTACTCAGGCTGTACAGTATTTCATAACCATAATGCTGTATCACCATGTGTTAAAAGGAAGGCTCTAGGGTGTTAGACTAACTGACTTTATTAACATCATCTGTACTTTAACAGTGTTCTCACATGGTCAGATCAATAGCACATGATTTAAACATTATCGTGCCTTTTACTGCTCAGAAATCTTCACAGGGTGCCACTTCACACTTCCACAGAAGAATATATTTCAATGTTTTTATCTGTCAACCAGAAAAATCCCTGAGCAGCAGAATCTGAATTAGTCTTATCTCTGAGAAATTTATGGACACTTTGGTGTTAATCTGAAGACCTAATTGTACATATTTTTGATCACATGCATAATTTCTTTTGGTGGAAACCTGACCATTTATATAAATAAAGACTCATATCTAAGCTGCATGATCAGGACTTGAGAGTCTAGCTCATTTCATTCACTTGATAAGGATAAAGATGCACCCCTGCACTGGCACAGGCTGGACTTCACCAATTCTCCCACAGTCCTTTTGTGGCAGATCAGAATGTTTTGGCTTTTTTTTTACCTTTGATTTGAACTTAAGCACCTGCCAGAAAGACAAATATGTATATGTCATAGCACTATCAGAGAGTCTTCCTGGATTGACTTAAGTGACATGACAACACCAAAATGCTCCTAGGGCAATGATCAAAAAAATAGCAACCACATTTCTTCATGTGTCTGATATAGACCTGAGGCATTAAGAAATTGTGGAATTTTTTGTGTGATATCATTAAGAAAATGTGGGAGGACTTGAAAGTAAAATGTCACCTCACTTGTGCCTATCACTACCATTAAACATGGAATCAAGGCATCATAACAGTCTGTAAGAGATTGGTTTCCAAATATTTCATTAAATTTGATGCTTAATTAGATGATTAATGATTTAATTTGATGATTAATTAAAAAATTAATAAAAACTATGGATCTTTCAAGCATGTAATAAATGGAAACAATTTTCAGGAAGTGTTCAGACTGTAATGTGGATCCTGTAACCTTATTACCAGAAAACGTTACTACAGAGGAGTTGCTAAGGGAAGAGGAGCAGTTGTGAGCTTATGTATAATTTTTCTACATTACTGTTCATTAAATAAAATAAGGCAATATTATTTCCATTGGTAAGCCACAAAGAAAAAACAGGAATAAGTTTTGCCTGGATTTTTGCTCGTTTCTGTGTTCACCCACCCACAGCCCTGGCTGCTGCTTTCCAGAGACAAATGCATTGTCTGGTACGAAGTATATATAGAGAAAACATGCAAGCTGACAGAAAGAGTGATGGTGTTACTATTGCAGGAATAATCCTTAAATTGTATATTTATATTCTGTTGAATGATTTATTTGTCTTTTAAGTTATATTATAGAGTCTTTTCCCTCTATTCATTGAATAAAACATTATTCATGTTTTATAGATGAGGTGATAGAGTTAGTTCCCAGTAGAAATAGGAATTGGAAGGATGACAATCCCAGCAAGGAGTAAAGCACAGATGGATGAAACCAAGTTTCTTTCAGATAAATATTAATATTCTGGTGATTCTGAAAGATATTTGGCCAGGCATAAGCAATATGGAGTCACTCTTCCATCTTCCAGTGTTCTAGCAGAACAACAATGGGCAACAGACACAAGTTGCAACAGGAGATTTTGCCCAGCTATAAAGAAATTACTTTTCCCACAAAGACAGTTAAGCACTGGAATGGGTTGCCCATGTTGTAGAATCTACAGCTTTGGAAGTATTCAAAGCGTGACTACACAAGATAAATTATTCCCTTACAATTTAAATTACTCTATGATTCTATGAATTCAAAAACATTTACAACACGGTGCCCAATGTTTTGAGGTAGCAAGTGGTCTTTCTCGCTCCCAAATGAAATGCTCAGTTCTTCTTCCAAGATCATTCCTCCTGCCATTAGATCCCAAGTCTCTAGATGGCTACCTGCAGTTGACTTGGAAGGTGCCCAGCCATGGTTAAAACCGTCATCTAGGTCCTGCAGTTCAGTAAGACCTCAGTGCTACTTATTCCTGTTGCCTTTGTATGACCTTGATGGAACAAGGACAAGCTTTGAAAGTGTTACAGACCTTATAGATGCTGCTAATGATCTGCAACTTTATGAGCAAAATTAAAAAGTGAAATAGAAATATTTTGTTAGCATGGCAAGAGATGCATATGTAAAAAAGCATGCCTAGGAAAAGTCTATATTAATTTCTCATACCTATAATTTTTTATTCCTACTCTGCTACTAGCAGACCTCAGGAAAAAAAGTAGGTGATATTATTCCTAACAGCAAAACAGAGAAAAACATAGCTGTAAATCAAGTAATGTTTTGTGTAGTGCCTTATCCAAGAGCTATGGAGTGAAGCGTCCTTGCAGAACACAGAGAAAACAAATATTATTCTTATTCTTACAGTTTACATTTAGTAGTTGACCCTGGTAAGTCACCTTCCCGAATGATGCAAACAGGACCCTTGAGATGTCCCTGCATAAATTTAATTATGTTCTTATAAAAATCTCTGGCCACCTGCAGCATATATAGATTTGCCAGGGCTTTGGGGAAAAGTTTGATTTGCAGAGAGGGGCTATTTGCAAGGATTCAGCAACAAAATCATCTGCCTGCATCTCCTCCACAGTCTGAAACTCTATTTTTGTCTAGTGTATCTAGTGAAGGGATACAACAGATAAGCTGTTTTCTCATCTTTAAGCCATATTTTTTCAGCTGCATCTTTAGATAAATACTCTGCAACTCCAGAAACAGTTTGACCAATTGGAATGCACACTGGATTTTTTATCTCTTTAGTAACTATTTTTTTATCATGAAGATAGCTTGAAAACCAACAGAATGTGAAATTAATTCAGATTCAAGTTGTCTTCCATTTGACACAAGCTTTTGATGAAGACTGAAAAAATTCAGTGTTATCCGTGTCTACTGCCAAGTGTAGAAAGGACATAACATTTGAAAATCCTTCATGGCACATTCTTCAGTCTGACATTTGAATATTTATCTGCCATTTCCCTCTCTCTTTCAGGAAGCAAAGATAATCTCTGCAGGAGAAGGCAAAGGAGATGTTACCATTTCAGCAAGGACAAAAGAGTATTTTAGAAAAGGCATTTTGTGTTGTTAAAAACTAAAAACAATGAAAATTGTCAAAGAGCCTGTGTTAAATTCAAGACAGGAAGGAGTAATAGCACATCAAGAGGCCTATGTAATTTATATCAGTATGTCCTGCATTTTTACTTTAACTACATTTAGGTTTTCATCTTTCATTTTCAGAAGTATTGAGCAGCTAAGACAGAGGAAGCAGTTCATTTTTCACAAAGTATGTTTTAAGTTCCAGCAAACTCAAGAGGATTTGAAAAAGCGTGGCTTACAGTCAGTTCAACTTTTGTCCTTGATTGAGAACTAATTATACTTTTTTGGCAACATGTTATGCTAGAGTGCAGTGTTGTAGCAAGGGTTGAATTCCACAGCAGCCGAATGATAGCACAAATTTTTGAGCCTAAAAGTCTAACAAGGGTTTCTCATACTTCTCTGTCAGTAAAACTGTGTTTTTTTTCCTGAGTGTATCTCCAAAACATTGCAGCTTCACTGCTTTCTGAAGGCTAGAGAATTATGTATATATAGGGTCATGGACCCTTTGAATCACAAGCAGGTATTTATGCTATTTGTTGAAAGAACAGACTTAGTTTTAGTACCATCTTCTCAGCTTTTAATCATAGTTATGTGTCCATGGTAAAATTCAAGTAATTTTTATTCAAAATGTACTCAACAGTACATTTATTTCAAAAGGGTTAAGAAGCCATGATTAAATGTCAACCTATTAAGAGAGTAGCAAGAAAAATGGCTTCATTTCTCAAATTGCTACATTTATGAAAACTTCACAATATAAAAAGGGTTTAATATTGAAGAATTGCATGTGCTGAAGTGAGCTGATAGAATTTATCTTTGTTAAATGATGACAACTGTGAATTTGTTTCCACAAAGGAAATTTTTAACTGATGACAGCTAATTGAGAAAGGCAGAACACAGTATGAAATTTATTTCCACTTCCCTCCTCTGCAGAGAAGCAAAGCCAAGAGTCTAGCATTATTTCTTCCTGAAGACATCTTCAGTAGCCTGTTTTGCACTGATTCATTGATATTCAACGCACTTGTTTTCTGTTTATTCCAGTTTCACTATAGCTTTAGGTAGACAGTAAATCACCCTCACTCAATGTACACAGTTAATTGCCTATCTATGAAACAGGACTAGAAACCTAAGAGATGATACTTGTCAACAAGATAGAGGGGTATGAGGAGGACTGGATTTAGGTAAGGGTGGGAATGGTAGTAATTAGAATGGGACAAATTTTGTTTAACACAAATCTTAGCATTTAATTTTGAGATTGACCAAAGGTAAAAAAGGGTAAAAGGTAAAAGAAGAGCCTCATTATTTTGTAAAAAAAAAAAAAGGGCGTCTGAACAAAATATTTTGTATTCAGTTTGAAGTGTTCTTAGAAATACATGTCATCTTATACCACCACACCTAAATATGCTTTTAAAATTAAAAAAAAAACAAACCAAAAACGGTTTAACCATGTGCTTTTAAAATAAATAAACTGGGGACAATGCATTTCAGAAAATTCATAGCAGCATTTTGGTACATCTGCATGTTCAGCTTTTTGGCCCTAAATTCTATGCAAGAAAAACATACCCAATTTTACTAACTTGTTTCCCCCTGTAGATGTGTCCGATAATATAGGTAAGCAGAATATATGGTGGCTGCAGCCAAAGCATAGCCACTGATGCTGACAATGGTAAAGACTTCTTTCTTCTCAGTTTTAAAAATATCTCTTCTGGTTTGTTTTCTGCCTAGTTAGTGAATTAAAGTGGTTCATAAAGTGGTCTGACTATTGCCTGAGCTAGCAAAAAGAGAGGAGGTGGACTGTAGGACTGGGAACAGGGTGAGGTGGTAAGGAACAAAGAAGGCTTCCCTCCCTGAGCAGCAGTCAGCCCCTTCCCCTGCCCACCAGGCTGTAGCCCCTACCACTGCCCCACTGCAAGAGGGACTTGAGCCCCACGACACTTGGTTGTCATGAAGAAAATTAATGATGTGGAGGAATTATGCAACTGAGATACATAGCTTCCAGCTTTTAGGGGGCATGGAGACTGCTAAGATAGGCTCTACCTAACATTCAATTTCTGCTTGACCTTAAGAGGGATGCAAATTCACAATCCCACTTTACAAGGGAACACTATCCATCAGTCTGTGGCATCCTTTAGGCTGCAGTGCTGTGCTGTGAACACCAGAGATTGGGACATAGGGCAGTGAAGTGTGACATGCAATGCACAACTGCCATATATATGGCAGCTGAACAAGGATCTAACCATCCAGGCTTACTGTGCTCTGCCCCTACTTCATTTCCTCTATCTTCACACTCAACACGTTGCTGACCAGTCATAAACTGTGTTGATTTTTTGGAACAAAGCCCCGTGCAATTAACAAAAGGGCATACTTTAGGTCAGAGGATATGTCTTGAAGACTCCACCTTTATCTCTTTTCACTCTGCCAACACAGGCAATTATAACCAGCTCTGCACTCCCAGTGCACCTAGGTTACCAGTGCTGTCTGTTGTCCTTTCTCCAGACCCCAGTCTCTGTGTAAGTAGAGCTTCCAGCACTGACTTTACACTCAGGCTTCCAGTTCCAGCAGCCATGGCAGGACTGACTAGCTTTCACCAGCACCAGATGCAGCTCATCAGCAGTGGGATTCCTCAGTCCCTGTGTGATCCCAGCTTCCAGGTGTGGATGCCACTGAATGACTATTGAAAAAGTAGAGATCCATGCAACTGCACCATCACTTCTCTCAGCTTACTAAAAACAGTGGCCTCATGCTTACAAGACATCATGCATTTTCCATTCACGTGCAAGGAATCCTTATAAGAGATAACATGGGATCCGTCCAGGCCCAGTTGCTTCCCTCCAGGGTAATGCAGCACTACTCCTCTCAGGAGACCAAAACATCTCACCTAAAATCAGGCTTCTGCAGTTGAAGTAACCCACAGTGAAAGGAGATTTTGCACAGCAGTCACAAGAGAACCATCTTGGTAGACTTATTTTTAAAATTCTTTTCCTGGTTGCAGACACATCAAACCCCACTCCATCCTGCAGAGTCACAAGAGCACCATAGTGCTCTCCCTCCAGCATGATACAGGAGATGTGCTTCTGTTACTTACTACTGGTGCTGTGTACATCTAAGTCTCTCTTTCAGACCAAGAAAACGAATGTTAAGTTTCTAAGAGAATTTAATCCACGGGATTTGTGGCTTTTTTCAGCAGAAAATACTTAGCTCTGGTAACAACGCCGCAGTACCTGAATTGTGAAAGGTTAACAGAACTCATTAGACTTTTAGATTGCTGGAAACAGATTTAATAACAGGCACCAACAGAGTGTTTTGATTTCTAATAGCACATCAGTTGGTGTACAACTTGCTACAGTCTTAAGTACTAAAATCTGTTTGCACCTGAAGCTCACCTGCTCTGGTCATGCCTGCCCTGTCAGTTCAACACTGGCATCATCTGATTAAGAGCTAGGAAACTCCTGTATAGAAAGAGGCTTCAAGAAAAGCTGCGAAATGTGAAGCTTTATGCAATCTCAAACATGCAAGCATGATGCTCACATGTAACAAATTGAGACAGCGACCTTTTTTAACTTTTGCATTTTGATCCTGTTGTATGACTACTCGAACTTTGATTTGCTTTTCCAATACGGAAATATGACATTCCATTTTGTAAGTTTAACAGACACCTCTCATATATAACTTTCTTTTCTCCTTGAGCAAAAAAGGCAGCTTAAAAGACAAGTTCTCTGTGCTGGGAGGCTACAGAAAAATCACATTTTGTATTGAAGGTCCCTCTGACTAAACTGCATTGGTGGCAGAGTTAAAACTCACTCCTGCCTCACAGCTCCAACCTTGCTATCTTGCCATCAGTCTGCAGGAACTAAGCTACAATGATGTGGTGAGACAGATTACTTGGGTTCACATATCCCTAAAGAGTAGCTTTTAAAGATGTGAAAGCTAAATTCCTTTTGAAATCCTGTCCTATTTGTAAGTTCTGCAGCGCAAAATGTGCTGTCTTCTCATCTTTACCTCAGCAGATGTGCTACTCTTAAAAGGCAAGAGAGCTCTGCAGAAATAAAATAGTTGCTACTGAAAGGGCAGAATTTGCATGTGATCTGGAACAGAGCAAAATGCAACTGCATGAGGTTTTCATAGCAGCTAAGACTGGTTGCAGAAGGCTGGGAATAGACTTAATGGTAGAACAAGGCTAGAGAAACAGGACTATATCCAAGAAAACCTGGGCAAGTTAGCTACTAGACTCCCCTTAAAGAAATTTTCTTTTAAAAAATTCAATTTTTTTGAATATACCTACTGGAACTCCCCTGAAGAAATTAGATTTTATGTCTCACCAGGAATGAGGCTCAGCCTGCTCCTGTGTATTCACTCCGTGTCAGTGCCCAAAGTGGCCTTGGATTTATTCAGTAACTTTTGAAGAACTGGTATAACAATGTCACATATAGTATGTTTGTCAACTGTGTGCCACACTAGAAATGAAACAAATCCCTTACAGACTCACAAAGCTAATACTTGCTACAAATTGTACATTAATTCCACAATAACAAAGCAGTCTGAGCGAGACAGGTTGTTCCCTACCAAATGTAATGTTTCTATATGGTGGCCAAAACCACCTGAGCTAAACTTGTTTCAGCATATGCATGGCAATGAGACATGAAAAATTCTTCACATAGAAGTACCTGAAAACTGAACTGCAGGTTCCCACAAATTTCCCATAATTACCTCTTCAAAACAGTTACTTAAAGCATTACTTTCTTATGCAGACAGCCAAACAGGAAAGGGATATAGACATACAGGGACACAGACAAAACCATGTTTCAAGTGTAAAGAAAATAACATTATTCTTCCAATTAGAAACTAATAACCAGGCAAGATTGCTAATGAGTAAAATGTCCCTTGAAACTGGAAGAAAGGAGATAAGTAGTTCTAGAAAAGATGCAACAGAGAATAGTCTTGTTCCACTTCAAGCCTAAAGACAGCATTACCTTTAAACTCAGGCTTACTGGAACACTGTAGAGACACACACATGGTGTGATCAGTATCCAACATGGGACAAGATGGTAGCGTTGGAAAGCTTCATCAGGAGCAGGTTTTCCCATCAGAGTAAAGATCCATGCTTCTGGCTCTTGTGAGCTTCGGGCAACTAACATGCTCCATGTCAGAAGACACAATGAAAGCTAAACATTCAGACCTCAGATAATTTGGATAGATAATGGTACAAATTTTTACACAATCCTGTACCATTGGCAATACCTTTGTAATACTGGTTTGACAATGCCCAGCAGGTGGGGCAGGTGACCAGCAGAAGAATCTGTGCTGACAGATTGCACTGCATCTAATTTTCCTGGGGTGAACACACTTTACCAGAGAACTACTCTGCTCCAGAGAAGCCTTCTGGGCCACAAGTTCACCTGCCTGCAGGGAGATGGATCCCTCCACCAACTCTGCTGTGAGATATCTGCTTTCCCACTGTGGATAATGTATTCTGAGGAAGAGATTCTGGCTCCACAGAAACAGGGAACAGCTTTGCAATCATCACAGTTGTGGATTGGATTTTGTCCTTAAATTATGGCTGGGGCACTGAATGTGATGACACCAAACGTCCCAAAGTACATGCCCTGCTGGAGGGTGTAAGCAACACAGTGGTGTACTATAAAGTGAAACAGAGTACTGTCATGGTACAGCTACATCACAAGACTTTTCATGAAGGCAGACAAAAGATGCTAAGATACATATCAAGGTGGCCAAAGGGCATGGTGAAACTGTTGTCTGGTGTTGGTTGTAGTGTGTTTTTAATCAACTTCAATGCATAATTAAAATTCACTTTAAAGGAAATTGCAGCATCTTCAATATCAACAGTATCTGTACCAAATGCATTCCAAAGCTGTTTTCTGAATGTTACCTTAAATATTACATTAGGATGAACAGTACTCAAACAAATATTTCTGTTACAACATTTTATAAAACAGAGTATTTTGTGCAAAGCAAAGAAATCTTAATGTGGAACATAACTCAGGTGCATTAGTTTCAGAGTGCAGCTCTGTACCCCATTGTATTAGAGGACAAATGACAAGCCACACATCCAAAGACTTTTGAATTTTGATACAATGCACACAGTGTCATCTACTATCTACATAACAGCATTATGTACTTCAGAAATTAATCAAACATAAACCTTCAAATACCGTGTGGAGATACCAGTACAGTTCCAACTCAGAAAAGGTGAAGGAATCTTGCTGTGAAATAACAAAGCTGATAATCTTGGTAAGACATTTACCAGAATCCAAATCAAAGATTTGGCAGAAAGGTTCTTGAAGAGAAAGTTACATTGTAAGCCTGGCATTGACTTATACCCTTTAAATTCACCTTTGGTGACAGGCATAAAATTAAAGATTCTGGTTTTTTGGTTTTTTTTTGAAGGCAGGCAACCATAATGCATTTTAAAATATCAATTCTGATTTTCTGCTGCCCCATTTCCCCAGCTTATCTGACCATATTTTGCTGTATGATTAACCATCAGTGCAAAACTTCTTACCTATACAGATGTGAACAGTCACAGTATTGGGGTTAAAAGCCACCATTACCCCACAGTTTGTGTCACCCCTGTGTCATTCATGTGTCTAGATGTATGCTGGGAGTAACATGACCTGATCTAGCCCCCACTTGGATCAGACAAGGCTTCCATAGAGAAAAAAGGTTTGTTGTAACAGGACGGGCAAACATTGACTGTAGTCCTACAAGTGGGTGCAATTAGTACATTCAGTTGCATGTCCTTGCTACCTATTAATATGAAGCACTGCTCCTGATACAGCAGATGCCATGGGCTGCTGCAAGAGATATGCCATCACAAGATCATCACTCTACAAATTCCCTAGCAGCACCTGGAAAGGTGCAGGTATTTAAGCCAAATCAGAATAGAGTAGAAGAGGAGTTACATATGAACCATTATTTTTCCAGCACCAGAAAGAGGCCTTCTTGCTGTTCACCTTCTTTTTATTTTATGTTTGACAGCTGAATTTTCCAAATGCCCTTGTGGTTAACCTTCTTTACAAAGTATAAATACCATTCCATTCTTACACAAAAGAAATACAGCTATCTGTTACATACACACATCTTGACAGTAAGTCCTTGAAAGAACAGTGCAACATGAAATTACAGAGCCAACACCCACAAAGCACCTCTTCAACTGCAGGCTAGAAGTCTCTGCTGAGAAAGGCAATATTTTAAGGTAAAATGCATTAACTGAACTCATAACATTTGAATGGGATAATCAGAACTGTGACGTGCTGTCATACCATGAATTAGTCATTCTGGTTTACAAACTGTAGTTGCTGCATTTCACTGAAGCCATCCAATTTAGAATGGAATTGCTTGAATACATCTCACTGGCATAAGGAAGCAGCCTTGCACACATGAAATATACTTGAGAGTAAAATGAAGACACAAGTGAGATCACAAAAGGTTTTGGCAAGACTTTTATGTTAACTGTTTTGGTTTATGGCTTGTTACGACTTTTTTGGTTTCTTTAGGAAATTCCATCACAGTGAAAGGAATGAAGAATTCCAGAAGAGAGTTGACATCCTTCACTTCCAGACTATATTCTGCTGCTATTTTCTCTGCAGTCCATATTTGAGGTTGAAGTTTATGATTATTAAGAAGTGTCAGAGCCTCCACAAGGGAAATTTTGCCTTTGGAAACTTTCTTAACATCTAGAGCTTCCAAGTGGCCTAATTTTGTAAGTCTCTTTTCCTTCTGTTTACTTGGAAGATGTTCACTGCCTCCATCTTTTACCTAATTGAGGGAAGGAAAACAGAAAGAGCTCAACAGCAGTTCTGTTTACTACGCATACTGTAGCAGCTAAGCTGCTTTCCTAAATATGGCATTTCCTATTAGCTTTCCCCATTTTTTTAAAAAAAGCTTAGCCAGCCTAGCTTTTTCCACAGCCATTCTACACAGAGTGTCAGCTCCCAACCAAATGCTGAAAAGCTCCTGTTCACTGCATTCTAAATGTTGTATTGGCTTGGCAGCCCTTGATACAAGGCAAATTACAGATTCTGGTACGCAAATGTAAATCCAGATAACTAATATTCATTGGGAGGGACAAAAAAAAATCATACAACAAATCAGTAAACTTCTGATACCAATGGAAAACTTCCTCATGTAGTCTCCCCTTCCTTTTGTTTTCAAATTTTAGTTTTGCTACTAAAAGAAATTCCTTCTTTTGCTCTGTCTAGAGAACAAGCTTTCCTGCTATTTTGCAGCATCATATGGAGTTTAATTGCTGTGTCTACTGCAACATGTAGACACACAAAGTCTCTTCTCTAAGGTCCCTTCACATTTCCAAATAATCTCCAAAAGAGCTTTCACTTCATATTTCCTTTTATTAACATTTAATCAGTGAATCACACTGAAAAAAAACCGACATAATTAAACCTTTCTTAAATTTAGAAATATTTATATAGTAATCAGAGCCCACAGCCACTGATTATTACACAGACACTCTGCTTAAACTCACAAGCTGAGAAAACTGATGTGGATACTACAGCACCTGTGAGTCTGTTTCTGAGCTACAAGGAATGTCTGGCCTGTACTTCATGTCTTCTACTTTTTCCTAAAACTATACTTAATGAATGATTTTTCAATTCTTAATTAGATCATCTGTCTCTGGGAATCTGCCACTTCAGGACTCCCAAGCTGGTGCTTTTCCACTTACCATGGGCAGACATCCCAAATATACAGAGATGTGTACACATCAAGTAAACAATGCACAAAGTCATCAAGATAACATCAGGAATGGGAGAAAGCTTTTGTACTGCTTTGCCCACAAGTCTCTGTGATTTCACTTCAATTGTGCTCTAACAACTGCAAGCAGACTCAGCACAAGGGCAAGTTTGTGGCAACAAACTCAGAGTAGGCATGAAATTAAGCAAAGATTTGTTCCACCTTGGGCTTTTTCTCAGATCTCTCTTGACAGGTTTATACATGAACATTGAAAGATATTGAAACTAGACCTTCAGCATCTCAAGATTAGAGTCCTAACCTCTGTGATGGAAATTAAGGATAGAGATTTCTTGAAAATTTCAGGCAGAGACAGAAGACATCTATTTGCATTTTAAATATTTTTAGACTTGAATACCATATACATGGCAAATTAGACAGACTTAAGGATTTTGCTAGATGACTATAAAAATTTTATAGCTGAATAAAGCAGCTGGAATAAAATCTAGCTGGAATAAAGGTCCAATAATGCAACAGGCAAAACACACAATATGATGGAAAAGAGGACACTGAACCCCAGTCTGCATTTTACAAAGGAGTATGCCTTGCCTTTCAAGTAAAGATTGCAGCCAGTGGCAATAAGGAAATGATGACCATACAACCCAAAAGATTATGTGGAAAAAACCTAAGGCACTTCATGAGCTGGATAAAAATAGTCTCTGCATTGTATAAAATTAAACGAAGTTAAAGACTCCATTATAGAGTAAACATCTTTGTCCTCTACCACATCCCTTCTCCCCCAGCAGTCCCAGTCTCTTCTAATTTCACAAATGATCTCTGGCATACTATTTTATCTTTGCAAAAGGCTGGAGAACTATCCTGCCTCATGGGAAGCAAAAATGGGAATTCAGGTGGAAAACAATGTCAACTTAACGCTATAGTAAAAAGGAAGACTGTGTCAGCATTTACAAGGTTGTATAATCACAATCTGTCACATGTTCAAAACCCGGAGTCAGACACAGTCTGAAGTATAGAAGAGTAATAAAAATACCACTTTTATCTACAGAAAAAAGGGTAGGTTTTATGCACAAAGAGCATTTTTCTTGACACTGACTTTGTGCTGAGTTTGAAGACCACAAATCTGATGCTGGTATGGCTTGTACGGAGACACACACTCACCCGCACTGGTGGATCTCTGGACTCGACATAAACATCTTTGAGCAAAGTGAGGAGCTTATCATCCTTTCTGAGAACTTCTTCTTTTATCTCTAGGCTATCTAAAGGCAGCGACAAGAAGAAGGGAAGGGAAAAAAAAAAAAAGGAGAAAAGAGTGATCTGAGTCAAACAGTTTCCTTTTCGTTAGTTCTGCCAGCTCATGGGTTACCCAGTGGGGCACG
>VXBI01011585.1:2626526-2643651 GCA_013397375.1 Toxostoma redivivum
CCGCCGCAGCTCCCGGCATGCCCCGCGCGCCCAGCGCCGCGCTCAATGTCACGGCTTTGCACCGGGAGCGCCGCGGCCTCGCCGCCGCCCCTCGCCCCCTCACCCGGCACCCGCCCTGCCTCTCCTCTACCCGCGCCGCGGCCCCACGCCGGGCCCACGCAGGCCGCCCCCACCGCCGGGGTCGCCCTGCGGGCGGCCGGGCGAGGCCGGCACTCACCGGCCATGGTGTCCAGCCGGGCGGTGCGGTGCCGCGGCGCGGGCGTGGGCTTCTCTTTGCTGATCTCGCGGCGGGCCCGGTTCTCCACGTTAAANGTCAGACACAGTCTGAAGTATAGAAGAGTAATAAAAATACCACTTTTATCTACAGAAAAAAGGGTAGGTTTTATGCACAAAGAGCATTTTTCTTGACACTGACTTTGTGCTGAGTTTGAAGACCACAAATCTGATGCTGGTATGGCTTGTACGGAGACACACACTCACCCGCACTGGTGGATCTCTGGACTCGACATAAACATCTTTGAGCAAAGTGAGGAGCTTATCATCCTTTCTGAGAACTTCTTCTTTTATCTCTAGGCTATCTAAAGGCAGCGACAAGAAGAAGGGAAGGGAAAAAAAAAAAAAGGAGAAAAGAGTGATCTGAGTCAAACAGTTTCCTTTTCGTTAGTTCTGCCAGCTCATGGGTTACCCAGTGGGGCACGGCATGGCTCCCGCAAATGCACGTGCCTTCTTGGGAAGTGCCATTCCTCCCGGAGCCCTGCCCTTATCGACACCACTTCACACGGCGGGGCTGGGCCAGTCACCTGTCACGGCACGGCGGGAAGCACACGCTCCGAAGCGCTGCCTGAACAACCCTGAGGCACCCGGCCACCAACTCAGCTACCCCAGATTCCATAGCCTCCATCAGCAGTCCCAGGAACCACCCGCCCCATCNGTGTCCAGCCGGGCGGTGCGGTGCCGCGGCGCGGGCGTGGGCTTCTCTTTGCTGATCTCGCGGCGGGCCCGGTTCTCCACGTTAAAATTCCGGAACACGCGGGTCACCCGCCCGCCCATCGCCGCCGCCAGCCGCGCCTGCGCAGGGGCACGCCGGGCAGCGCTGATGCGCCGCGCCGGCGAGTGCACCGGAAGAAAATAAACCCAGAACCGCAAGAAAATAAACCCAGAACCGCAGGGAAACAAACGAACAAACAAACAAGCGAACGAGGATGCAGAAAGGCGGTTCGCTTTTCACTTCACGGCAGTGCTTTCTCCTTGCCCTCGGCGTTGCCTTGGACGCCAGCCCGGGGCGGCGTTGGTCTTGCCGTGGCTCTTCCGTTCGTGAGCGGAGCCCCCGGGTCGGGCGGGTCCCGTCGGGAATTCTCTCAAAGCTGCCCCAGAGTTTCCTTCTCAGCCGTGGCGGCGGGCGCCTGAGCCCCCGGACTCGTCATGTCGGGACTGTCGCTACTAATTTACCGGCGGGGATAGGCGCGGGTCGAGCCTGCAAAGAGGGAAAATTCCCCTGTACTGTTGGGAATTTGTAGGCTACACGATGCTTTGAGGGTGCAGACCCTCTTTCTTCAGCTCAACCAAATAACCTTTCTTTTGACTTTGCAAAAATTGCGAAAACTACTTGTGAGAAAATGTTGAGAAGGCCTTGAACCATGCGTGATAAGAAAGGTAAACTTGTCGACAGAATCAAAATTGTTGAGATTAAATCAGCAGTTCATAGATTCAACAAGATAAGTGTGAAAAGATACAGAATCCTCAGAGAAAGAAAGGTAGAAAGAGCAAGAGCTACTGGCCTGATGTAGAAAGCGGTAAAGCCTGATTGACTACTTTATTCAGCCACGACTGATAAGGTGTTTTACCAACAGGGTTTAATGACTCGTTCATTCCAGCTGCTGCGTGAATTAGCCAATAAGTAATTCCCTTATGGTTTTAAATTGTGTATGTGCTGTTTGCAGACTCTTAGTGCCTTCTGGGCCACTGGTTAGTTCATGGTTGCCTGAATGAAGTGACCTGGAAGGGGAGTGTTAATGAAGGACAGAGAAAAGACCAGACTTCTTGGGGTTTTTTTTGGGTTTTTTTTTTTTTTGTGGAAAACGCCTCTTTTTCTGCCCTTGCATTTATCTACTTTTTCTAGTCTTTCTATTTTTTTTTAATTGCTGTGTATCTTATATATTACGTACAGTAGTTTTCTACTAGTAATCCTAATAATTGTGATGTTATAGTTGTCAAGACTACAGTGTGCTTTTATGCTGGATTAGTGAACGGCTGTGTTTTCTGTAGAAAGAAGCCAAGTAGATTTAGAAAGGCAATGGAGACAAGGCAGCATAAGCATGGTGTGTGCTGGATTTCTGCTCTCTTTGGGAATCAGGAAGGTGCAGTTTCTCCACTTGTTTATTTAGAGGACTCTCACAGTTCGTCGGAGGATAGAAACATGTTTTTCGTCTCTGGTAATAAGCTTACTGACCCTGTCTTATTTTAGAAATTGCATACAAATAAATTAAGGAGACAAGTGATACAGTGATAATAGAAAGCTGTTAAAATCTGCTGAAATCAGTCTGGTGACAAGTTTAATGAAATATCTATAGACAATTACTTGCTGACTAAACCTGTGTCCTTGACTCCAGGATTTGATACTTTTATAAGTGGTGAGTCTGTGTGGTGTGGCTATAATGGAAAAATCCACATGGACGCATTTGGTGGTTGTAGACCTTTCATAGGTACTTTAGCATTTCTCTGACATGTATTCTTACTGATCTGTCTGCGGATCAGCTATTGTGCCAAATTTAGAAACAAAGTTTCTCCTTCAAAATTTAAGAACTCCCAGCTTGTGGAATCAAACTCAGCACAGGGTTTCTGTTTCCATAATGACTGAATGTCATTAACACTGCTGTAATATGTGCTGACAGCAAAATAAATTCACCAGAAGGCAGCCAGTTAAAAATAAAGAGTGATGTCATGCTCTGCCTGTCACTTCCTACCACTGAGGATGGCACAAGGCTGTTCTTTTCATGTATAAAGATGCATCAAAAGTTCAAGATTTTTATTCTGAAGAATCTTTTTTAAACTGTAGCAAGCAGAAGAGCTCAGATTGAAAACAATTTTTTAATATAGTTTAGTGTTTTACCAATGTAACAACGTTGATATTAAATATCAGTAATCAAAAGATAAGATCTTTTTTTCTATATAAAGCATCTGCAAGTGGGATGATTAAAAAATGAATGTGTATGTACTCAGATAGAGTTTCAAGTGGGATGTATTTTTCTTGAATGAGGAGTCTGAATTTTTTCAGGGAATTAAAAAATAATAAAACAGCCCATGAGAAGAACAGAGACTATCCAGCTAGATTCATGTACACCTGTTCTCATAGCAGCTTGTTCTTAACACTGGACAGCACCAAACACATCAGAGAAAAATACTGTAGCTCTCATGATATATAGGCTGCCACACTAGACCTCCTTGTAATCCTTTCATACCTCTCAAGGGAGAAATTTCTAAAGCTACTGTGTAGCTGGAAAAAAAAGTACATTTGTGACTGTTCTTTGAATCTTTTTGGTTTTCCATCTCAGTTTTGATTATATGTTGTGTGTATTTTCTTTTTTAGCTACTTCTGTAGCTGAGTGGAAAATTAGAAATTAATTTTTGTATTTAACTAGCATCAAAATTCTGATTGATCTATTGAAAATTCCCTTTAGAGAAGGGAGAATAGGAATATCTGCCTTTAACTTGTGTTACTGTGTGGTACTACTAAAGTTTTTTTGCTATCTTTACTACTCATAAGATCAGGAATCAGAATATGAGTCCAGATGGGCAGGTAATCTCAGTGAAATAAGAGTCTTTTTTTGGTAATAGGTGCCCAACTGGAGAATTTTGGAGAGGAGGCAGGTGAGGTTTGCTTTGTGATTTGTGGTCTGGGAATGGCACAGCAGTTGACCACAGTGGAAAATGAGGAATGCCTTTACTATACAGCAGCAGCACAGGTTTATATTTGATTCTGTCCACATTTTCTACAACTGAAACTGTTTTCCTATTCTCATCTTTCTGTTATTGTTTGTTCATAATTGATGCCAGTCTAAATGGATACTTGAGCAAATGCATGTATCAGTAGGATTCAGGATTGAGTCCTCTATACTGATTACTGGTTTACCAGTAAACACAATGAAAGCATTGATCCTTTTGTTCCTTATCTCATCAGTGTTAGGCAGAACCAGAGAACATAGCATTAGCAAGAATTGATTATGAGCCAAGTAAAAATGACTGTCCTGCAACTTTGTAAGGATGCACTCAAGAGAGATGGACTTACTGATGAATCACTTTTGCCTTTCAGTGATTTTTGGTTGTTCTGTTACTTGATTCAGATTATTTCTCTTTTGTTGGTTTCAACTAATCCATCTTTTACGGGCTCCCGAAGTATCTACAGAAGGATCTGCATTGAAGGATTTTGCTTAATTCTGGTCTGTGTTCAGAGTGTTCCTGAACACTTGCATATTTTCAAGGCTAGGTGGCTGCAGTGCTTTATTTAAAGGAGTTTTTGTCAAGTCCTTATGTGGATGAAGTTTATGGCAAGTGCAGCAAGCTCAGTGTTACAGACTCACATACCAGACCAGACAGATCACTAGCTCCTTGTCAGATAATACTAATTTCAAAGACGTTGCATTCAAATTCTCCTGATTGACTGTGACTTGATATACTTGACATCATCTTCCTTATTTTTCCTGTCTGATAGTTGTATCTCAATTAGCAGGTTACTTTGACTTGGAAATGCACAGTAGGAGCCAGCATATTTGAAAATGAGGCGGCTGGGTACTGGAATTAATTAATTTTATCAGTTACACATGCCTTTTTACTTCATTTTTGCTCACAGGGTTCAGTACCCCATGTTCTCTTCTAAGTGGCAATACTAGTTGAGACAACTGACAGCCTTATTTCATGTAACCCTGGCTTCAGTTCATCCCTCTTGACAGCATGAGGGTGTAGGAACGCGTCCAGAGCAAACAATATCACACAGGTGGTCTAATTTAAGAAAGAGAAGAGCTCCCATAACTTTTCTAAGCTGTATCAATCACTGATAGCTTGACTGGTCCACAGAAAGCTACTTGAAACAGGAGGAAAAACAAAAGGCCTGTGACAGGACAAGTGTGAGTACCTTGAACTGGAATTGCTGCCAGGTTGGTTGGTTGATTTGTTTGTGAGAGTTTGCACTTGGCTCCCAGATTGTTTCCCTCCAGCAGTGACAGAACTGTACCAGCTCCAGTGAGGAGGAGATGAATCAGCAGTGGGAAGAGACTGGATGGAATGGAGAGGTGGCTGGCTCATCTTGGGCTGGCTTTGTTGGTGCTCCAACATCATCCAAGACAAACAACATCCTTTGTACTGACTTGAGGCAGTACTGCAGCCACAGCAGTAGCTGTCTGATAATCCAGAAGAGAGTTGGTGAATGGATTCAGAATATTAGCTATCTGGTGGAGTTTCTTTCATGAAATATAACAAATAAATAACCTAAGTGTGCTGGCAAGATGCTCTTCTACAATAATGTAATATTTTTCCATCCCCAAAGGATATTCCTATTCCATCTACATGGTTTTAATTTATGATGATGCATAAATATTTATAACTTTATAATTTAGTTGTATTATCAATGACCATGTATCAAGGGATTGATTTTCCATGCTTCTGTAAGTTGTTGCAGAACCAGTTTTATTTATTCATTTTACACTTTAATTGCATCCTTCTGCAATTTACAAATTGTGTATTTGGAAGTGTGAATTACATGAAAAACTAAAATCTTTTATATACCTGTGGGAAACCAAATTTGTGCCAAAATGACCTCAGTGAACACTTCTAAAACCATTTTATATATATCTCAGTCCTAAAGAAGGCTTATATATAGATCTTAAGAAGCTGGAGAAGTTACAGTGTGGTTTAATAGCTCAGTGGCTTAATCAGTGTTATGCTGGGTAAGTAGCATTTGAGTCCATGTCCTATACCTACCTGTATTTTTTTAGATGGAGTAGCTAAAAATCTGCCTGACACACGCAAAGGATTCTTTGCAGATATTCAAGGAATACCATACTGAGATTACACATCTTTCCTGACTGCTTCCACAAGCTATTTCAAGTCCTCAAATTTACAAAAAGTAAATGTATCTACACTAAAGCTGGAAGAGGATTCTATCAGGGGAAGCTACCAGACTGTAGAGCAAAGAAAATGTGACCATAGGGTTACAGCTTACAACCTTTAATTAAAACCCTTGAAGTAAAGATGAATGTGCAATATTGCATTACCAGAAGATTGGAGAAATACATTGTATTCATTTAGCATTTATTCCAAGAAACAAATTAATATTCTGAGATGTGCAGTCACCAGTAGAATTACAATATTAAAGTCTTGCTGATTTAAACACAATTTTTCCTTGAATTTCTGGTTGAAATAACTTTATTCTAAACTCTAAGTTTAGGAACTGATCTTAAAACGTATAAAACAAATAAAATCCTATTGACTTCAATAACATTGATACAGAACAGGATAAATAAGAATGAAAATAGTGGGAAAGAATCCAAAGCTCTAGATAAAAATATGCATTTGAAAATAAGAAAAATTCTTAGAATTTGGAGTGTAATTCAGTGATTGTCAGATAAAAAATCCACAAGGGAAGAGATTTCATAATTATATTCTGTCTACTACATGGGTTTTGTTTCTTTTACATCTTACTGTGAAATACCCTATGGAAGTCCTTATTAGACACACAGTTTTAGATAATGTGTATTCATACTGATGATCCAGGAACAATAGATTTATTATCTACTTTCTTTATTTACCATAAAATATTACATTTCATTTGATTTTAGGAATATACCAGTATGGATTATCATAGCAGTGTTGTAAGAGGAATAATGTCCACTACAAATGATTTGGTCTACACCTAATGCAATAGCACCCATAAATGTATGTCACCTTCTCTGTATGTCACAGAGAAGGATATAGTTAAGACAAATAATGCTGCATTGTTTTAGTTAATTTTGCATTATTCCCTAATACTCTATGTACAATTATACAGAAAATTAATTACATTCTTCCTACAGGTCTTCTGAGCATTTTCATTTGTATGTATCCCCATTTACCTGAGTGATTACATATCCAAATTGTGCTGGTAGAGAATGCATTAAAGGCAAAAGAAAAGGTTTCAATGATACCAAAACATATTCATGTGAACCAGTATTAGAGTTCAAGTGGAAATAATTACTGAAGTTAGAGAGCCCTTTTGTGTGCCTCTTCTTCCCACAGCATCAAAAATCTAGGGGCATGTGGGACACAGATGTATTTTGAACAGTTACATTTGCTAATTATATGGAAAGATACAGTGGTTAAGTATGCAAGTGTCAGGTTGCTTTGGGGGCTACTAAAATAGACTATTAAAGAGGTCCCCAAATATTTAAATTCCTAACTCTTTGTGCTAAAAGTTCATTTTTAGATTGTATACTAAGGACATGATTAAGCTTCAAAGCTCCAGCATTTTAATGCAGACTTACTGAGACTCCTTGAAGGCAGAGTTCTTTCTTTATGTAAGATGTCTTTGGGATCATGATGAAGCTACCACACTTTTCTATACATACATAATAAAATACAAAACCAGTCCTCTCAAGCATTAGTTCAGGAACTCTATAGGTTCTATTGTACTTTTTTGGGCTAGAAAATGCTGGAAACTGTTAAGTTTTCTTTAGTTGATAAACAGTTTGTCAGCATGTCTCATGTTTTTCTAATATAAAATAATAAATTCTCTACAGGGTATATGATGAGTGATAACATGATAAATTTCACATGCACAAAGAAGTTAGATGTTCAGAGGGATTTTTGTAACTTTCTATGGGACTAGATGTCAGCTTCTAAGAGCTGCAGGGAGATGAGGTTCCCTGCTGTGCCTACAAGTGGTATGTTTCAGTGTGTGGATTACAGACTTTAAATAATTCGGTACACTGAGTTACTCCAGAGGAAATGTCTTTTGATGGCCTGTCTGAATTATGGCTGCAAAGCTTTTCTTGTCAGAAGTACTGCCAGACTCTCATCAATGGATTGTGACATGGGCCAGTTTCATCCTGGTGTAAAATCTCTTGTCAGACTGTAGAAATGATCCCTTAAGGACATCTCTCTTTGCAGCATGGGGAAATTCACCTCTCACCTCAAGAACAATTGAGATTTTAAGATTTCTGCAAGCTGCTCCTGCAGTCTTTCGCTTTTTGTTCAGACATCAGCGGGAACATGCTAAGTTGTTTGCTGTTTAATACTTTAATCTGTTTGGAAAATGTGAGCCATCTTGTAGTGGTTAATTACTACAACATTGAGGTGTTTTCATTTTTTTCTGACACCCCTGTGGATAGACTATATGCTGTTTTTGGACATGGAGTTAAGAAGCAGAACTACAGACTCCTCTCATGGGAGACAGAACAATATTGATTCAAGAATCTGTTCTCTCTCTCTCTTCAAGTGCTGAAATGCACATACCAGTGATCTCCACAAGCTGTTGCAGCTCCCAGTAACAAAGCAAGATACATTTTTCTTTTTTTAATGAATGTATAATGTTGACCATTGCTTTTTGTTCTTTCTATTGGTTCACATGCATTTCAGGCTCTTCCACAATATCCTATGACAGGTTAGAAAACCAACTGAAAAGTAACACTGCAAATTTTTTAAACAGCAGTTACACTTTTTGCTAAAATTAATTTTTTTTTCAGATTTTTTTGTCTTTCTGAGGCATAAATAAGGTGTGGGGTTTTTTTGTAGTGAAGTGTATAAATTGAAAATAGAGACTAAAAGGCTAAAGTATAGTCAGCAAATGTATAAGTAAGAGTTATTCTGAAAAATTATGAAAAACTGACAAAGTGTGTTCCTGCTTCCTAATAATAGGGGAAATATGAAAGGTTTAAATTTTGATACTTTTTACAACTTAGCATTTTATTAATGCATTACATGTGTTTACCAGAGGCAACCATACATATGATTTCTTTACTGCCTCTGTAGACTGGGGCTTAAATGGAAACAATATTTGATTTATTGCTGAAATTTTATCTGTTGTTTCTAATTTTGCAGGTTATTCCCACTGGGTGAAACAGAAAATGGCTTCAATGACTCTTCTGAAGGCATTTGCTCATTTTTCTGCTTCCTTTCAGACTGTATACATAAACCCTTTTTTTGTCTGGGCACAGCAGGAAACAGGAGACTGTTTCCATGCTCAGTGTCAGGCCTAGCAGGCAACATTCATGCACATGTGTACACAGATACACAATTGTATGTTATTGTTGCTTTTGTGGACAGAAGGGGCTGTTGCCATCTATAGCCCTTACTGTCACAACCATAATTTTTCATTTGATGACTTGCATTACCTGTCTCCTTCCATGCTACTTTTTGTATCTTCATCTCAGATGTACAGAGTGACTCATCAGACAACAACCAACCCTCCTGATTTCAGACCAGATATTCAACTTCCACTCTATGTCTGTCATTCTAGTGAATGATTTGAGCAGTGACTTCAGCTGTTTTGAATAAAATAAATTTTAAAAAAACCAAACCAAAACTAGTATTTGACTGTAGTTGGAAGTAGGCTATCATTCCTAGTAACCTTAAATAGGATTTAGACTTTCCATAAATCAGAGGTACATCTCTTGAAAGTTAGTTGCAATCTGCCTTTTAGTGTCTCCTGCACCATTATGCCTTTCTGTCTATATGAGCAGACAAGTGCCTGCTTCCCAGAGTGGAATCCATCATGCTGAAATTACTTCCAAGTGTCTTTTTTGTGTGCTTACCAGAAGCAATTTAAGTCTGCAGTTCAACAGTGCATTGTCTCTAAAGGGAATCTTCTGCCAGCAGCTATCCCTCAGCCCCCTTGGTAAGAAGGGCTCCTCTGCCTGCATGATAAGATAAGCCAGCTCAACCTACTGACTGTGCACAAAACCACTCACTTTCTTTTCTTTCATTCTATTTTTTTCAGATACTCCTTGTTTAAGAGGGTAAGAAGCATAGCACATATGTCTTCCTCAAGATTTCTTCCAGGAAACAGTCTTTTCCAGATTTCTACTGTTCCTTAACTAAAGAGTTAAGGATGGAATGTTAACCTTGAGGATTCAGTTACACTGTGTTAGGTGAATCTTTGGTCTGAATAAGTATAGTCACTATTCTGCCACCAGTATGACTAAGAAAGTTCTTCCTCCACTGATTTAACAGCACCAGTAATGCACATGAAAATAGCAGACTTTCAGACAGAAACTAAGGTTTTCATATTACTTAAATCCCCCTGTGAGTGGATTCATCTATTCTGTGAATGTGTTGATTAGAATATCTTCCATTTCCAGTGCACAAATCCTGACAAAGGTGCAGGGGTCTTAGTTCAGACGCTGAGGAAATTAGTAAGCTGTGACCTTGTCTTTTTGGTATCTAGAGAGTACCATTATTTTGGATATCTATGTAGCCCTTCCTGCCACCGTCTATGAATTCATGCTCTGACAACATGAAGCCATACAGAACCTTCAATAATGCCCCAAAAACCACAGGGAATGTTAGAACATATACTGATAAGGATAAAAAGCTGGTAGCATTTGCTGAAACAACCTAAAAGGTTATAAACCTCAAACTATAAGCACTGGGAGTAGCAACCTATGATAACTGATTTCTGCAGGTGCTTTTGCTTGGGGAAATACAGGAAGTCTTTGATCAGATATGGAATCAACTATTCTCAAGATGGTGCCTGGAAAGTGAATAGTCTCAGGTAGAGGAAGCCTATACATACTCACTGTCCCATGTTATGTTTCTAATGTGTACCCACTGGCTCTTCTTCTTATTTTCATCTTCGGAGGTTAAAAACTGAGAGTTTTATGATTAAACAGTTAATTTTTTTTTAACTGCGTGAGGAAGGAGTTGCTGCTGTGCATAGTTAGCACAGTGAGGTCAGCTCTGCCAGCTGTAGTTGTGGAAGGGATCATAGAAAATCCTTTGGTTCTGCAGACAAAGCTCAATAAATTACTTTTATGAGTTCTCCCTCCAGGTTTCTAACACTTGCATCCTCTATCTTATGAGGAGAAGGACTGATTGTCTAATTGCCCTAGGATTAAAAGTGAAGCAAACATTCAGTCATTCTTTCAGATCTTCAGTATCCCCATGCTACTTTCCATTGCAGAAAAGACCTGTATGTAAGGAAAGGCTGAAGGAAGAGTAATCTACAGACACTGTTATACAAATAGAATAGAAGTCCAGCATTAAAAAAAAAGGAAGAAAAAACTCACTGCTTTTGAAAACAAAGGCCTATGCTTTTGTTAGCAGAGTGGCAGTGCCAAGGCTTACAACAGGCTTCATAAAGTGTTATATATCCAAGCTCATCTATCACAGTGTAAAAAGCACTGCAGGAGTACATGGTCTTTCTCCCTTGTCCTGACCCTAGGTTCTATCCTTACTCTTCCTTTTCCAGCCGTGTCATGATCCCTTTCATCTGATCATAGAGGTTTTAATGCATCAGAGCCTCCAGCCTGATGCTCTTGCAGCAGCCACATGCTGAATGGAGCAGCTACATTTTCAGAGTACTGGCAGTAAAACATGTTTCCTTGATGTTAGAAATACACCTCCTACTTCACAGAAATAAAAGCTGTGGAGTATCACATCTAATGTGCCAGACTATTTTGATTTCAACAGTTTAGAAGCTGAGAATGATTTTGTTTAAAGCAGCCTCAGGCTGAGCCATACTCAACTGTTCTATGGAAGTAGGGGAATCTAGGAAAAGGAGATGGAGGAATAAGAAAATTGTTAACATTCAATGGTCAGCAATTTACCTACCAAAAGTACTACAGAGGTTGCTTAGAGTAGGGGATGTTACCTCATGTGACTAAATCTGTTCCAAATGAAAGAACCAGGTCAAAGCAGTAACCTAGACAACTTCAATGTTACAGCTTACACGACTGTTTATATAGCTTCTACTGAGAAGGGAATAGTTACTCCCTTACCTGTTTTAATTTTCTTTTGCCCACTGGGCTTCTTTTATGCTGGTGTTCTCACGTAGTTTGTGTTTGTCAGCTCCACCAACAAGCAGAAAACCCAAGGCACTTAGGTGTTTTCTTCTAGCTCCATTTGCAATGAGGATAAAGGGTGGGATTGCAGATACTATGTTTTCCTTTTTTAATCTTAGATTTTTATTCTGTTTGTTTCTTCTAGATGTTTGTTGTACTGACATGTAACCTGGAAAATGCTCAGCTGAGAGAACTGCTCAGAACATAATGTAGTGTTTGATGTTTTCATGGTTTTAATCAAAATAGGGGTGCTGGGTATATTTTCAGATGTAACTAGGAATTGCCTGCGTTTATCTAGCTAATTTTCAGAATGCTGAGATAACATGTACCACCAGTACAGCAAGTTTACATTCAGCTTTGCAAATCAGGAAGAGCACTGTAAGAGGAAATGATGGTTTAAGTATAGATGACTTGTAAAAAACCTCTGAACAGAAGGTTTACACAAACATTGATTGCACATGATCAGAGATTGCTGTAACTTGTGGCTATGTGGAGAATTCATCATAAATCACCATAAGATGAGAATCTTGCAAACTCATACTGGAATCTGAACTGCAGAAGTTTTCAGTATGGATAGCTGAATGATCCTGACACAGCAACTGTTAATCATTTTAGATGTTATCCAGAAACTAGAAGGAAAAAACACTTCCTAGTGTGGCTGGAACCTCAAGGCACTGTAGTGTTCATAGAGGTTCCAGCAACAGAAATTTTGTATTTACTTTTCTTCATAGTGTCTGAAGGGGTAACACAAAATTCTGTATTTATGTTTGAAAGCAGTCTCAGTTTTAAGTTCAAGCCAGCTGTACCCTGAGGCTGAAACATGGCCATGTTTTGGCAGCAGGGAAGACTGCCATATGTTGCAGTGATAAAAAAATTACACTGATGCCAATCTCTGAAGTCAGTCTTCTAAAAAATATATAAGGGAGCATATTTGTGGAAATATAAGCTTTTAGAGAGAGAGAGAGTAAAAGAACTTGACAAGCCTTTATTTAAGGATAATTTTTCTGTCTCTTCAACAGTAAATGCTGCAAGTCAAAATTCACTGTCGTTCTTGAGAGAAGTTGTATATAATACATAAATCCATTGCATCTCCTCATTACAGAATTGCTTACTGTCTAGCTCCCAGCTTTCAATTGCCACAGGACAATTCCATGTGTTGAATAAATTCTTATTGGCTGGCTTTTAGAGAGCACAAACTGGAAATCAATAAGAAGACCTTTTTTTTAGGAGTCATTCAGGCAGGCCTCTAAATGAGAGCAGGGATGTGGAGACCCTGAACCTAGCTGGCAGCACCATGACATTCTCTTTCCTTTTTAAAGGTTAATATGGGCCATTGGTTTGTAGCTCTCATGGGTGAGTTCCAGTGCTTTTAAAATTGGCAATTTGTTTTAGTTCCAGCAGTATGTCAAGGATCTTTGAACACAACTATTTGTATTCTTTATATGCATCTATGAAACGTATTGTAGGATATATTCTTACAGTATGGTAGTTCCAAACTGCATCTACTATAGCCTTAATGCAGAACAAACTATCCAGTAAAAAATATGGATCTCAATCATAAACCTTCTCTTCCCTACTGAAAACACTGAAGCTGCTGTTTTTTCTTGCAGAAGAACTGTTACTGATCCATAAAACTGACTATCTGAGCAGTTTTAAATTCCCTCCATTTACCAGTATCCTGAGGTGTATTTTTAGATTGCTATGAAGTTGCTGAGAACAGACTAAGGATTCCACCACCACCTTCTTTTATATCCATGAAACATATGACCATAGACTACCATTTATGTCCTTCAGCTTTTGAAAGAAATTATCCAGAGATGCAATAAATTTGTTTTGAAGCAGAAATTTTATTGCTGGCTAGGTCAATAATTTCCAGATAAACATTTTCTTGCCAGTAGTCATGGTAGTCTTCAAACTTGCATTTTTTGACAGCATACAAGCTAGAGTTCTTCTGCATCTTCTGTGCCAACAGGTTCAGCTGGCTTTGAAGTGAGGAGGACACTAATTAATTTGCATTCTTTGTATATACTACTTTTCCATTTTCACTTCTCTTAAATTCCCACTTTGCATCTGAGAAAAAATACTGGCTGTTTCTGTCATTTTTTCAGTGAGACAGAGACCTCCTAAGAAGATACTGTTTTTTATGGCCCTCTAGCTCATCAACCAGAAAATTTCCTTATGTTATTCTGAAACAAACAGTTTAGTTCCAGGACAATTTCTGCCATTGCTGTCAAGATATTTAATGCTTCTCCTGATCCAGATATTTGCTTCTCAGTCAAATTGAATGGCTCAGCTTTACTAGCAAATGGCACAGTCCTATTTTGTAACACATTTTCAGATACTTGAGAAAGTTCAGTGGTCAGCAATTTTTTAACAGAGGTAAAAGACCCTGATACAACTAATGCAAATACATTATCTGTAGGAGGACATCTACATAATATGCATAAGATGTCAACATCTGTTACTACTTCAGACAGTTCTCACTAACTGAATCTTGTACTTTATTGACCAGAACATTAATTCCTCCTGAAAATCTATTTGGATGATAGCACTGTGTTGATCAACAGCTCTCTTATTATACAGTTTTGCATAGATTCATGATTTATATTAACAGTGTTGACCAAATGGCTACAGCTGTGCTGTGAAGTTTTTGTGTATTCAGAACTGAAACCATATATGCCTTTTCAGCTAGAAGAATCTTGGTTTCTTGCAGATCTGTGTTTCTTTTCAGTTATTTCTCCTTGAATTGCAGATCTGTTTTCATTGTTTCATTGCTTTTATTAATTGTGAATGGTTTAGGGATTGTTTTCACTACTTTTTCCGTGGTGCTTATTATCTCAATATACTCTGTAACTTGTTTTTCCCATACTATCAGCTTTCCTTTAAGGGCTACATGAATTTTTCAATGACAATATAGATTCCATTTTACTCTTGTGCAGAAGTGAGGTCTCTTTTTACGTGCTTAATCTCTTCAGTATCTTCCTCAATAACAGCTCCTTTTGGCAGCTGCTGGTTAACTTAAGGTTTCATCATGTTCTTTGCTCTGTGAGCATACTCCACTGTACTGTGTTTTCCCCTGGGATTTACAGATGTGGAAGAAACTCTGGCTATTACTGATGTTCTTTGTTATTCTCTGAGAGTCTTGAAGGATCCTCTTAGGATGCCCTGTGTCTTCTTCCACAAGAGCAGCAATAACTCTTTCATAGATCAGAATAGATTACTTGGTATTTCCAGCTTCATGAACTGTTTTATCAACTGCCCCAAAGTGAAGTGTTTTTTACCTCTTGCAAGTTTATATTCCCAGTTCTAACAAGCTCTTGTCCATCTGCTCAAGTTACTTTCATACACAAATGGTAAATGAAAAACAGTAGGATCAGCTGGAATATGCATTCATGTAAGTAGCTACTATAGTTCTTTTTGCTGCATCTTTTCCCAAGATTTGGTATGCTTCATTTTTGTTGCATTGAGGTATTTCTCTTAGGCCTTTCACATTGACATGTGTCTTGTGTATGGGGTCATTGAACATCTGCAGTCTTTCTCTAGAGCTAGGAATAGGAATAAGATAAAAAAGCTCTTCATTATATATTTCCAGAATAGAGAATTTCACAAAAAAAAAAAAAGAATAAAAATCACTGTCAGTCTCTGTGACTTTTTCTAATATTTGATATGATGTATTGCCAGGCTCCTTTCAGTTGTGTTTAGCAACAGAACAAGCAGTGACCATAAGCCAAAACACAAGAAGTTCCACCTCACCTTGAGGAAGAACTTTACATTGAAGGTGACAGAGCCCTGTAAGAGGCTGCCCAGGGAGGTCATGCAGTATCCCTCTCAGGAGACATTCAAAACCCACTTGGATGCCATCAAGGAACTATACTGTAGCTATAACAGTTTTGTGCTGACCATGAATTAACTGGTTCTAATGAAGCACTGGCCTTGTCTTTATGCCTCTGTTTTGGAACAAAAATGGGCCTCTGCCTGGTATTGCACTGCATAAGCACCAAGCTGCTTGACCCTTGACTTGGGAAAGCTCTGCATTACTACCAAGAACACTCCATATACTGCATCTGGTGCACTTTCTGAATTAACTTGATAGTTGTTACTGTCTGCTCTGCAGATGAAGAATTGGGGTATTTCTAGATACCTTTCACAAACACCTTAGAACAACTCATCTGTCAGTAGGCTTAGCTGAAGGCCCACATGCTGGAAAAGTGCCTTAAGGAATTGTTGTTTGAAAGACTTGAACTCCTCTGATGTGGCATGTATGTAAAATTTAGTATGGAGGTGTGTTGGAGATGGAGGCAGAGATTTTTGGGATCTACTGTTTTTGTATTAGCTTCACAGATCAGAAAACAAGAACTAAGCTCCTAAGAAAATCCAGTAGGAAGATGAAAACTGCTCAAAAGTAGAGATGCTCTGTGCAATTCTCAAAATAGTATTTTATCCTACATATTAAAGCACATTCCAGCCTTGCTGATGATTAATGGATCACTAATCATTACATATTTTTTAAATTCTCCTGAATGTTCTTCCTAACCATGGGATCAGTTAGGGGGTGCGGGAAGAAAAGTTCCCACCACCTCTCAGTTTAATGAGGTGAGGCTGAAAGAACAGCTCTGTCACTGAGCCTCACTGCAGAGCTGAGTCCTGTGTTGCTCGCTGCAAAGACGGCATTTGGAAAAATACACAATAGTGCAGCACTTGTATCTCAGAGAGATGTTCCTCATCACTTTTGCAAATAAGATTTTTAAAAAGTTACATTACACCCCGTAACAGAATGATAAAGCAGTGATGCCTTAATATCCTAGGATGTAGCACTCTGGTCCTGGCCCTGCAGGACCATCCTTTCTAGCCGTATGTCTTGTCCTAAAATCTCCCTTCCCAAGTGTCCCTCTGACAGTCCTCCTGACCCCGCAGTCCCCGTGGTTATCACGCCTCGCAGGTGCTCTTCCTACAAACTTAGCGCTACTTAAAGGGCTCATTCAACCAGGCCTTCTCCCTCCAGCCCTCCAGCATGGCCGTGGTGCCGGCGGGTGGACAGCGCGGCGGCCCACGCCTCCCGGGGGCACGGCGGGCGGCGGCGCCGGCCCCGCACCGCCCCG
>VXBI01011586.1:0-110178 GCA_013397375.1 Toxostoma redivivum
CGGCCATGGCGGGCGGCCCCGTGCCCCGCTCCACAGCGCCCCTGGCACCGCCGGCATGCAGGGGGTGAGCTGAGGTGAGCAGAGGAGGAGCCGCCGGCGCCAGGGAGGGACCGCGGGCTGCCCCGCCGGCCCCCCCTCAGCGCCCCCGCCCCGCCATGTTCCCGCCCCGGCCGCGCGCCGCCTCTCGCGAGATGTGCGGCCATGGCGGCGCCGCGGGGGGCTCCTCAGGGCGGCCTCGCAGATCGGGCTCGATCCGCAGCGTGCAGAGAGCCCGCAACTTCCACTGCAAAGTGCAGTAAAAGCCAATTACTCGAGAGACACACCGATGGCTTATTTCGGTGCTTGCCCAAGCCTGGGTGCTCTGTGGCAATACCGCAAATCAACCACTGCCGCCTTTTTCGTGCTGTTATTTATACACGGAAATTCAGACTAAGTAAGTTTCAAAGCACAGCACTTCTTTTAGGGTTGTTTAGGATTTTCTAAGTTTCCCATGCAGCTGACTTCTACACTTCTTCACCTGGGCAGGTTCTTTTTGACACAGACGTGAATTTTTTTGATAATTAATATAATTCAGCTGTAGAACACATTGACCTGGAGTATTTTTCCAAGTTAGCAATGTATATACAGACATACATCAACACTGATTTACTGCATCCTTAAAACATTTTCGTTCCAGAATGTCCTTGAGTGAGGGATGCTGGCAGCTGGCTCTTCCAATGGTTAGATCTTCATTCTTGCTGGTTAGGCTTTGAAATATACAAAGATCTTACGTGAAAGAATATCCTGACTCAATTTTGACGTATTCCCCATTTTGCAACACTTGGGCTGATGCTCCTTTCTCTGGGTGTTGTACAGAGGATGCTTCATCTGAGGAAGGGTCAGGATCTTGGAATAGTTTTGGTTGGCAGGGGCCTCTATGAATGGCCAGAGAGCAGTCACATCTATCAATGAAAAGTAGCATAAAACAGGGATAACTTTCACCAGTGTACTGAATTGTGTTAGCAGACCTGTAGCTGGTTTTTGGCAGTAGCAGGAGTGCCAACGAGTGAGGTGAATCTGCCTGTCACGGTGCTCTGGTTCACACCCTGGAGTGTTGGTGTGAGCGAGCTGTGCTCCTTCTGCACAAAGATCTCAAGGTGCACCTGTAAAGATTAGTGTGTTTCAGCTGTTCCCAGGCATTCCTTCCCTCTAGATCCCACTAGAACCAGTCCAAAATGAAATCGCTACAGCAGGCATGGACCTCAGCAGTGCCTCTTCCACGTGACAGAGCCTCTCTTGCTGTCCTGCCCTGCACTGGTGCAGCCTGTGCCTGCTCAGTTCCACTTGCAGCTGTGACAGGAGAGGCTTTTGTTCAAGCACACGAATCCTGACCTGTGCCATCTCCATGGGCTCCACAGGTGCTGCTTCTCTCACAATGTAAGAAAAATCTAAAGCTCTCAGAAAATGTCCAAAGTAGGGTTACGGAGATCATGGTGAAGGGCCTGCAGGTGAAGGCACACAAGAAGTGGCTGAGGGCACTTGGTCAGTTCAGCTGGAGAAGAGCAGACTGAGGTCAGAGCTCACAGCAGTTCTGCAGCTTCCTCAGGAGGGGAAGAGGAGGGACAGGCTCTGATCTCTGCTCTGTGTGACCAGGGACAGGACCCAGGGAATGGCTGGAGCTGTCAGGGGAGGGTTAGGGTGGATATCAGGGAAAGGTTCTTCCCCAGAGGGTGGGCACTGAACAGGCTCCCCAGGGAATGGTCACAGCCCCAAGGCTGCCAGAGCTCCAGGAGAGTCTGGACAACACTCCTAGGCACTGGGTGGGAGACTTGGGGTGTCTGTGCAGGGCCAAGAACTGGATTTCAGTGATCCTTCCAACTCAGGATACTCTGTGATTCTACAGACTCAGGCATGAGGGAACTTTAAGTGCAGCTGGTATTGCTCACGAATGAGGCCAGAGCTACAGAATTGGTGATGTGTGTGGAGGAAGCTCCTCCAGGTGTTCTTCCACTGTTCTGGAGGCTTTCCCTGTCTGTTATTAGCAGTGGGGATCCTGCGGAGCTGGCAGGAGTAGATGTGATATTTTGCAAAGGATATTATGTTCTTTCATCATCGGTTCTAGTGGTCAGTATCTAAATTGTTAAAATTTAAGTCTTCAGAGCTGCAGACAAGGAATCAGTTTTTTCAGATCTGGGGGCGGACTCTTAAGACAAAAACATCCTTTGCTGAAAGTGAATAAGAAAATGTGACTGAATACACACTTCTCCCAAGTAAAAAGCAATAGGTTGAGAGGGAACAGCCTCAAGTTGTGCAAGGGAAGGTTTAGATTAAATATTAGGAAATAATTTTTTTTTGAGGGGTTGTCAAGCATTGGAAAAGTCTGTCAGGAAAGTGACAGTCACCAACCCCAGAGGCATTAAAAGCATGAGTAGATGTGGCACTTGAGGATGTGGTTTAGTGGTGGATTTGGCAGTGCTGAGGTAACACCGAAACTTGATGATTTCCAGGGTCTTCAAGCAAAATGATTCTGGGATTCTAAGGGCTTGAGAAAGTAAATTCTCACAAAACACTGCAAGCCAAATGCATTTGAATACCTATGAGTTTTATGTAATGTGGTGGAAAATCAGCAACTCACCTAGTTAGGTAGAGTTGGGGGGGGAAAAAGCCCAACCAGAAAACAAGGATGTGTTTTCTTCATAGCTTTCAGAGATGTAGGCAGAATTCACTTGTCTAAACTCCAAACTGTAATCTTGAGGATGGTTCCTCAGGCACAATCCTGAACTCCATTTTCAACATCTTTTTTAATTGGAAGCTCCCAGCACATTTCCCATCTGATGTGGAAGCTCCTTGTCTGTGTGGGAGTGGGCAGCTCAGCATCTTTCCCGTGGCAGAGCCCAAGGGTTAGAGCATGTGGAAGGGGTGGGTGCATGGCTCTGGCAGAATATTCCAGGGAATAGGCCAGGGAATTGTGGCTTCCAGCTGGGGATGCTGCTGAAGAAATCCCATGGTGCTTCCATGACAGTCTCAATGCACACTAATTCACAAGGTACTTTTTTGCCTTGCAAATCTGACTTTTCACTTTAGAGCTTTATGTTCTATGTAATCCCACTGTTACTACTGCAATTACATATATTTATATATATATATATATGCATATGTATATCTCCATCATGCTGGGTTCAGTTGGTCTTGCAAAGTCTGCATCAAACAGAAGGAATTATAAAACCTTTCTGCTCTAAATGGAATAAAAAACAGAAGGGAGAGCTAAAAATCAGGAGTTAAGATGCTGTTGCTGTCTTTGAGAAAACAACTAATTAACTAAGTGTGCATTAATGCACTAATTTTATTCGTATATACCACAACTGATATGAGGAAAATTTTCTAAGGATTTATTTCCAGGAAGCTTGAATGTCATCTTTTGTCCTGCTAAAGTACTGTCTTGCCCCAGTTTTGAAGCTGGGAGCTCCATCCTCCAGGTTTGCATCATCAGTGGACACCCAAATGTTAAGGGGATTTCAGAAGTGAGTCAGCCACACTGACTGAAAATGTTTCAGGGACTCGGGAATCACAGAATGCTGAAGATGGCTGTTGTTATAAAGCTTGATGAGTTAAACATTTAAACAGTCCCCCAAAACTATTTTAGCAAGCTTAATAGCTAAACAGCTATTAAATACAAACTCTCTCCACATGGGAACATTAATGAGGACATTTTAAATATATATATATATTTTTAACTGACTCACTAAAAACAGAACTACTGTACCTGATTTGCATTTTATTTCATATTTTTTTAGTGAAGTTGCAATTCACTGTGGAAGTTTTTGGCACCAGGTCAGGAAATCAGATCAGTCTCTTGGCAGTATTTCTGCCTGTCGTGTTCCTCATCCATGGTCAGTATCATGTCACCTGGCACTTGGATAATTCCTGCAAACATAAAGCTCTGCCAAATCATTAACACAGATTTGAGACATCATTTATTATACTTGTTTCTTATTCAAAGGTGATGACTGGGCTCTTCACTGAACCTTTAATGCATGACAGTAACTGGTGTTTATAGCACAGTTTGCAGAGCAGGAAGAGCAGGATCCCAGTATATGTAAGGCACTGATTTTGAGTAGGCCACACTTGATATTTTTGCTCCATTTTAAGGTCAGCACTTTCTCTTGAGTAGCTTTCAGCAATAAAATAGGGAACAGAATGCTTTATGTAAGCCACAGATAGCCTCTTTTCTCCAAACAACTTATACAACAACGTGCTAAAGGGGTAAAAATAACAATCAAACCTCGGGGCAGTTAAATAATAGCCTGAGACTGAGCAGTTCAAGTGTCTCTATTATTCCTCCTTTTTTCCTCTTCTGTCACATCCAAAGCATAGCAAGTCTTAGCTGTTTCCCAGGACGTGGGAGATGCTGTCCTGAAGATGTGGATTTCTTTGTGTATTTGCTGGGGCCAAGCTGGCTCCACACACACCTCACTGACAAGACTTGGGAGAGGGAACACTGGGAGTCACTCTCCATTATTAGGGTGGCTTGGGTTACCTCTCACAAAACACCCCTAGGTGACTGCTCAGGGCGAGCCAGAGAACTTTTTTCTGCTGAAACTTAATAGCAGGAAACTGAAGTGACTCAGCTTTGTAAGTACAAACAGAGATTTTTAATAACCTCCTCTCCCAGAACACACATGTTTATGGTTTCACCTCAGACCATGGTCTTAAATGGCTGAAAGTAGAGAATCAAATGTGGTTTTGTAGAGAACATGTGAACAAGTTAGCTAGTTACAACAATTAATATTTTTTTTCATCTATTTCATTCATTCATTCATTCATTCATTCATTCATTCATTCATTCATTCATTCTTTATTTGCATTTTATTCTGCTTGAAGACCACTGGATTACTTTTAAGGGCACCACAAGCAAGTTACTGACTTTGCTACAAATTCTATGTCTGTGTATTGGTTTAATCTGCTGTCACTTTAAAGCAAAAGTTCTTCCCCAAATCAGAGAATCTTTGGTTTCAAAAATTATATAAATAGCATAATCATACTGTCATTGGCCAATAGTAAAGATATATAAATAGCATAATCATACTGTCATTGGCCAATAGTAAAGATAAGCTCTTTAAAATTATTTGTGCTCAATAATTACTATGGAAGCCCCTCTAAAGAATTATTAAAGCCCCTCTAAATAATTACTAAAGAAGCCAAAAAAAGGGGAAAAAATCAGGCTTCACTAGCAACAAACTGTTCTGGGCTGGCACTATACCAGGAGTTTGGATTGTGTTCTGCAATATCCAACTGGACTATGGCAGGGATATACTCTGGCCTTGGACATCTGGGAATCATGGACAAATTCCTTGCATGATGAAACAAGTTTAACTCAAGAAGTGCATTTGAATCCTACTTGCTCTCCCTGTCTAATCTCAGTATTGGAGCCAGCAGGTTGCTAATTTAGCGTGTGATTTTCTAACAAAATTAAAGGCAGTCAAAAGGATTAACATTTCCCAAAGTGCCTGCTTCATTTTGGAGTCCAGGCTGGTGAGGTTTTTGCCCAAAGTAATTCACTTGCTTGTAAATCTCTTACCACAAAGTCTCTCAACTGGATGGTGCCGTGTCTGATTTGAAAACAAAATAATCTTCAGTTTTGAAATAGCCTTTTTATTCCTGGCAGAAAACTGGTAGTTTCTGAATGCCTAATGAAAGCCTTAAAGTGGCATTTAAATAAATAGTGCATTTTGCAAAGTTTCCTCGAGGCATTAGTTTGATTTTGGTTATTAAAAACCAGGAAATACTGTCCTGTTTAACAGCAGAAGTGCCATGTGAGTTTCTCACCACTCTGTTCAAAGCCAAAAGGCCTCCTCCCCACACACTGCTTTTCAACCAGCTGGGTTGTATAGTGAAATCTTTTGTTTGTAAAGAGCACCAAAGCATGGCATCAGCAACCAATTTGCTTTGAAGACCATCCTTGTTCCTGGTTTCTTTGGGCTTTAGATAGGGATCTTTCACTGACGTCAATGGGAGTTGGATGACACCTCAAAGAAAGCCTGATGATGGGCTGGAGATCTTGATGTGTGTCTAGATTGCCAGTGATTTCACCCTGTCCTGATCAAAAAAGTCACTCAAGTTCTTATCTGATCATTCACTAATATTAAATAGACAGAGTCAAGTCAGAAGTAGGACTGGGAAAATGAAGTGTCCAAAACTGTTGCAGTTTTGCTCTCCCAGTAAATCACTGTTCCTGTTTCCAGTTGGTTTTGTGCATGGCCACACGTGCCCAGATGAGGGGGGAATATCTTGGCATCTGCTTCCTGTTGGAGCTCCATCACCCAGCCATGCTGGGGGCAGATCCTGCACACAGGGAAGGAAAGGAGGAAGGGAGGAAAGGAGGAAGGAAGGAAGGTCCATGTGTCTGTAACACCTTCTGTAGCTGCAGTCTCTCTTGCAAGATGTGAAGCAGGGGCTGTGGTTACACTTTTACACAACAGCTTCAAGGGCTCAGAGCTCACTCTGCTGAGGAGCCGTCCTCTCATCATTCAATTCCAAAGGCAGGAAATGCAGAGGCAAGGGCAAAGATGTCTTTGGAGCAGGGAGGATGGGCAGAGGCACCTGGAGGGAAAGGAGCTGCTGGCAGTGGAAGTGAACTGCCTGGGGACAGCACGGAGAGCCAGCACGTATTCCTGGAGGAGGGAGAAGCCGCAGCAGATGGTGGCTCACTAGAAACAGATTAAAGCAGCTGGTACGGAAACAAGATGTGGCACCGAGGGTCGGCTCAGATCCGAAACAAACTGTTCCTACCAGAGCTTGGGCTTGGTTGGGAAAGGAGAAAGCTGTGCTCATTCCCTCCTAAACACGAGGAGGTTGGAGACTGCGTGCCCCATCTCTGCCAGGAACAGGGACCTCAAGGGCTCAGATAACCCGAGGAGTGGCGCTGGGAGGAGCGGGAGGCGGTGGGATGAGCTCCCTCTGCGCTGGAGAGATTAATTTCCTCTCACACCCACTGCAGCAGTGCTCCTGAGTGATGAAGTGTCCAAACCCTGGTGCCAGTTCAGTGTGTGACAGACACATCAATTTGCCCTTCAGCTATCCCACCTAGAAGTGGGTGGATTTTGGGAGCAGGCATTCCACGCTGCAGAGCCTGGCATGGCTGAACCCAGCATGCCTCACAAGGAACAGAGCCTGCACCCACCTTTAGAACCCTCTTTCACCTAGGAAATATAGCTGTGGGACAGGCATTTTAGTACCTCTGTGATATTGAAAATTTACATGTGTGATGAATCACATCACCTTAGACAAATGGAATCACAGAACCACGAAGGTTGGAAAAGACCTCCAAGATTGTTGGGTCCAACCTGTGACTGATCCCCACCTTGTCACCCAGACCAGAGCACTGAGTGCCACCTCCAGTCCTTCCTTAAAAATCTCCAGGGATGGGGACTCCAAATATCCCTGGGCAGCCCCTTCCAATGTCTGACAGCCTTCTACATTTCTAAATACATTAAGCACTTCCTGAACTGCAGATATATCCAGTCCAGAGCTGGGATCCACTATTGTCCTCACTCCCAGGACACAGACTGGTTTGGATACTCCTCCCTTCTCCTTCCTTAGGAAGATTGTCAGAAAAAGCCTTTTACTGCCCAAAGCATTATTGTTTTGCTTAGGTACCAGGCACACTTTTTACAAGAACAAAGAAATGAAAAATGTAGATATTTGCAGTATGTCTTATAAACCCTAAACTAAGATAAGATTTTAGAAAAGATTTACTCATGCTGAAGGCATAGCCTTCATATTTGCCATTCAAGTGCTTTTTCTGAGAAATATCTGATTTGGTAAGGCAAGGAGGTAAAGAACTAAACCTGTATTTCCTCATGATGTGTAGCTCTGCCATACAATAGTGCACAGTCAAGGGAAGAAAAGGGTGATCCCATTTAATAGAATTTGCAAAATTCTATTGCATTTTTACCTTTACTGAGAGCAGCAATTCTGGAGTGGAGGGAGGCCTCCTGTTCTTCTCAGGAGGGCTCCAGACAAGGCCAGGCAGTGTCTACTTGCTTCTCTTAGCTTTCAGCTGCTCCACTCTGATCATTTTTTTAAACAACTTTTGCTGCTGCTGCTCTGAACTTGGCAGGGAAAGTGAAACAGTAGGACAGAAAGGTTTCTATAGTGGATCAAAGGACACAACTGCCCCTGGAAGTCTTTCCTGGATAAATTAGCCTATGGGGAAGGTAAGACTATAGGGAAGATCAGTAACCATTTGCAAAGTAGCTTCTTCATGTGACTGCAGGTGGGACAAATCAAGCACTATTTGCTTTCCCTACATTCTGATTGAGTGTGACAACACTGGGGTGTTTCATCGTCCATGAAATTCAAGACGAGAATCTACAAAATAGGATCTCAACTCCTTAGATATCTCCCATTCCAGAAGAGAAATCCAGTATACCAGAATAAAAGAAATGAAAACTGCAACTTTACAAAAAGAATGCTACTTTTATTTTCAAATGCTGTAAAAAGCCTCATATAAATTTTTATAATGCTTCTATGTAACTTTCCCAACCACAACTAATGAAACAGTCTAGGAAAAATATAGCAGTTGCCATTTTGACTCCAAGAACGAGCTGCTGTGAGATCCCAACAGTAAAAGGACAAGGTACAGTGTGTTACAATTGCTCGTGTTATTGAGAAAGTGAGAGCACTTCCTACACATTACCTGGGCTAGACTGCAGCATTCCCTGCTTGCTGGGCACAGGAGGAATGTCACCCCTGGGGAAGGAGCTGACAGCAGAGCTGTGTGCTGTTCCTGGTGCCCATTCCTGGTGCCTCCCAGCTGAACTCCCCCCAGCAGATGCCCTTATCCCAGACTGTCTCCAACGGCTCAGGTGGGGAACAATTGACCTATAAAAATAACACCTCTATAACTCTCCAGCAAGGCAAATTGAACAGTGCAAATGCAGTATCAACAAGATTTGATTTCTGAATGCTGGCAATTTTTTTTTAAACTCCTTTTGCACATGAGACAACCTCTGCTGATGTCCTGTACCTAAGGCCACTCACTCATGCTGATTTGGAGATGGAACGAAGTGCAAAAGCTCAGCTGCAGTTCCCAATCCAAGCTTCCTCCCCACTCTCAGGGAATTCCAATCCAGAATTTGGATTCAGGCTCTCCACTTCCACCGATGCACTCAAGTTTTCCCTGCTGGAATAGGTAAACGTCCCAGCAAGCCTCTGATAACAACTTGCATACACAATTTCACGTTTTAACAAAAGTTTAACAAAACATACTTCCAGAAAATAAATTTTCACATGGTTGCAATCATCAAGCCATTTCAGGATCTTTGGTACTCCAAGAGTAAGAAAAATAAATGGCACAGTGACAAACATTGCCAAAGGAAAACACACAACCATCCAAAAGAATCAGACAGAATTAACAAAATTAAAGATATGTTGCACTTCAATTTTTTTTGAAAGCCAGTGTAGATTAACCTACTGTCCTCTTTAATCCATTACAGTGTCACAGTTTCACCTTGGAAAAAAAACCCCTATCATCCTAAAAGCAGTAGTTAATATTGTTTAATTTGACTTATTGATTAAAATAATGCTATGTTTACAAAAACTTTTAAAAAGTCAACTACCACAATACAGGAGTTTATGCTAGATAGGCTGCAGGCTGTTTCCTTATGGATATAACTCCTATGTGAGCACTGATATGATTAATCATCTGCAGTTTTAAATTAGTATTATCTTTAGTGTTGCAAATAGAAGGGTTGAGCTTCTTCTTGAGTTTGTAAACCAGTGAGTATGTACAGACATAGTTGTTTAATAGATAGCTTTAAATTAAGTGTGTATTTCTCTGCTCTCCCCTAAGCCTCACAGAAAAAAAAAATCACCAGTATCACTGAGCATTTGCAGTTTCCATGAAACTGAGTTTGTCTCAACAAGTTTGAGCAAAGACTTGTTTGTAGGTCATGTTAATGGGGTTACTGTGCTCTTCTGAAAGGTGGTGTTTGCAGGAATTCCAATTCCAGTGCACACGGTGCCCCATGGATGAGACTGGAAATTAAAACCACTGAAAATTGTTTTGAATAGCAGTGTCCTTTGAGGCCAAGTTTGCATCTCAGGATTTTTTTATTTTCTGCCTGAGCTTCCCTGTTTTGGAGTCAAGGCATTAGGAAAGACATTTCCTTTCCTGAGAAGCCTCAGGAGCTGTTGGGGCACTGGCAGAATGACGCCTGAAAGGTGGACTTAAGTGAGTTATTGTTTTTGTACAGCCTTTGGATGGCCACAGGTTGAGCCTCAGGACACTGAAAAGGCTAAGAACAATACTGGAGAATTTTTAAGGACCTTGCCCCAACAGCAGTACAGGGATGTTAATTCATGTAAGGTCTGGGAAGCAAATCTGGGAGATCAAGGAACTGTTCCCACCTCAGTCCAGCATTCAGGCAGAAGCTCAGCTTAACTTTGCTCTGATATAACACTGGATGGGCCTGAGGCAATGGCTACTCCTCTTTGAGGAACTGAAGACTGAAACTGGTATAAATAACAGATATTAGATGCTTCAAGGGAGACAAAACCATGGAGGGAAAGGCTGGATCAGGGATCCTGACTGGATCAGGGAGGACTACCTGCTCATCACAGGCACTGATGCACAGAAATCTTACTGGCAAAAGGGCTCTTATGCAACAGATGAACATACAAATAATTCTGAACAGCTGATAGCACAGTGCCTAACAGCAATAAATATTTCTCTGATGGCTTTATAACAGTAGTTTCCATATTGCTACAATAGTCTGTCCAGTGGAATCTTTCCTGCTGTACACCAAAACATCCTGTGCTCCACTCAGAGGGGGCTGCAAAGGTTTTAGGGTGCCTTACACTGATGTTAAGAGGAGGGAGACAGCAACTGTGACTCTGCTTGTTCAGCCACTGGGGAATTGTTCATTGCTGTACATCTCTTTTGACCAGAAAATGATAGCAGAGATCTCTGCTGGATGTGACAGATTCAAAGCCCTGCAGATAAGCTGTGAGTACAGGCAGAGAAAAATCACCAGCGACCAGATAATTGCAAACTGCTCAGGGAGTACAACTCAGTCCTGAACTGCTGCTGGGCTGATGAACAAAACCAGAGCCTGCACATGGAGCTATTTCTGCTTCTGTTTGCTCTGCCTGGGGGAAGGAGACCTGGCTTGGCTGTCAGGTTGTCACCACCCTGCAGACTGGCCACAAGAACATTTAGGTGGTCCCTGGAATTTGAGCTGCAGGCTCAGCTAATCCCTTCTAATCCCATGGCTGTGCCAGGTGAAGATCCTGGAAGAAAAGGAGAGTTTGAGTCTACTGGGACACTCCATTTCCTCTATGTGAGCAGAGGCTGTGATTCCAGAGAGGTTAGAGCAGGATCCCTTCTGCCTGCAGCTGCTCAGGGAGGAAAAAAAAAAAAAAAAGCACCAATCTGCTCACTTCTCTAGAACACATTTTGTACAGAGAGAAGAGAATGTTTGAATTACGAGCAGCTTTAGAGCAGAGGCAGGATTGCAGTCTTGCAAACTGCCATCTCCTCAAAACTTTGCATCAGAGTGTTTCCCTTCTGCTAAAAATATTGATACTTTTCATTCAGATTCGTTTTTTCTTCTGAAATTGCCAACAGGCATCATCACCTCTAACAGCAATACTGCCACTGATCATTTAAAGCAGAAATACCACTAGATCACAGGGACTGTCTCACTGCCACACACTGTGGGAAAAGGGACAAAAGGGATGACGATAAAGAGCTGACAAAGTCCTGCACTGGCACACAGGGAGGCCCAGAGGACACTGCTATTTAAAATAATTCCATGTGCTACACTCATGGGGGATCTGCAGACCACAAATGGAACACCCTTGAGCAACTGCTCAGAGAGGTTTGCAAATGTGGACAGTTTCCTTTATACTGCATATCTAAACCCCACCAGGTGAGCAGTACAACAACAATGCTGCATCAAATGATATGTTTCCCTCCTGGGTGGATTAGATGGTTTACAGTACAAACAAAGCCACAGTACAGAGAGGCATAATTAACCGTTATCCACACGTAGGCAGTGCAGGAAAAGCGATGCATGTTCCTTTTATTCCAGTACCTTTGTATAATAAAATTAACAAAAATATTCAAATATTAAAAACAAAAAGGAAAGAAAAACAAAAAGAAAAAAAAAAAAGCCAGCTGGCACTGCCAACTAATTCCTGTAGTAGTCTTAGAAATCCTAATCCTGTAGAATTTCTGTGTGAAATCGATGCACACCAGAGTCGATGTGTTGATAACTAACGCCAAGCGGGCCTGGTGATGCAGCTACCTGAGGTCTGTGTTTGCAATTTCCTTTGGGGGGTTGTGTTCTGCTTCACAACTTCCCAGCTTTCATGTAGGAAGGGATGGAGCCACGCTGGGTGAGCCCTTCAAACCTCTTGTAGGTGTAATTGAGGAAAACCCAGTCTTTGGATTTGTAGTCAGGTTCCGTCGTGTTTGGCACTAGAATTCAAAAACAAAAGCAAACACACATTAAAACAGTTAAACCCAGGCTGCTTCTGAGAGGAGTTTTCACAGAGCTAAAGAGCCCTGAACTCTTATTTCCTGAGTCAGCAGAAACTCCTGGAAGAAATCCTGTTTCTAATCAGGTCAGCTGCCTTTTGTCAATGGTCTGACTTATAATTTCAGGATAAACTCTGAAGCAAAAACGGGGGGTTTTTGTTTTGCCTTTTTTTTAACTATGTCTACACACTCTACCAGGTTTCCATACCTTGACAGAAGTGTCTAACACACCCACAGGATACACAATTACAAACCCCATTACATTTCTGATATTCTGATTTTTAGGTATCTACACATACAGTACCATTTTCAGTGGGTCTGAAATGCCAAAATAATACAAAAATGTTCTCGGCATTATCCAAAAATGGATTTAACCAGCCTAGGCACTGGAGATGGGTTGCTTTGCATCAAAAGGACAAACTTCCTCACCATTAAATAAAAGCCATTTCAGAAAAAAAGAACCAAGAGCTTTTTTGAATAATTCTTATGGCTGTTAACACAGCTACATTTAGCAGACAGCAATTAATTGCTGTTAAACATCTGCCAATCTTTAACTAACTGAAAACAGGGGGACCTGGGACTATTTGTATGCCACAGAACCAAGCCTTTTACATATGAAAATTTCCTGTAACTTGCCAAGAGAACTCAACAACTAAAAAAAACCCTGAAGTGATTTACAGAGCCACTCAGGTTCATGAATTACTGTGTTAAGTAATCAGCTGTCTGAAAATTCTTACCCACAAATATCTCAACAATTGTGTTTGGCACAAACCTCATAAGTCACTGAAGATGAAAAGCAAATCAGTGCATGATGTTTGACCAGAATCTGGTTAGACAGACTGCCTGGCAGAAAACTCTACTGGCTTTCTGTGCTCACTACCTGTATAAATAATTTTTACCAATGGGTTTGAATCTTAAAATCTCTGGGCTTTGCAGCTATCAGCAATCACAGGTTTACATTCATATTTCAAAGAAAAAATAGAGACTTGATCTAGAGACTAACTGGATTGGGGCATCAGAAAAAAATAATATAAAGAACAACAAAGGCATCTGTGCAGTATTCTAGCATGTCACAGATGGAGACTTGGAATTTACAATGGCAGTCTCACCTGGCTGTAAAATGTCCGATTCAGGAAATTCATCGAAGTTGGAAGTATCATCAATACTTTTGATTTCTATAGGGATTGCAGCTGGTCTTTCCCTGCAAAAACAGATAAATGCCAGAAGAGTGAATATTGTGAAATGAGATATGAAGTTCCAGTTTTAACTTAGCTTTTTACACTTACAACTTCTCTTAATGCAGAGCACAAGGGTTCCACTGAGTGCCTCACAGACCAATCTGACTCTCTGTTTGCTGACACCATGGGGAGATTGTTTGGTTCCCTGTCTCCACTGGTGCCTTCCTGGCAGGCTTGGGACAAACATAATTTTCCCATTAAGTGAGAGAGCATCCCACACTCATCTGCCACTCAGCTATCACCCTGATCTTGTCCCCAGCCACCACTGTGGTTACTCTGTTTCACAAACCCAACCCAGCAGGATTGCACTTGCACCCAGAGCTTTACAATTCCAGTGCTCATCAGCCTGGACCTCATCCAAGACCTTTGGGCTGTAACTCCTCTTTGTGACACTCAGCATCTCTCTCCCAAACCAGGCTGGCTCTGCTTTAGCACCTCCACAGTCAGGGAGCCCTTGAAGGAGTTTTAATGTGTTTTTTGAAACTGTGCCACCAAAATGTTCACACTGGGACACAGCACTGAGGGAAAGGCGGTGATTTACACCTGTAAACTCAGCACAGTTCTAATTACTGCACTTACAATTAAATCCACAGCCACCCTACAACATTTTTTTTCCATTCTGGGCAGTCTGGAGCAATCTGAGGTATCTCAAGACAGTTAAACTCTGACCAGTTCTATGAGTGTCAGCAAGGCCAGAAAACCTTCAGTGTCACCCACCTACTGCCAGTAGCTGCCTTTCAAAATGAAAGCTAAATTGGAAATAATTGTCCTTGATATCACACTACACAAAATTCTTGCTTTCATGGCTTTTATTCTCCCTGTAAAACACATGTGTATGTACATACCTGATATGTCCCCAGTCTACTCCTTCAAAAAATGGATGACTTTTTATTTCCTCTACTCCATTGCTACCAATTCTGTTTTCTGAGTCGATACAAAACCTGAAAAAAGGGGAAAAAAACAAAGGGAATGTTTTATAATAAATTCGGACACAAGCAACAGTATCCAGTATCAAGAATTTCAAGGAGTAATTTCAAATATTTCCACCACTTGGGGTAACATCAAAGCAGCCCATTGCATCAAAGAGAAGGGAAACAGTAGAGGCAGAACTTTGTTAAATGCAGAAACAAAAACCTATGATACAAGAACTGACACCTTTTCTAAACTGCTGCATGGCCATCTTGCAGGTCTGTGAAAAGTTGCTGCATGTTCTGGTCGTGTAAGATCAGTTTGGAATGGAGGCTTAAATCCCTACTACTGACAACTCCTCTGTTCTCAACTATTTTAACATCCCTGTTTCAAAGTAAAGCTAAGAAGAACAGATACACTTAGTAAAACAGGACTGCTCTCTGATGTCATATTTTGAATCCCAATGAGCCAGCCCATTCCAAACATGCCATGTCCTTATTCTACCCCTTCCCTTTCCTCAGAGGTGCGGGGGTGCAAAGACCCAGGGCCTGTTTCTGACGCAGCCCTGCTACATAACCTCAGCTCAGACCCCACAAAAATTGCCAGTTTATGAGAAGCAGCCATGAAATAGCAGGAAGAAAAAGGTGAAATCAGAGACAGAGACAGGATAGGTGAGATGGGGACTGTTACCTGCTCCAGCAGGCAGACAGGAAAAGCCTAAAATCCTAAAGAAGGAAAACAGGGAGGTGGAAGCTCTCTGACAGCAGCTCAGTGACCTCAAGGATTTGCTCCAGGGAGCAGCAGAGGCTGACCCTTCTCCTCTGGACGGGAAAAGCCTTTCAAGTATCTCATCCAGGAGATGGGAATACCAACATTTACCTAGGAATTCATGAAATCCCAGCCATCTTCTGCATGTGCAGCACAGCAGGTTAGGCTATAAACTGTCTCCAATTATAGCTTAAAGTTCTTTTGCTTGTAGTTGGGTTCCAGTGAGGAAGAAAACCTGTCTGTATTTGTACTGCAGCCTGGCAGGCTGGGTGATGCCAAGGACTAACAACAGACCTCAAACTGCAACAACACTCAGCCACAGGATTTGTCAGGCTTTGTCTGAACTTGAGCTTATTTTAGTTTGGATTTATCTCTATCCATAACCCTTTAGCTTTATCTCCATTCCATCTCCCTTTAAGCTAAAACACATGTTGCCCAACTTGTCCATGCTGTAATGGACAATGTACCCAAAACCACGTGGTTGTTGTCCAACTTGTTTTGACCTAATTTTAATAGATTACCTATAACTAAGATGTTTTACCCCAATTGTAACCCTTCTTCTTGTGGAGGCAAACTGATAAATTCAAATACTCATTGTGTAAGCAGATGCATGAGCAAGACATGCTAACAAATACACTGAAATCTCTAAAAATTCCCCAAACACAGCCAGGATTGAGGAGGAAGGAATCCTCAGCAGTAATGCTGTACTCTGTTCAGCAAAGAACTTGGGATGCTGACAAGGAAGGTTGAGTAGAACAGGATAGAAATAGATACTGAAAATGCAATATAACTGTTTTACACAAACTTATTCATCAGGGTTAGCAACAATTCAATTATTTGAGCTGCTAGTATCACTGGCTGGATGCAGGGTAACTGTTTCTTGTATTTTATGTTTTGTAGGTTATTGGAGCATTGCTGGAACTAATAATAAATTCTAGTTTTGTGAAGTACATTCCCCTTTTTGCCTGTAACAAAATTGTATAAGGCTATAGCAGTAGCTTTGAAAAGGAAAAAAAAGGAAAAAATAGCAAACTCAAAACCAGTGTGCCCCCCAAACCCTCCCAGGACAAGAGAGCATTTCTTGAGCCTGACCTTGTCACCAAAACCCTCACAAAAACCTCAGTGCAAACTAAAAATTGAGACTTTGAAAGAAGTGAGTAAATCCAAAACATCCCATGATTTCTGTTCAATACATTAAATGCTGGTGAGTGGTTATTTTCTTGCCACCTCAGAGAAGAAAAAAATCCTGTGTTGATCACTTTATTTTTGGTCTGCTCTGTTTCTCCTTGTACCATGGTACAAATCAAGATTGTTCCAGCTTATTCTTTCATGTTAAACAAATGGCAAAGGGAAAAAGAGTTGAAAAATCCATCAAGGATGGTGACAGAAGAAACCAGCCTTCCCTCCAACATAAAGCTTCCTTCACACAGAACAGGAGTTTACCCTGATGGAAGATGACCCTGGCTGGGCAAGAATTGGGTTTTTCTTACTGACCTTAGAATTAAATCCTTTGCTTTCTCTGAAATGGGCACCTCTGGAGGAAATACCAACGTTTCTTTCCAGTTCATAACTTTCCTGTAAGTCTCTTGTGGAGTTTCTGAGCAGAAAGGTGGATACCCTGCACAAACAAATAAAGAATTAATAAACTTATTCCAGGAGAGCAATGAGCTGGGCCTCTGCTTTTATCACTGAGGCTCCCAAATTTAACAAGGATTAGCCAGAGGTATTCTCTTCTGAACTAATGGAACCTGTTACCTTAGAACAACTCTTAAGTTGGGGTTTTTAACATACCTATTAGCATTTCATACATAATCACTCCCAAGGACCACCAGTCACACAGCTTGTTGTACCCAGTCTGCATAAACACTTCTGGAGCAATATAGTCTGGGGTTCCCACAGTAGAATATGCCTGGAAAAAAGGAATCATCTCCTTAGAAGAGAAATACTGCAGTTTTACACTTGGCAACACCTTTTCCTGGGGATACAGGATCTTGTTGTTTGGGTGAGCAAGAATGCGTAATTTGAGAATTCACAGGAACTAAAATCCCAAGAATATTATTCTTTTATACTAAAAACCAGAGAGAACCTCAAAAATTAATATGATGAAATCACAGAATATTGCAACTGCAATATCAGAAGGTCATCTTAGCTAAAGTTTCAGGTAGCTGCATTATAAAAATACTCAAGAAGTTCTATTGTTGTGGTCTTTGTTTATTTTTAAAGGCATAACCAGTGGTAGATTCCCAGGTGTGACACTCATGATACACAAGCTGTGTATTGGGAATTTCTCTTTACTGATGAAAAATCTTCCATGGGGCAGGAGGGAGAGAAAAAAACCAAAATACAACAACAACAACAACAAAAAAACCTTAAGACCAAAAAAGTCCCCCAAAAGCAGTTTTGCCACAAAAATATTTTACTTTTATTTGTCTGACCAAAAAGAGACACTTTGTTTGATTGAACAGACCTGAGAGATTTAGGATTGAACCAACAGAAAACCAAAAACGTGGCTCCTTCTCCAACAGTGTTGATGCAAGTTGTCATTTTGACCTTTTATTGTCTCTGTGGGACTGTTCTTCACCACACAGTTCTGCCACATCAGCCTTTACTGGATTTGAGATAAAGTCTTTTCAGAGATCTAATTCCAGGCTGGAATAAGGCTGTGAAATACAGCCCCATGAGGCAGCATGGTGGCTGCAATGTGATCTCATTCTGTCTCGTGAGGAAAGAAGAGATCACTCTAAATCTGTATGGGAATACAGTAGATCACTTTTTTAAAAGGGTGTGGAAAAATAAAAGGTTGCAAAATTTGACAGCTGAGATTTTTTGGTGAAAATCATGGGCAGGGATGGAAGTCTGAAACCCCATGGCTGACAGACACTTTGTTTTGGTTCAGTTTATGCCACAAGTCCCCCTGTTATGTGACCACTCTTCACCACAAACCCAGGCTGGGGCACTCCAGCACCAACACCCTCCCACAGCCTTTCCACCACATTCCCATTCAGCAGGATGGGAATTCCCCACAGTTCCCTCAATAGGAGTCCTGCAGCCACACATCTGCTGGTGACTGAGCTGGAATCAGAGCCAGGAGCCCACATTGTCCACAGCAGGTCCATGTGCTCCAGACACACCTTGGCCATAGGGCTGAGGACACCTGAGGGCTTGGGCCAGATACTCACAAGGGAAACAAAGGCATAGAGGAGAGCAGGGTATTCCAATCTGGACCCTCTTCAGTTATTTGTGATTTTGGAAGCTTGTGGAGCCACATATAAGGGCCTTGCAGATTTTAAAAAACCAGGAGCATTAGCAGTGAGTTTAATTTAACACTTGCTGTAAATAGTTTAAAAGCAAAACAAGAATTATACATTATTTAATTAACTCACCAGCTGTCGCCTGTTCTTCTTCCATGTTTCTGCTTTCCTCTTTGAGTTCATATTCTGAAATGCTAATTTACAAAGTAGTTATTAAATAACAAATGTATTTGTGAGACTTAAGAGAAAAAAAGATTTATAGGGCTCCAGTTTTAAGTAACTATTTTGTACATTTAGAATAGTTTAGTCTAGAAACCAATACTTGATTATAACTGGAAAAGGGAACATGAGAATAACTACTGTCCAATGCACAGCTGACAATCATGTAAAGTAGGACACATATCAGCAATTCTAAATTAGAACCTGCTAAAATTTTTAGATCAGCTTCTGAAAAGTTTCATGAGACTGTCACTGAATTCAGTCCTTTGGCACATGGCACCCATGTCCCTCCTGAAAGAGCAGTTCTGTAAACTTCACCAACATTATGAAAAATACATTAAAACATAGATACATTACATTAAGTGTATTCATATCTGTGTATGAATGTGCAAAAATACATGACCACTGCAGAAATCATAATTTCTTGCCTGTGAAATTCTCCCATGACCCAGGGAACAAGCATTTCCAGTTTCCCAATTAAATGCAATCAGCCTGTCTCATCTTGCTTATCCCAGCAGAAACACAGGTACAATGTACAGCTGCAGCTCAAAACCATTTACATGTTAAACTAGGACAGCTCATACTCACAGAAGTCACTTGGTGGGTTGTGTGTGAGGTTCCTGTAGAACTCTGTTCTGTGGGCTTTCTTTAAACCTGTGCAGAGCCCAAAATCTGACAGCTTTACATGACCCTAAAAATTAATCAAGAGAACATTAAATCATTATTTAGATAGGTAGTGCTTGGAAATAGAGTGTTTTAATCACTGCACATGCCCTCTCAGGCTGTGACAGACTGGCACAGGACAAGCAGGGAAGCAAAGACTGAATTTTGGTGAATTGAAAAGGTCTGTTTTCTCTCCAACAGGCTATGGCCTCCCAGGGATGGTTACATCTACAATTTCCCAACAGCTGAAGGCAGATACTTTGCCTGGTTTTGTTTTGAACTGGATACCACCTGTGACTGAGAAAGCCTCCAGGACAAAATTCCTTTGCTTTGTTTTGATGGTAACCTTGGCTTTAATCAGGTTTCCAGATATCACTGCAGATAGAACCCATCAAACCTGACAGACCTGTGCATGCTGTGATAATGCCTGGCCTCCATGATCTTAAAGATCTTTTCCAGCCTAGATAATTCCATGATTTGGTGATGCTTACTGGGTGCATTTCATGGCCAGAATGGTCAGTCTAACTGAGGGAGTTTCCACAGGTGAGTGGTGATGAAATAAATGTAACTGTAGGAATTGAACATTTAGCATTGTCTGAATTGTCCATAGCTACTTCAAGGTGCTTGAAAGGAAGGGTACCACCTTTTAATGTGTATGAATATCAGCATCTGGTCACCCTGTGTGGTTTTTCTCCCTTAAAAGCCTTGCCTTAAAGTGGTTAAATGGCTTCTGAGCAAGATTTGGCTTTGTTTAAACATACTGGTGTTCTCCAAGGAAAATACAGTGGCCATTCCCTGCTTCCCTCCAGCCAGTTTAAATCTCTGGGGTGGCACCAGTGGCTCCCACTGCTCAGCAGCAGGATGTGCAGCCTGGGATCTTGGAAGCACCAGCAGGTGGTGAGGCCAGTACATGCCTTGGCATCCAGCAGGAGATTGTCTGGCTTGATGTCCCTGTGGATAAATCCCAGCTGGTGAATGGCATCGATGGCCAACACGGTCTCAGAAATGTAAAACTGGGTCTCCTCCTCTGATAAAGTGTCCTTCTTCATTAGTAAGGTCATCATGTCACCTCATCAAAGAGAAGAAAATACAGCTTAGGGATCAGAACATTTTAAACCACAAAACTATAAGAAGCCCCAGTAGAATCCAAATTCAACCTTGTAACTGGTCTTACATTTACTAATCATAAAACTATTACTGCAAGGACCTACAAACCCAACTTACTTTAAAAATCCTAAACAGGAATTTTAATTGAATGGCTCAGGAAAATAGAGTGGATTTTTACACACATTAAATTTATTACACAAACTGTTTGAATAAGGGCTTTTCTTCTGTTTTGTTTTTACTGTTAACAGCTTCAGTTGTAAAAAGTAGAAATTTCTATTAGAATAATTATTTAATTCAAGTCTATTTAATGCCCTTTCAACCTTTTTCCTTCCCCTAAAACTCAGTGAGGGTCCCATGACTGGGACTTCATTTAAAGGAGTGCTAACACTTTTATTTTCACAAATTATACAGCATGCTTGTTTCTGATATTTTATAAAGCTGCCAACAAAAGCTAAGGAAGAAGTACCTGTATCACCTGATGCCACAGCACCCAGCTTACCTCCAGGTAAAAACTCCATGATCAGGTAAAGGTTCCTTTTATCCTGGAAGCTGTAAAACATTTTCACTACCCAGGCTCCATCTGCTTCAACCAAAATATCTCTTTCTGCTCTGATATGGGCCACCTAAAATGTTTCAGAAAATATTATTATTAAAGGGCAAATATTGAAATATTTCAACAAGGAACATCACATTACACTCCTAGCCCTACAGCACATTTTCATGACCTTTACCAAAGGAACAATTTTCTAGCTCTTTCCACACTCATATTTTCCATTATTTTTTACAAGATCTAGGGTTTCTCGGGAAACACAAAGCACAGCTTGTTAAGCTGGTTCTGTTTGTTAGAAAGAACTGACAAAGCTGGTAGGAAAAGTGTAAGTGAGTTCAGGAATATCTGACCCTGCTCAGGATAATCCAGTTCCAGCTAAGGCTTTGGAAAATATATGGAAAGCTACTAGCCTATAATTTGCTGGAAATGAAGAATAATGGAGATTGGAAAAGAAGTGTGTGTTTTCACTACAATGTACCCTCATCCTGGGGGAAAAATTAAAGACATATGCATGGAAAAACATTTCTTGACAGCTGCAAGAAAAGCAGCAAACACTCTTCTGCATCAGTTCCCCAGTTCTACTGGTGAGGAACATCTTTACATGAATCTTGTCACAGGGTTGCTTGGGGCAAAGGCTCTACCTCTGCAGGAGACACTCCAACTTGGATTTATATGGCTTTATTTTTAGTCTTATAGAAAGTATTTTTCTACCCTCCACTCCTCAGTGCAGCTCTAAAATACAATAGGAAAACTTGGCTTTACAAGAGACAGGATTTCTCCCAGATTTTTACCAGGCTTGGGAAAAAAAAAATACTAGAAGATGTCTTTATGTGTGTCCTCTGTTGCTCTCCATGGAACAAGCCAGGCAATGACAATTCCAGCAGATAAACACTCTCCAGGGAAGATCACTGTCCCAAACTGAATGTAGAACGTGAGCTCAGACTCCTTCCCACATCATGTTCTGAAATGGGGGCAGCACCACACAAATCCTGGCTGCTCTGCACACCCTGCTGCTCCTCTGGGTCCCTAAATTCAGGGCATGGGCTGCAGGAGACAATATAATCTGTGCCAGGAAAAAAAAAAGTACCACTACTGCAGGAAAATGCTGTGCAAACAATAGGTAAGGTTTGGACTAGTATGAAAAAATTCCTCTTATCTCTTGAGACATCTACCCTTGATTTCTTTGCTTTGTCATGCTAAAGTACTTGCTGTGTCCTCACAGTGAATTGTTAGCTAAAAAATAAAGCAAAAACCTAACCAAACTAATAAAATCAAAGCAAATAAACCCCCAAAAAGATTAATCCAACTATAAAGCAAACCCAAGGAAGACAAAGCTGTTGGAACAATGTAATTTCTGCTGGTTTTCTTTAAAACATCAAATACCTTGGTTTTTACTTTGGCACAAGATTATTTTTCTAGAAGTACTTTCCTTGAAATGCAGTTTTAGAGATTCAATACTATAAGCTCCATGTTGATAACAGGAGAAAAATAAAATCTTTGTCACTATTCCAAATTGGCTGTAAATAAAGTATTTTTAAATGCAGTTTACATGACCTTATTTCCTAACTTCTGCTGCTTTTGTGCTATGGTAGCAACACCACACACCCTTTGGACTGCCAGACCGTTGCAGGTGCTTTCAAAGGTGGAAAACACTTTCTAGACAGGGTAAGTTTGAAATTTAGGGGAATTATAGGTCACAAACCTGCTCTTTCTCCAGCATATCTGCTTTTCTCAGTATCTTCATTGCATAAATGTGACCTGTATCCTTCTTCTGAACGAGGCGGACCTTTACCAAGAGAGAGAACCCAGTCAGTCTTCTCTGCCTCAGAAACCCACTGGAAGGCTCCCAGTTGCCAGGCATGGAAAAGTTATCTTGTTAGATATTTAAAAACACATTTAAATACGTTAAATATTGAAAAAGGAATTATTCTGCACTATGTACAACATTAGCACTAGTGAAGAACAGTTTTTGTTTTAGGAAAAGTCAGCAGGCACAGTGAATTCCAGGAGTGTGTAGGTTAAACTCCAGGAGGAGAAATAACTGAAGTGACACAGGGCAGAAAGGAGGTTTAATCAAGAGGAGCTGTGCTACTGCAAAGCCATAATTTCAGAGGGCAACATCAGTGTGGGAAGCCATGGGAAACTAAGTGTCTTTCCAGAAGCCTTGGGAAATCAATGCATGTGATTAATCACTTATCACTGGGAGAATGGCACAAATAGCTGCAATAAAACAATTCATTAAATTGCCATCAGAATGTTTCATTACAGTGGTCAATCCCATTTTAATCTCCTGTTCAAGCAAGAATGCCACACACCTCCCCAAATGCTCCTCTTCCTATGACTTTCAAGGACTCGAAGTCATCCAAGCCGAGCCTGGTCCTCTTGAGCCGCAGGAACTCGGTTTCCTTGCGAGCGTGCTCTGACCGGCGCAGCTTTTTCTGAGGACACAGCACAGCAGTCTGTCAGTCATGTGGCAGCAGAGAGTCAAGGTATGCACCCTCCTTTCCTGGGAAGCTCTTCTCTGGAATCCCAACAGGAGAAAAACTTCTCCTTCTACATTTGCTTCTGAGTTTCTCAAAGTATGATCCTTGAGTATGGTCTTTTCTATAAAGACTCAGGCACAGTGTCACTTTTTTTGGTGGATGGTGATGTTTTATTTTTGTTAGTTAGTTATTAAAAAAAATAATAATAATGAAGAAAAACTACCATACTAGTCCAAATAAAGTGTATCAGTCCCAAGGCCAAAGTCACTGCCTGAGGCAAGGACTCTTCATTTTGGGCAGTGTGAAGGATCAATAAAAGCTGAAACTTGTACCCCACCAAAAAGAGTGATGACAGGCAACAGGGAGCTTAGCAAGCAGCAGAGGCCCTGGTTACAGAACTACAACAAAATCCATTTGGTTTATGGCAGACAACCATTCAATTCTCAAAGAAAAATCTGTCCAAATTCCATCATCTATTTTGTCTGATGAAAATGTCACCAGGATTCACCCCAAGAGAAGACAAATGCTGCTTCCAAAGACGCTGAGATCTCAGAGACTGCTACGGAGGTCCCTGGATCAGGCACCTGCCAGACTGTGCTGGGATTACAGCATCCTTTAAAGCCACAAGATGGCAATACACACCCACACTCATTTTTCCACTTCTCAGGAGTTACAGCAGCCACAAAAACTCCAAAATGACTGAGATACTCTTCCTACTTATTTACCAGCCTATCCTGAACACAGACATGGTATAATGGACCTCAGAAAAGCAACTTATAGACCAAAGTTCTAAGAAATGGCAACCAGACTGAGATCCCTCCTCATCCATATCCAAAAGCAGCAATGGTATGATGATTTAAATCAAGAAAAAATGGTTCAGCATTTTGCTTTCTACCCACTGGCAACTTCTTTTTCTAGCCAAATACAACAGCAAACAATTTTAATCTTCGAAAAGCTTGCTAGATACTTGCTATGGCCATGTCTCATAAGAACTACAGGTAACATGAAAAGCCTTGGATAGCTATTGCAAGTATCAGTCAAAGCATATTCCCAGCTTCCCTAACAAACAGGCTATTTAACAGGGGCAACATTCATGTACAAAATAAAACCTTCTGTCATGGTGGTTGATGTTTCTGTGAGCTCTTCAAATGCCCATTTGAAGCAGCCAGACAACAGCAAAGCAGTTTGAAAGGTTACTTAAGCAGCATTTACCTCCTCATCTGCAAGGCCTTCCTCCTCCATAGCCACTTCCAGCTTCTTCTGCCTACCAAGGAGAGAAACAGGGGATTGCACCTTTTATTATTTATAAAAACCAAACATAACACCACAGCAAGTCAACACCTTTGCTTCACATACTCCAAGTACTGAAGAATTTGTCTCAAATGGAAATTTGAAGGCAGACAGCCCCACTCCACACAGTTACTCATTTGTGTACAAAGCTGAGGAAAATGTAGAAGCAGATTTAAGCACATACTTATGTACTTGCAGAATCAGGCATTAAATATATATGAAAAACTACGTCATTAGAGTGATTATATCTTGTTGAATTAATTTTATCAATTAGGATTACAAACCAGAATAAAAATGGGTTTTTTCACCATTTCTATCTCAGCTCCAGCTTCCATCCCCTCTGTGTGACCACCTGCCCTGGTCACACACCTGGTCCTGCCCCACTTCCTCCCATGCCAACTAAGCTCTACTCCCTGCATGCACCATCTTCTCCCTCCCAGTGTCCTGCCCTGGCCTGGGCTCACTGTTCCAACTCTTTCACCAGTGCCATGCCAGGCTGGGAGGCTCTGAGTGAAGAGCAAAGCCTGGGAATACCCCACAGGTGGCAGGGGGTCAGCACATGGCGATATGGCTGCAGGACCCCTTCCTGTCCACCCACAGGGTGCTCCTTTATAGCTGCCAGCTTTCTGAAGGCTGGTTACCCCCTGCAGCAGGGAGGAATTCAAAGGCTTGGAGCCAGGCTGCAGATGCCTTTCTGCACTTTGGGAAGTACAGCAGGATTCTCTAAACTGCAGGCCCTTGATAGACAGTGTATTCTCCTAACTAGAAGCAACTCCATTACATGGAATAATGACTAACTATGATGAAGAGAGAAACCCTGCTGCTTGACTGAAAACCCTTCAATTAAAAACATATTACCAGGGGGATGATAATTTCACACACTAATGACAATCCAACACAACATTCATTATAATCAAACACTTGGTGCTTTGACACTTAATTCAAGTGGCACTTCAGCACCTCAGACAGGACTGGGCACTGCTGGGAGAAGCTGAGTGGAGATGACCACCCCATACTCCTGGGTACCAGGCAGCATCACCCAAGCAGATGGGGATTACATTATCCCCAAAAGTCTTCCTGCCCACCTGAGAGCCTCTCAAACCCTCCATCATCAACCCCTTATTTCTTTGCTGCCCTTTATTTCCACACCAGCTTTTTGCCTCCTTCCCTTACCCCATCAAACACCTCTCAATCCTGTTCCCTATCTCCTATACACTCCCTTCTGCAGGGTTTGGGAGTCTTGGCATGAGCTCCATGATGCAGAGCAGGAACAGACATCACAAGCCACTGCCTTACCCCAAACCAAGCTCCCACCCCTCAGTAGCTCTGCAGAGTTCATTCCCTGGGGTATATGCAGAGGAATCAGAGGTCACCAACCTCACAGTCTGCAAAATAACACCCTGCACAGAGGAGTTTCCCCTCAAAGTAACTGATGAGGAGGTAAACTGCATGAAAACACCAGAAGTGGAGCTCCTTGATCACTCAGTGACTGGAATGTTCACAGGTCCCCCCAAAGACAGCCTGTGCCCTCTAGGCATTCGCTCCCTGCCACCAGCTACAGAAAAACTTCCCAGAGCCATCCCATCCCTGGGGATTGAAATGCTCTTGAACAAAGCAAGAAAAGCTGCAGAAGGGTGAGAGGAAGCAGAGGCAGCACCTGGTTTCCCTCTCCTCGTGCTGTATAATGAGGTTGCTGTAGAAGTTCTCCAGCGTGAGTTTGGCCACCGTCACTCTCTCCCGGGTGTGGTTACTCATGGGAAAGGATGTTGTAGTCCCTGCAGTCATCGCCATGGTAACATGTACTGGAACAGAGCAGGTCAAATCATTACTCACTTCAAAAAGAAAATTAAAAATATATATATTCCCCTTTCCTACTCTTCATCTCCAAATTCTTAGGCCCTCTGGAATTCACAGTAAAGGCATTGCTCTTTAGATATAAGAAACTCTATTAAAAGCTGCCTTATAAAATTATCCCAAGGTAGGCAGGAGGATGTGCTACCCATTCTCTGAAAAATAACAACATGTTGGCAAAACAAAGAGTGAATCATAGCAAAGAGCACTCTGGGCAGCTCACCCAGCTGTGCTTGTCCACAAATAAGGAAAATGTCCCTCTGGCAGACCTGGGCCCAACCTGGGGGAGGGAAAAGGAGAAGGGGAAGGAGAGAGAAGGATCTGGCACCTCCCAGAGCTGGACTTGTCACAACGCTGTGACAATTTCAGACTCCAAAAATTCCAGATGCTAAAAAAAAAAAAAAAANNNNCAAAAAAAAAAAAAAAAAAAAAAAAAAAAAAAAAAAAAAAAAAAAAAAAAAAAAAAGTGGATGGGATAAAATGAGACAGCAAATGGACCAATCCCTTAACCCCAGTCCAGAGGAGAAGTTATTTCAAAGGTTAAGATAACCATCAAGAATATTTGAATTTTAAAGCTGTTTCACAAAGCTACACGTGGACAAGTAGTACTTATGGCTTAGGACACAGAGTCACTGGGCACCTAAAAACTGGGAAGAAAGCAGAAAGAAAGCAGAAAATCTGCTCCCCTTGAGAGCTTTCATCCAGAACCCAAAGAACTTGGATGTACTGGTACAACACTTTTTAATGCTGGCAAAAGACATCTCAGGGCAGTTCTGAATGTCCTGCAGCTAATCCAGGGAAGTCAGGGAAAAAAAAAAAAAAAAAACCCACAAAAATCTAGCACAGTTTGTTCTAAGATTCATGCCCTACCTGGAAGTGGGTTGATGCACTTAGGGGAACCTCATGGAAGAAAAGCATGAAAAGCAGCATCTCAGCCCCACTCTTATTTGGTCAGGTTGTTTTGAGGTTAGTTTTGGAAAATTACACAGAAGTACACATCTCAGAACCATGGAACGGCCTGGCTTGGAAGACACCTCAAATACCTTGTTCTCCACTCCCCTGCCATGGGCAGGGACCCCTTCCACTATCCCAGGTTGCCCAGAGCCCCTTCTGGCCTTGAGCACTTCCAGGGATGGGGCAGCCACAGCTTCTCTGGGCAACCTGTGCCAGGGCCTCATTACCCTCAGAATAAAGAATTCCTCCCTCATATCCAATCTAACCCTGCTCTATGTCAGTGTGAAGCCATTCTCCCCTGTCCTGTCACTCCAGGCCCTTGCCAAGAACCTCTCTCTCCATCTTTCCTGTGGGCTCCCTTCAGGCACTGGGCTTCCTTTTTATTATTTATTTAATCCTTACATTTCACCAGAGGATTGTGCAGAAGACAAATCCCAAATTAGGCTTAATTTAAGCAGATCCTAATAGCTTTTAAGGTGAGCTGATTAGGGGTTTCATACAGAAGAAAACTCGCACATCCACACTGGGGCAGGAGGATGGCTGAACTCTGCTCCAGGCTCTTTGTTTTGATTCTGCCTGCTGCACTCTGAGAGGGTGGGATTTTATCCTGTGGACTTTTCATGGGATCTGATGTGACAATAGGATATTTGTTGCCAGAAACGCAGCTGCTGTGTCACAAATAAAGGCGTTTTATAGCACCGTGTAGATATTATTTTAGCTGGTTATTTTGAAGTGCACAAGACACCAGAATTCTGAGAATAAAAATGTATCTCTCTATAAAGGCACAAAGAGGTTTTAATAGCCCCACAGCTGCTTCAATGTGATGCCAGTAGTTCTATTTTTTAATCAATCTTTTATTCCCTTCAGTTTTCTACTAAAGAAAGATGAGATCTGTCAATTCCTGGTAGTGTTTACTAAAAATTAAGCTGTTCTATTCTTCACACAGAGACATCCCCCACGCTGGACACGTCTCCAAAAGCTGGGAGAACTTGTAAGCACTTGTCTCACTGTTGTGTTTATTGTACAATTTGACACTTTTTCCCTCAATAGGTGGGAAGAGATAAATTCAAAACAATTGATAAGAGTAAATCAAACAAAGCAACTGGTGACCACACACATAGGCATCTGTGATTAAGTTATTTCAAGAAATGACCTAACAGAGCAAAAACCTGCCTTCTGATAATTTTGGAACATGAGGATAGAGCAGCATTAACCCAGGCTTGAAATGGATTAACCTTTACTTAAGGTATAGCAGGCACACTCTCATACCGGATATTTCTCCTTTGCACGTCTTGCATTCCTGGTAGGATAAAACAACACTTCAACTTGATTTCCTGTTCGTTTGTTTTCCCCATGCTCTACACTCGCAAATGCAGGCACTGCCAGACAGCAAATCCAAGTCACTGGGCTTTATTAAACTTGTAAAAAGGAGATCTCAGCTCCTGCACTGGCACCTCACACTATGAACAGGGGCTGACCCTCTTGTGTTTCACAGGAGCTAAATACAGATGAGTGGGGAAAACACCAAGCAAAACCACCACAAAGAAAATACTTGTAAAACCAAGTGATGCCTTAAGCTCTCCTGAGTCCCCAAAGTAAACAAAAAAGAGCACAGACCTGGCAGGAGGCGTGAGATATCCCAAAAAATCCTATGTGAGCTCACAGCTGAGAGAGCGTCTTCAGCCTTTTTCCTCCTGTGTCTCTGCTTTCACTAACAAGCCCTCAAACGCAGCACAAATGCACATCCCAGAAAAATATTCAGCTGGGAGTCACCAAGTATAGTCCTTAAGCATGACCTTTAAAAACAAATGATGCAGAGGGATGGGGGTGGGAAGGAAGGAGCTCCAAAACAGGACCTTTTATTGACAGCACACTACTTGTACTGACCTCACAACATTAACGGGAATGCTTTGAAAAGGTGCCACCCATAATTCTTGGAAATGCCCTCACAAGCCTACTAGTTCACCCAAATTCATGCCACTTCCATAATGGAACCATTCCACTCCTGCTGCATCACTGGAATTACTTTAGGCTCCCCAGACCATGAAGAAGGTCATATTCAACCAGCTGGCCACACTTAGCCAGAACTCCTCTGGCTGACAGGGATTGTTCTGAAGGGCTGGAACATCCCCAAATGCGAGGAAGAAAGACATCAAAAGGAAGTGATGGACAGGAGCCACTGAGCCCGTGGGACCAGGGCTCGGAGCTGCCAGGAGCAGGGATGCCATATGTGCTCCTGGCCCAGGAAATGAGCCCGTGCCTCCAGCAGGGATGGCTGGAATCCCAGCCTGAGCTCTCCCGATGCCTGCTCGGCACCTGCAGCACGGGGATAAGGAGTTATGCATGTGCAGCAGCCAGGGAAAATCTTACCACCAGAGGCAGGAGAGAGAACGGCACAGAGGGGAGGAGAGGAGGGGTGTTCCCAAAGGATTAGGGAAAGCAGAGAACAGCAGCCAAATGCTACTGAACTGGAGTTTTCAATAGATGTCTCCAAGCAAGTCTCTCCTGATCCATCATTGAATAGAATATGTCAGTTGGAAGGGTCCTCTCCCTCCTGGTGGAAAAATGTTGCCTAGGCAAAGCATACATTTGACCTTTTTATTCCTATATCTTTCCTGATTGGGAAGCAGAGAAAGGCCAAGCAGCATTGACTACAACTTCAATCTGCATTCCCATTTGTCACAACAGCTCTAAATCAAGCTCTGCATCTGTTTGCCTGGAGTTTCCGCCATTTAAACCCTCACACCCAGATTCTGCACCACTGGGAACTCCAAACCCCACATCCTCTCTGGAGCACCTCTTGGCAGCTCCCACAGCCTGTCATTAATGCTTTCATGAAACTATTGGATTAAGTCTCCTGTTAATGACTGCAAAAACCACTGAGGCATCCAATCCCACCTGCTGCAGCAGCTCTGAAGAGGAGAGATGGAAGAAATGAAAGCAAATGGAAAACTGCTCTGCCCTGAAACACAGCACTTTGTAGGATCACTTTCTAATCAGGAAGGGATAAGAAGATAGAATCCAAGTCTCCTGCACAGCTGTGCCAGTAAGAAAAGCCACAGGATATATCAAATCAGGCTGGATTTATACTATCAAATTAATCTGAACCTAAGTCACACAATGGAAATATTTTTCTTTTTGAAGCCATGTATGTAGTACAGTTGTACAGTAGCCCTAGAACAAATTTACTCAGGACTCAGTAAGTATTTAAGTTAGGGAACAAACCCAACATCCAACTCTGCCAGAGACAAAAACACCTTTTTTCCACATGACAGAAGGATGCTGCTGGGTCTCCCATTTGCATTTACAATGTCAAGCTACAGACATGTTCAGCAGGACAGGAGAGAGCAATCCTTCCTCCAAAATGACATCAATTCACCAAAAGACGGATAATTATTTTAATTTATCCACCCCTAAAGCATACCCCTAAACCCCAGCAGTTAGGAAGGCAGTTTGCAACTACAGGAAAAACTGCCAAGTCTATGAAGTTTCCATTTAACATTCCAAGAGAATTTACCTCTTGAGTCAAAGCCTCTGGATAAGCAGATATTGAAACATGTTTTGGACTTTCAAAATTCCCATTGTTTCAGCATGACATTGAACTTGCTCCTGAAATGAAGTATACAAATGGCATTTTTCAAGAATTAGGAAGTAAAAGAGAAAGGAGAGACGAAACAAACACATAGAGCACAATAAAGTGGGTACCTTCAGAAATTCCAGCTGTCACCACTGTGCCCAGAGCTGGGGCTCTTCTGAGTGAGAACAGACTCTGGCTCCTTCCAGACAACACAGCCCAGCAACTCACCAAGCTGGGCAGTAAAACCCACGGCTGACAAGGATTGTATTAAAAAATGACAAGGATTATATTTAAAAAATGAGGTGCTGTCTAGGAAAGCAGCACGGACACGGCAAAGCTTCAAGCACAAGCGCCAGCCCTGCAGTCTCCAAATTGTTTGAATTCTCCTGAAGAGAGACAGGATATATATAAAACTAAAAAAAAACCAACCCACCATACACAAATAACAGCATGATTCACACCAAGGGGCAGTGGGCAGGGCCAGACAAATAAAAAAACAGCTCAAGGCTCAGCAGGATGATGTGGTGGGATGTACACTGAGCAGTTTCTGAGACGTGCAGCCATACATGGGGTGAGCAAACAGAGAGCAAAAATAAAAATGCTGTACAACAGCTGATAGTTCCAGTGAGGGAACAGAAGGAGAAAGTACCACCAGCCCAGAGGGAAAATTACTTTCTGCACTACAGTTTCTACTAGTACAGGTTTGGCAACTGTGCTGTGCATATTTTTACCATCTACTTGTTTATGCTGAACCTCCTTCTGCTGAGGATCACAGAATGGCCTGGGCTGGAAGAGACTTTAAAGACCATCACGGTCCAACCCCCTGCCATGGCCAGGGACACCTGCCACCATCCAGCTTGCTCAGAGCCCCATCCAGCCTTGGACACTGCCAGGGCTGAGGCAGCCACAGCAGCTCTGGAAAACCTGTGCCAGGGCCTCCCTCACAGGGAACAATTTCTTCCTCATATCCAACCTAAACCTGCTTTCTTTCACTTTGGAGCCACTGCCCCTTTTCCTGTCACTCCAGGTCCTTGTCAAGAGTCTCTCTCCACCTTTCCTGTGGGCTCCCTTCAGACACTGGAAGGTCACCCCAAAGCCTTCTCCTCTCCAGGCTGCACAATCCCAATTCCCTGAGCTTTCCTCCCAGCAGAGCTGCTCCATCCCTCTGATCCCTTGGTGTCCCTGCTCTGTCCTGGCTCCAGCAGCTCCCTGTCCTTCCTGTGCTGGCCCAGGGCTGGGTGCAGCCCTGCAGGGGGGGTCTCAGCAGAGTGGGGCAGAGGGGCAGAATCCCCCCTCTCCTGCTGCCCTGGGTGCAGCCCAGCACAGGGGGGTTCTGTCTTCTTTTTCTATAACCCACTTTAAATCCAATTCCAAAGTTTTTGATTAACCTCCAGACACACCCAAAACTCGACAGTCCCTGAAGTCTCCAAGCAGCAAGCTGTCAAGAAAACCCCACTAGTCCCTTCTATGTCAATCATGGGCCAGTATTTTTCAACTCTTCGGGTATGATCTTAATATTTGTGTTATTTCTACATACAGCTTTTTCTGTGCTTAAAACAGAAGCTTGTCCAATCATGTCAACAAAAAAAACCCCTTCAGCTCAATAGGTTTTAACCTAATAGTCCCATTCCAGCCTCAGGATAATGCTAGCTGCTGTTACTGAGCTTCATAATTATCAGATCAGCATGTTTGCCAAGCACTGCTCTGGGGTATGTTTCAGACAGAAAAATAAATATTTTGTTGCTCCATAATTCATGCTTTCAGGAATATCACCATTCACAAGTCCCTGCTTTATTTAATCTGCTACCTAAAGGAAGCAACATTCCCAGCCAGATAAAACAAATCAGGTATTTCACGTGTAGATTCTTCTTTAACATTATTGCCATGACCAGATCATTCTGACACCCTTCAGTTTTTACAACAGTTTCCCTTTGGGAAGAGAAAACGAAGTAAGACTGCAGCATGGCATCACTGACACTTCAGAATTTCATTTACCTTGTTTATTTACTTCATCTCCTTTAGCTTTCCTTCTGCAACATGCATTATGGTTGAGTAAATTTTGCTACTTTAAAGTTACAGAATTAATTATATTTGTTCTATTTAAAGCACCACTAAGAAACCGAGTAACAGGAACAGGCTTTGCTATTTAAAAGCAAAGATGTTCAAATGTTTTAGCCATTTTCAGTCATTCTTCCCCCACGGGGCATCTGGGTGAGGTGCCTGTTATAGTCCCAGCTAAAAGCAGAAAGTACTCCATGACTCCTGAACCAAAAGGAGTGGACACTCCCAGTGCCTGTCCCCAGGGCTGTGAAAAAACCCTGGGGAGGCACTGCCAAGCACACAGGACTCGGGATGCAAACACTGCACAAGTCCTGCAGCCACTGTGGTGATGGCAATGATGATGATGATGATGATACCAGGAAAACCCAGGGGACTGCGAGACCCAGAGAGCATTTTGGGGTGTCAGCACCCAGCTCCAATAGGCTCCCTAAACCCAAGGAGACCTAAATGCACCAAAAAAAAAATGTTTTCAAGATGCAGGAAGGTACTTTCCTGCCTCGAGGTAGATTCCTAAAGCGAAAAACATCCCAAAATAGCAGTGTGGGGCTCTGATTAGAGCAGGCAAAAATTCTCTTTGCCAAACAGCAGGAACCCCTCCCAGCCCAGGCCAGGGCTGTGAGTGTGCTGTAAGCTGGCACGAGCCAGGACGGTCTCCGAAAGGAGCCATCCCATTTTCCATCCAACCATCTGTTTGTTTCCCTCCTGCTGCCGCTCCCTGCTTTGTGCCAGCACAAGAAGCTGCACGACCCACACTGAGGAACCATTACGAGACTGAAATGAATTATTTTTAAAATAGTTTGGGTGAGGCTGGTTTCACCTGCAGGGATTGACAAGGGCCACCTGCCTCAGGCTGAGCTCGCTTGGTCCTTCCCATGGAGACAGTCCTCAAGCGGGAAATAAGCAGGCAAGGCTTCCTCATCTTTTAATTTGGCTCGCAGAAATTAATCTTGGAAATCATTCCAACACACCCACAGTAATGATAAGGAAATATTTCCTAATATGGAATAAAAACTGAATATTGGAGTTGTGCTGCACTCCAGGATTTCCTGCTATTCACCACAGCTGAGCAGCAGAAGTCTCCCATGAACAGTGGCCGAGATTCTGCTCACTGCTGCTTTCGACAAGCAGCGAGCACAAATTCACTTTCCTGACAGGAAAAGATACAGACTGAAACTGTGTGTGGGTATACAGGGGAATACATGCATAAACTAAACCTACCTACATCTATGTAAGATCCATAAACCATGTTTATTTACCTTGAGAGGTAATCTTTTGTCCATTTCAAGTAGCAAAGAAACTTTTGATCCAAACGTCATAACCTTGGCTTTCACAAACAATGGGAGATTGGCCATTTGAAGTTTAGAAAAGCAAATCCACTAATAAGGTCACTTCTATTTCAGCTGCACATGCCTCAGCCTTTGGTGATACAAATACATCCTTTAAGCTCTACTGTCAATAGCTCTGCCCCAAAGTGAGGAGCACATTGAGACATTCCCACTCAGCACTGAAGGACACATAATGACTTACCAAAATCTTCCTGAGCTCAGTTCTTTCAAATAACTCATTTTATTTTCTTTACTTCTTAAGACAATCCAGCCACTGAGGTTTAGCAGTACTCACTCAAACTGCCTCAGTGTGCACTGTGTGTGTGTGGCTGTGGGCAGGACTCTCCCACCCACCCCAACCTCAGGGACAGAGGGGACACACAGGGGTTGTACCTCTGCTCCACCAGCAAGGATGGAGGGCTAGAGCCAGAAAAGGAAGCAAACAGAGGTGCTGGTGTCTCCACACACTGCTGTCTTCCAAGGAGTGCTCCAAGTGGGAGGTCAGCTCAGGACAACACTCTGCATGACTAAACGAAGCATGAGACGTGATGAGGGAACCAGACCTGCAGTCCCAAGCAGCCACTCCTTTCTTCCAGTGTTTACCACTGAGTGCATTTTAATTTCCTGGGGACAAGAGAAATCAGTAGCTTGCTGGAAAGCCAACAGTGTCTGCAGTGAAATAGCATTCCATAGCTTGCTTCACCTCACTTGTATCTGTCCTTTCTCCTGGCTCTCCCCACGTTTCACGGTGCTGCAAATCTCTGCTCTCTCAGAAGTGTCTAAAAACAGGAAGCTCTTCTATTTACTGGAGTAATTGCATTCCTGTGCACTTAAGCATTTTCACAGCTTTTAGCAGGTACTTGCATCCAGGCGTAAGAAAACATTGTTTTAAGACTTGTTAAATTAACTGGCATAAAAAAAGCCTGTGCTAAATATCTTGCTGCAATGTTTTGGACCATGAAATAATTACAAACAGAGCAAGGTCAACAATCATAAATCTGCTTCCTCCTCAGTTATTGGTTTGCTGGATCAAGTCCTACTCAGGTCCAATGAAAATATGTCCCACTCTAAAATATGTACAACTGTCCAAAGGTAACATTCAGTCACAGGGAATTTCTCTACATCTTTTGTGACCAAGAGGCACAAGTTAGGACAGAAGCAAAGAATAAGCAAAAAAGCTTCTAATACAGCACCAGTACAAGTTTCAAGCAAACTGTATGACATTTTCATATGTCATCCAAGAAGCTCTATTCTTAAATTTTAGGTATCCTGTAAAACCTTTCTTCTCCCTAAGGAGCCTAGGGAAGCTGGACCTTTGGGAATTAGGAGGGATTCTTGCACTGAAGAATGCTGGAGAAGAAGGCATTAAGTTGCTTTTCTTTTTCACTGATGTATGTTCAAATACCTGACTCTTGCCAGGCTCTTTTTAGATCACATCAATCAAATTAAGTAATTACACATGATAAGTCTGTGCCAGCAAAGGAGCTGACTGCTAAATGAGATGCAGAACATCCGTGCCCAGCCATGGCCTGTGCAGTGCCTCCAGTCAGGGTTAATGAGCACAACAGATCCCTCTGGCCCTGAAAAACTGAAAACACAGGTAGTGTCTGCTATCAGTGTACACAACACTGAAGAACAGATGTTTGCCCATTCAAATCCCACTACAGCACTTCATTCCTTTAACTGGGGTATTTGGAGCAGCAGACAGCTGCTGGCACACAAAGCAGACTAACTTGGTGAGGCCCAGAGATAAAGAGATGTGTGTGGTTTCCTGACGTAAGAGCACGTGGCACCACCCTCCTGCTGCCTGGAGCTGGGAAGCAGATTTGGAATGGTGGGGAGGATGGAGCTGAGCCATACTCTTACCACCAAATCACCAGCACCAGAGGTGGAGAATGAAGCATTATCTCATAAAGGAACCATAATGACAACCCCTAATCCCCACAATGATAACTGAGAAGAGAAAGCTTTACCACTGTGCCTTATTATCAGACTGGTTTAGGGGAGAACAGTCAATACAACTGTGGCCTTGTGTTCAACATTTCCATCACATTGAGGACATATCACAACCACACAGCAAGTGGGTAGCTGGGGCTTATCCTTCTGAGATTTAGAGGTTTAGGTAGAGAGGAAACAGCTCTTGCAGAGGCAGACTGCCATGTGAAATCTCAGAGCCTTCCTACAGCCTTTCTTTCACATCCCAACTGCTCATCTCCTCCAGGGCTGAAGGGCACCAGGAATGCTTTGTTATGACAGTCTGTGTGCCCACATGATCCCTCCTACATAACTGCATATTCACCCTTCCAGGAAGAGAAAGGCAAAAAAGGGATTGCATGTAGGTGAAAGATGATGAGGTTTGTGATGGGCATTAGTTCCCTGTGAGTAGTAATTCTCCAGCCTTGGCCTGGGAAAGTTCACTCAGAATGGGTGTTGTTTTCCTTTAAAATAATCTCAGATATTTGATTCTATTATCTGGTTTCCAAGTTAAAGAAAAGCAAAGGGTGTGGATAAAAGCTCTGGCTATATCCAGCTGCAAGGGAGGAAGAGGAGAAAGGAATAGAAGAGATCTTCTTAAGTTTCTGTAAGACATTAAGGCTGTATGTTAAACATGCATGAAAGGGTAAATTTCCAGATTAAAAATAAATAAATAAATGAAATTTAAAGAGCCCAGCGTTCTATGCTTTCAAGATGAAATAGATTATGGCAAGAAAAGCAGAAAAAGATGACAAATTCTCTAGGAGCAAACCTTTCCCACCATGGAAGCCCTCAGAACAGAAAGACCTGGAACATGTCCTGAGGGCTAAGTGCTCTCTTGCCTGAGAAAAGGAGCAAGACTCATCAGTAAAAGGAGGACTCTTCATGGAGCAGGGCTCACCTCAAAGGAGAAGAAACACTTGTGTTCCTACAGAATGGCTCTCACTGATCCTTTTCAAGGTGAAAGTCTCTACTGCCCTGTAAGGTGACCAAGTGTCATTGTGCCACCATTTCTTTATCAGTCAAGTGCAGATAAATACAAGTGGAGTTACCTGCAGGAAATCTGAACGGAAATACCAGTTTTGTACAAACAATGGGTCAAAATGGAGACTGGTGGAGTGGCAAACACAGATGACTTTCAGGCAGTGATCTAAATTGCTTGACAAGTTGCATTCAAGCAGCTATTTCCCATAAATAGTAAGCAGAGAAAAACCCAAATAAGCCGTAGGAAGAATGAGATCATTTCCACCTTTGAAATATTATTTAACATTAACATTTCCTTATGGGGATGGGCCCTATGCTCAAGGCCCTTACACAGAAAGGACAGACATTGCTGCCAAGTCCTGCTTCAAGGACTTGTCAGTGCAGGTCTACAATTGGTTCTTAGAAAGAGTAGTCCCTTCTCCTCCACTGGGCTGATCCCTCAAGTCCCAGCCACACACTCCTACGGTTTTCCTAATAATGCAGCTAGAGGCCAGTTCGGGCAACTCAGCAGCCTGACAAAATTAAGCTACCAACCAGCCCATGCTCTTGTGAAAAGGAGACCACTCTTCCATAAGATCAGCAAATTGGTTTGTCCCATCCTCCAACTCCACAAATTCAGTGAAAGAGAAGCAATTGAATAGGAACAGGCATGGAGGACAAGGGGGAGAACAGCACTGCCCCTTTTGCAGGCAGCCAGACTTGGACTATATCCCAGTGAAGTTTGGATACGCTTGTGGCAGTGGGAGGACAGGGCTGTCCCTTTGGACAGAGGCCATTTATGTCAGATTGGGTGCAACAGAAACCGCAGAGCCCCACGGTGACAGCTGTTACACAAACATTGACTCTCACCAATGAGTCACATCCCTCTTGCCCCCACTTTGGCTGGCTCTGTTTGGAAATGGGCTGGTGGAGAGGAGATCTGTCCAAAGCTCTCAAAACACGGGCTGTAACTACTTTCTGACATTCCCTTTACTTCAGGCTGCAACAGTGCAGAGCACAATCCACTTGATTCTGATGGAAATGGTCAAGGTGAGGCTAATCATGATCAACAGCTGAGCACCCACCCATGACTGCACTCTCCATGATCACCCCAGTTACATTTACAAAGTCCAGGAGGGGTTTGTACCATGTGGTGCTTCCATGTGCCTTGTGAGCTCTCCCAAGTTCTCCTCCTGGGGCACTGCTTGCTTCCTGCACACTGGGCAAAGCCCAGCATGGACAGAAAGCTCACACAGCAATGCTGAGCTGCAGCAGCAGCCCACCCTGCAGCAGACACAGACACAACCTGTACTTGAATCTGAATAGTTTTATGGTCACTCAAAGACTTAAGGCAATGCCTGGCACCTGATCTTTGGGAACACATCAACATCCACTTAAAGGCCCATCCTAATTTCTCACTCATTCCCTTAATGGATCTCCTCTCAGTCTATTCAGCCATTCTAGAAGAGTTACCAGCCCAGGTATCCCTAACAAGACCTCTAATGGTGACTTGAAGTGGACAAATCCTGCAAAATAAAACCACATTAAATTGCTGTCATTTGCCAATGATGCAAGCATTGAAGGAGTGAATATCTGGAGTTTTCTGTTTCTAATTGCAGATGATGTATGTACAGAGGAAGGATGCTCTTGTGGCTACAACACAGGAAACTGCATTAAGTAACAGATGATCTGGATTCTATTTTATTTCCTATGTGCAAAAACAAACCATACAGAAAGAAAAAGAAAACATGTACTTAGGGTGTGCCCCAGTTACCCTACAAGAAAGCAAATATTCCTGTAGCTCGCAGTCATGTTGGGAGGCTTAAGGAATTCACAGGCACAAAGGACTGGGGTCTTAAGTATTAAGAAGTTATTAATTAATGCTGAAAATTAATTTTTTAACCTAAAAAAATGAGACATGTGGGCCCTCCTTTGTGTAGCTGCCCATTTGAGGGCTGCAGCCAAGCACAGGTCTGTATATTATGGGTTTGGAAGGGTGTGTGGCAAGATAAGCACTTGAGGTGGCTTGTACTGTGTTCCAAAGACAGGACTGAAATATCACTGTGAACTCAGAAACAGGGGGAAAATATATGGAAAGGAACAATAGGAGGGACCACTGAGTATCAATGCTCTGCAAGAGGCCAAATTTGGTGATAGCATTTCCAAGCTGAGCTACAAGAGCCTTGGAGAAATGCTGCTCCTGTGAGTCCAGCTGAGAGCATTCCTCCAATGACTCCCCAGTGTTTACATTTTCTGTTGTTCACATGCAAATAACATTAATCAGCTGCCTCTTAAAGTACTGATATATAGGCAACCTTTGGAAAGTTTTACAGTTTCCCAGCAAAGCCACACGCAGTATCAGGAATGGGGTTTGTCACACTGATATAGCACAGGGTATGAGAGAATATGTCCCGGTTTCACAAATCACAAGGAAGCAGCTGCTCAGCTCCATTCTCTTCACTTTGGAAAATGTAAGGAGCACCAAAAAATAAAGAGAAAGTAGTCTAATAAAGTAGTATTAGCACAGAATCAAAACCATTTACATCTGTGATTCCTCAGATGATTAATTATTACTTCAATTGAGTCTTAAAATATATTTTAACTTGCACTTATTTACAAAATGAAAAGCAAGTGAAATCCCTTATTTTAGAACTACCCCTGGCAGTCAGGTCTGGGAGAAGCTAGCACTTTTTACTCCACAGATTATACTCCATTGATACTGAGCCCTACCTCCTTAGCCTAGATCCATAATAAAAAATTCATTTCTCTCCCCAGATCTAAGATGGTAACTCAGGGTTGGAAGCAAGATCTGGAGGCTAGTCTACCTTTTTTTTTTTTTTGCATCCCCTTGAGTAAAATTTTGCAAAATAAATTATGGAAATTTCAGCAAATCCTGAAAGCACAGGGAAGCTGCTCTGCTGGCAGCCTCCAGGAAGGAAGGTGTGCCCTCCCTCTTCCCAGCATGCCCAAAGCTGCAAAGGTCTCTTGGGGTTGCCAGCAAGCCTCAAGCTGCTTTCCTCTACTCTGGGTTATCCCTCCTGTTAATAATGCCAGAAAGGATCTCCATCTTGCAATGAACTGGAGCTGCAGGCTTTATTCTGCTTCCCTGTGTCATTTACCTCCCTCTCAGCCTTCAAGGAAATTATGCTTTGCCTCTTTAAAATATTTTCCAACCAGATCCCCAGGTGCTTTGCAAAACTGAAACATAAAACACATGAGCTTGATAATGCACGTTGACAACTGTATCACCTGGACTGAGAAGGAAATGAAGCAAACCCAGCCTTCAGTCCTGGCAGAATTTTGAAGGTGAAGCAAGGGAAGATGCCTGACTTGGAACAAGCATCCACAGCAGCCTTCCATTTAGTAGCAGAAATATACCCAAGATAGCAGAGAATCCTAGAGCCATCATGGTTGGAAAAGACCTGCAAGATCAAGTCCAGTCCTTGACCAAACACCACATCAACTCAACCACAGCATTAAAAGTGCCACCTAAAATAATTTCTTGAACACTTCCAGGGATGGTTCTCACACACAGTTCTCAAAAAACGCAGACAATTTCAGTCTGATTTCAGAAATGCAGAAAGCAAGGCATAACAAAATTAATCATAGCCATAAAAAAATAAATTAACTCAAAAGTTAACTATGCAGCACCACTGCCTGAGGCACAAAGAGTAACTTGCAGAAGCTGCCAAAAACCTGAAGGAAGAGTTGAGACACTGAATCAGTGTATTAGTCCTGAATCTCACCTTCAGTTTAGTATTACAGTCAGATCAGGTCAGCACTGGGCAAAGACAAGCTGCTCCTCTGGCAAGGCTTCACACAGACACGTTTGAAAAATAAAGTGTGTGCACTTCAGGAACATAAAAATGCTTTATGGAATCCTATTTTTAACACTAAATGCTACAATGAACTATGGGAAAATCTAGAATTACAGCAGGAAACAGAAGAAAAAGCTCAGTTGACCTGAGCCCAGGGATTCATCAGAGGTGCAACTACAGAGGATCACAGGAGCCCTGGGGCTCTCACAGCTGCTGTTGAGGGAGCACATTCTTCACACTCTTCTGGAGAAAAACAAACAGATCCTGACCACTGCTGCTGGCAAAACAAAAGGAGGTTGGGAATTCACAAGTTCTTGCATGCACCTGCAGGGATATTTGACAAAAGTGAATCCACTATATCCTGTTACTGTTGACATTTCATCTGCCACAGGGAGCTACTCCAAGTCACACAGCAGTATCAGGGTGTGCATTCGAGGCAGCACAACTGCAAGTCCACTCAGGCCTTCCCTGCACTCATATTTTTCTCCATCTCTAGTCACTCTTGCAGGAGGCAGAAGCAAACATTTCCTCCCAGTGCTTTTCCAAGTCCACTGACTACCCAGGAATGTTAAGATGTCAAACTGCCTTGGATGTGCAACTTTTAAACACCCAAGGCCAGGCAGATGAATCCTGCCTGGCATCTGATACAATGCCAACTCTCATTGTGATGAGAATGAGTCTTTGGATTTAGCAGTTTGCTTCTCAATCTCCAAAGCCTCTAACTGTTGGCTATGCCTCTAATAGGTTTCTCAAGCACCTTTACAGACCCATCCTCAGCAAACAGATATCACTTTCAGTTAAATTATGTTCCAAAAGCTCAAAGAAGCAAACAAAATAGGTGGCATCCCTCCTTCCCTCATCCCCATCTGCACCACAGGACACTGGACCCTCCAGCAGAAGAGGGCCAGGCAAGTCTGTAATGTGAATAGGCACAGCTCCCACCAAATTTAAGACAATCTGAATCCAACTGTGGCTTGAGCATCTTGTCATTTTTACAGCCTTTAAGTCTGGGCACCTCACAGACTGTAAAAATATTCTCCACATAAAGAAAGAAGATGAAGATCTGAAGCTCTATATATATAGTGTTTGCTAAAAATACCTCTTTGGAGACATCCCTTGCCAAACAGGTGCCAAAACTTCAAAGGCTGAATTATCATGTTGAAATATTTGAAATGCAAGTTGTTATGATTCTTGTGAGGCATGGCTGGCAGGCAGGCAGAGATGGCATCTTTCAGCTCCAAGACCTGGTCCAGGCAGTAACTGGAAATAGCTCTTTGGTGGCTTACGTGAAATGAGTCAAGGGATCTTAGTCCAGCTCGCAGCAAATTAAGAACCACATCACAAAAGCATCTGTAAGAGTCACTTCCTTTGTTGATACCATTCTAAAGGCCAAGGACTGAATAAGGTAGGGAAAAAGAATTATCCTCCCTCAAAATAGCCCTCTCCTTCAAAACACAAAGTGCTTTTATCTAACATCTTTTGTGAAAGAATCCCAGTGCATTTTTACTAAATATGAACTAATCTAAGCACTCCTTTAAGTAATACTTGGAACCCAACACTTTACCAGTAGTAAAGCCGAAGACCTGCTGGTTTCCAATATGCTAGAACCATGCAAGAGGAGAGCAGGAATAGTCCCATCCCACATTCTAACTGCATTTCTTTCTGAAGCCAACAAAAGTTTCAGAGCTCTCAAGCGTTTTTCTTTAAGAAAATTTAGCACAGAAACAGATGTTCACCTTGAACCAACCACTTCATTTCAAAGAAATCAATCATTTTGTATTTGCCTTGTATCTTGCCAGTAAAAGGGCATGAAGAAGCAATACAAATTTAGAAAACTAAGTCACAATTTTACAGACTCTGCTTTAAGAAAACAAAGTAATTTTAGCTGGATGTGTCACAATTCAGAGCAATAGCTTTGAAAACATCGGTCAATTCCATTAATTAACTGGAACTTCTTGCATTGGGATGGCACGAGGTAACTGAATCTAATCACACAATATTAGGGGACTGGTGCTGCTCAGTAAATTCAGAGATGCTAAGTTGAGCAAAAAGAATGTGTTTCATTCAGAGACAAAAGCCTTCTGAATTTTGGTGCTTTGTAAACAGCTGCTAAACTGATTGAATGATGCCTGTAAAGTACACAGGGTCAAATGTGGCCAGTACCTCAAAGAGTACCATGTTTTAATATTGAAAAAGCACTCCTGAAAAACATCTCAGCACACTCCTATCTGTCTAGAACTTCAAAAAATGTCCTAAGTACCCACAACAGGCAGGATTATTCTTTGTCAGTCCCCTCTCCCTCAAAGCTGATGAGAATTATACCACCAAATTCAGTATGGGTAGTAGACTTATCCAAAAAAAAGAGGCTTCTTGGTTAGAATTAGCATTGAAAAAAAATCAATAATTACAAGAAATTCTTAGGTGTTTATTAATCTGGAAAGCCATTGGAATGCATTCAGTAAAGCTTCCTTAGCTAAATTCTATTTCATTAAAGACTCTACAGTCAGGGTCAAACACAAACTACATTCCTGATCTACCCAAGGAAGAGAAAATTGGAGGGAAAAGCAAAGGCAGGTACTTGCTATAGCACAGGACAAAAAGCCCCTGTTTCCCTGCCCTGATATACATCAATACTGGCAGCCCACTTGTGTCAGTGACTTCATCTTGTAAAACAGGTGCTTTGTTAAGAAGATCATCCCCACCCTGAAGAGAAGGAAGCTGCACCCAAAGCACCAATTCAGATGTCCCAGACAGGAGTCTGGCCTTCCATCCAAGGCAAATATGGAGCTTGAGCTGCATTGCTTCTACTTGGGGTTTAACAGTTTGCAATATCTGAGGATTTACTTGAGGATCCAAGGAGAAGTGGGGGTGGCCCTTAATTAGCCAATCTTTGTGGCAAAACTCAGCCTTGCCTTGGCACGCAAGTGAGGGAGGGAAAGCACTTGGATTCCACACTGACGTAAGAAAAGCTCATCCTGCAACTGCATTCTTCAGCTGCACACTGGCACATGCACATTTACTCTCCCTAATGTCCTAAGTAAGGATACAGAAGCTTTTATCTTCTCAGTCTGTACATCTTTAAAGATGACACAACCAATAAGGAGCACTTCAGCAAAAGAACCAACAAAATACATTTATGCTCTGGTTCTCAGACTGAGAAAGTTACAGTCATAGAGAAATAAGAAAGACACTGTCAGGACTAATTTCAAAAATTAGCTTCCACAAGGAAAAATATAAATAACACTAACAGCTTTCAGTTTCTTGGATTGTTTTTCTTAAAGTAAAACAGTATAAGCAAAATTGTCATTATAATTCTTCTCTTTCAGCCCTTGCTCCCAAAGCAACACAAGCTCATTCTGTGCCTGCGGGTCAACACCTGAAACTGGACTGAACCATAAATAACACAGAAATTGGTATTCTAAATATTGCAGCTTGTTTAACAAAGAAGGCAGAGAAAAAATTAGCTAAAACTACTTACCTTTATTAGAGTGTAACAATTTCCCCCCCTATTACTTCATAATTACTTCCCCTTTCTTTTTTGACTTTCCACAATGATTTCAATCCTTTCAGAAGCAGTGATCCAAAGTACACATTAAAAAAGTACGTGCATCCATTGGTCGTTCTCCAAATGTTCCTTTTGACTGTAAAGATTATTTCACAGAGCAGAATGTTATTTTGCTATACATAAAAAGGGCAAGCCTATTTCTTCTTTGTACCCTCACAAAGGCCAGAGTTTTGCATCTTACTGAGGACCAAAGGTGAAGGTAGCAGTATTTTTGGCAGGCTCCAAGGAACCTCTTTGCAGCAGAGGTGCTCAGCAAAGTTATTCTGTCAGCAGCCAGGCTGCAGCACAAGCTGTGAGCAGCAGCTCCAGTCAGTGCTGTAGGTCAGCGTGTATTCAGACAGGAGACATTCTCTCCTCCCTGGTTTTGGTGATAACAATGTTCATCTCTTCCCCCTGAACTCTGAAAGGGATTTGTTCCTTCTTTTTTCATCTGCCACTACAAAAGTGGCTTATGCATCTGTGAGCAAAAGCCAACAGTTCACATGAATCAGGTGCCCTCTGGGATTAAATGGGGCTTAAAGGAATCCAAGTGTGAGCCTAAGACCCTGAAGTTATGAATGAATCCCAGCTGCCAGAGACAATGCTTGCAATGCTTTCAGCCTGAACTGGGAGCAGGGAACAGGGCAGGTTGTACTCAGATACCTCCTGAAAAACCAAGTACAAAGTTCCTTTAGGTCAGCCTACAGCAGCATCAACATCAGCAATCCTCACAGAAGGAGCTGGGATTAGAGCTGAAACACTTAAATATCCACATATTGGTCAAGCCCACGGACACATCCATGGCCTGAAATTCTCTGCATTGATCATATCAGTATGGCATTAATTTCACACTCCTCATTGTGACAAAGCCCAGAGCAAGGCTGGGAAGACAAGAGCACACATCATCACTCCTATCACAAGAAACTTTTATACAAGCTCACTTGCATCTCAATTACATGCCAGGTAGAACCAACCCTTCGGAAATGCCAGGATTTACCTGCTCAAACTGATTAGCTGATAAACACATTCTAATCTTCCCCTGGAGACCTCCATCCTTCCATATCCATGACTAGCACACCAGCACAGCTGGAATCCAAGGATTCATCCCACAGATTTGCTCTCCTGTAACACTACCATAGTTACATGGCCTCAAATATTGGAGACAACTTTGCACCTGGGGCTCACAGTGATTTCAGTGTGTTCCTTCCAGTTGAAGAAATGGAATAATGCTACCTGTAAACACTGTTAATTACTGAGAGCTAGAGCAGACAAGAACTGGTGCAATGTTAAGAAAGGTAAAAAATTTTCCAATTTCTTTGAAGATTTGCCAGCAAAGCTTGACAATTTAAAGCATTCCACTTTGTTCTTTTCCCTTTATCACTGGCTCACAGGAAAAACAAAAGACAAGGAGCAAAGAGAGGAAAAAGATCTAATAAGGCAGAAGAATCTCCTTCTGTATTCCCTTCGTCTTCCAAACAACTGGTATTGTTTTTCCAGATCTCCTTCTCAAAATCTTCCTGCAATTCAATCTCTTACCTGAAGCTATTTCTGAAGATGCTCATTGCTACTACCACAACTTATCATAACTTAGGATTTCCAGCCTGTGGTCCAGAGTGCTGGGAGGTGAATGATGGGCTGAGAATGTGTTGTGCCTTGACAGTAGTCTGGGCCTTATTGTAATTTTGTCCAACTTCAACTTTACTTTGATTTCACATAGAAAAACCAACTTACAAGAGATTATTCCAAGTGTTCTTTCACATAATTGTTGCAGTTTTTTGCTTGGGCTTTTTGTTTTAAGGAAGGAAAAAAAAAAACCCCACTAAAAAGTTTCTAATTGTTACTTAGGCAATTGTGCAGTGAGGTCACCATACCCAGACTACAAGTGGGCTAAGATGCTCAAGTGATACAGACTTTATATGATGCTCCTTCTCTGCCAAATTAAACACAGAGCAGGAGTGTCCATACAATAATTAACCCTAAGAGGAACCATCTAATACACTTCAACATAAAGTGGTCATTTATATTCTTTGCTCACAGGAGACTTGAGAGATGAATTCATGAAGAAATCCTGTTTTAATAAACCCTGATTCTCTGCCCTTAGTCACTGCTTTCTACAGCTGTGAAGACTGGGGAAGGACTAAACAATAAGACTTTACTAGAACTTGTGCTTACAATATCATCAGGGTTCATTGGTTCGTTTCTCTCCTCTCTCCCCAATAAACCTGAGTATTAATATTTCCTTTCCTACAGCATTCATGGAAATGGAGATACATGCTATAACTAATATCATGAAGTGAAGGAAATAAATTAAACTATCAGCAGACAGATTAGTTTAGCAAGAGAAATTTTCTTTAGACACAATTAAACTTTTGATTTACACAAGTGAAATATGGCAAGTCAGTCAAAGAACAGCCACCTGTTCAACCAGAGTCCCTTATCACTTTAGTGGAACCAACCAAGCACAAACAAAACCAATAAAAACCAGTGAGAAAGATGCATGTTAATGACACCAGGAACGATAAAATTCCTTTCTTTCACCTTATCTTGAAAGCTGGAATTTGCTGTGATGTACTTGACTGCCTTCCAAGACATGCAACTATAGGATCTGCACCACAAGGCACCTTTACTTCAGAGAGTCACAGACTGCTGGGGTTGGAAGGGACTTTAAATCCAGTTTCAGCCTCCTGCCACAGGCAGGGACACCTTCCACTATCCCAGGTTGCTCAGAGCCCCATCCAGCCTGGCCTTGGACACTGCCAGGGATGGGGCAGCCACAGCTTCTCTGGGCAACCTGTGCCAGGGCCTCACCACCCTCACAGGGAACAATTTCTTCCTCATATCCAATTTAAACCCACTCTGTGTCAGTGTGAAGCCATCCCCCCTTGTCCTGTCACTCCAGGCCCTTGTCAAGAGTCTCTCTCCATCTTTCCTGTGGGCTCCCTTCAGGCACTGGAAGGCCACAATGAGCTCACCCCAAAGCCTTCTCCTCTCCAGGCTGAACAATCTCAATTCGCAGCCTTTTAAATTGCCTTGCTAAGTCTCACCAAGAGTATTTGCTACACCAGTGTCTGATAAGCAACAGCCATTACTCCACTGAATGGGAATGTGCTTTACCAGCTGCCTGTTACCTGTCTGTACCAGCCATGGCTCTCATTGCTGAATGACTGCGTCCCACAGAGAACCTCGTATGCTGAACACAAAATTCCCTTATAGTTCCAGATTTTACAGCTTGTTAAATTATACTTTTAATTACTGTTAAACAGGCTTCATTCTACATATCCAGTTGCTACTGTTTGAAGAAACAGGTACTCCCACTAAATCCTTACCTTGTGATTAAATTTGTTCTCCTTTCCTGCTCTGCAAACACCACAGAGGACAGAACAGAGGAATCTTTAACTTCAAGAAACAACAGCTGTCTTTAAACAATGCAGTGTAATACTTTTGTCTGGGGAGCTACTAATGTAAGCTCTCCTCTTCATACAGGACTCAGCAGGATAAAAATTAGTGACATTTTAAGTGGAACAATTCTTTCATCATCAGGCTGATGATATTTGGCTGCCATTCTGGTTACCTCCCTTATAAGGCACCACCAAGAGGGAAGGGCAGGGAACACATTATGCAACTGTTTGTTGTAAAAAGTAATTAAAAAAAATTTTAAGAAATGCCTGTAATAAACACTTTTCCAATATACAAAAGACAAAAGGAGCCTGATGCCATTGGTCTAAGGTCTGCAATTTCTACTTGGCTAATCTGGGAAAAGGGAATTTCTCCTGAACAGTAAGGTTTACCTCACTTTTTATGGAAAAAGTGGAACACTGAAGCCTGTGAACTTTCCATGCCTTCTCCAGAGTCTGGCTCAAATCTAGCTAATCAGCCAAAGAGGCAGCTCTGCACTGGGTAATAAAGGGGCAGTACTGGGACACCCGCATCCTGTCCCCTCCTCTGTTTGCAGGTGTGATCCATGGAAATCTGAGGCATCTAATTCAAAGTTCAGCTTCAAACAAGGCTAAGGGGATTCTGTGGTGAGACCATCCACATCTTGGCTGGTTTGTAGACAACAGCCCTCCTGCAGACAAGGAAATATCCTCTGGAATTTACCTATCAGTTCAGCTGTATGTAGATTTTTACTAGTGAAGTCATTAAAACACTGAGACTTTTCACCCACAGAACAGACTCAAGAGTCTCCAAAGTGGCAGTGACCCAGCAGGAAGAGGCCCCATCTGTCCTTTCTCAGTGATCCTGGAGGAAGGTCATGGCACAGCACAAGCATGGCAGAGAAGCTGTCCCCCTCTCTGTTGTACCAGGGACAGGGATATGGAGCCTGTAGCACCAGCAGATACGCCTGTGCACACACAGCTCCCCACTTGTGTCAAGCTGCTCCTGCCTTTCCTCTGCTGTTCTGCCTCCAGCACTCAGGGTAGTCAGGTGTCTTACTCAAGTGAGGACTTTGATTCCCTTCCCATCCCTTATGGGATGGAAGTTATGACTACTGCCCCTTTCATACACTGCTGTACAGAAGCATCTTTGGTTTGGTGCTACCCAGTATCTTCATTTTAACTGATGCACAACTGTGTTCCTCATAAGCATTATTCCACTACAGTGGTTCATAAAAAGGTCCTTCAACCAAGTACAACTTTCTGGGAAGGCCAAGTTTTCCAAGTGCTTGTCTGGGGGATGGTTGGCTGGCTTTTGTTTTCCTGCCAGGAGATTTAATTGCTAAAATACCTTGGTACATTTATAAAATGCATTACATACACTGCTCTCAGAATTGTAAACATATTTTATAATAAATTATCTTTATTACACTGAGTAGAAAAAGGTTTCACAACCTTTTATCTGGTCAAAGATAAGAAAAAGATTTTTCGTTTCCCCTTCCGTGGAAAGAAATTTAACACACTCCAATATGAGAAAGAAATTTAACACACTCAATTGTAACTCTCATGAAACCATGGGTCAGCTAACAAATTTGCAAGTTTCTAAGTATTAATATTAAAGGCATACAACACAAACTAAGTTTCAAGTCTACAGCTCAAACCAGAATATGAAATCCAACACTTAAATTACCAAGAAATCAGAAAATCAGATATTTGAAGCATAAAAATTAATGTTCTTTCCTGATCCACCATTTTCCTTTGCTTTTTTCTTCTGTAATAAGTATTTAATGATATATCAATACACACCTTACAAGATTACCTAATTTCACAACTAAGGCAGTACTAACTATGACAACTGCCCATTTTAACGCCTCCCATACTGATTAAATTATTTTTGACAAGGAAACTAAGTTTTTCTTGATCATTTCTTTCTTCCCCTACTTCCTGTTTTGTTTTATATGGTTAAAAGGAAAATGTTCCATGAATTCCCCACGTAAATGCAGGAGCAGTAGGACTGCCAAAAGTTATTCTGTAGTTTTAAACTACAGACTTGCAGGATTTTCTGTACCAATCAAATTATAAAGTCTGTTCTGCTGCATTTGACAACTAGTTTTTGAGTCTTCAAGACAAGACTCCGTCACCTTAAATACAGTTCACTATTTAAATTCATAACATGAAATAAATAGTTCCGATTTCCTACTCCACAATATTAAATTGGCTTACCCCAGTGTAACAATTTTTTGCACAACAAAAGCTGTTATTCAATCACCATTCTTTGAAAAATTCTGCACCAACCCATCTCAAAAATTAGTCTCCAGTTATTTATCAAACCCATATTTTCAAGCCACAGCAATGCAATTACCACTAGTGGCAGGTCTGCTCTAAGTGCACCTATATGTTGAAATGAGCAACAAGAGAAGATTAAATGATTTTGTGGACAATTGTATGTTTGATTTATGTCAACTGCCATTACCCTAAGACACAAAGCCTCTTTCTGGGAGAGTAAAAGCAAACCATTTACCACATAATATCAGCTTAGCAGGCTTTGTGCTGATGAATACTGCATTCAGAGAAGCAATTCGTTTCATTGCAATTTCCATGTCTACCCTGCATCTCCTGGAATACAAATATCAAAGTTTATCAATTGGCTTCACATTTTAACTAATGCTCAGCTTAAGCTTGGTGGGAAGAACAATATTTTTATTGGAATAAACATGGACTGAGCAAAAACTGAATCTGTAGGGAGAAGATAAAATTTGAAAGCAAGACAAACCCACTGCCTAGACAGATCCAGTGGACACACACAGTGACTAAGCTCCTTGTGGTCACCACAGGATTCAAGAGCCATCCCAAACTACAGCAGTAACCTAAATGATTAAAAAAACTCCTACCCACCATTCAAACTTTGGGGACAAAATGACAGATAAGCCAAAGGAGGCAACACAGAACTCCTGAGAAAGAACAGGCAAGCAAATTCCAGCCACGTGCACTGAGCTCCAGTGAGACATCCCTCATTGTCCCAATCCAGAAGAGTCCCACCAGGGACCCCACCGCAGATCAGACCCCCCCAAGGTCAGCACCAAAAAGCTCATACAAGCAGGTCCACAACAGATCATCTGACAGAAACCCAAAATTTCTGTTCTGGGAACGTTCCCTCACCAAGAGCATAGGCCTGGTGCAAGTCCACTGCAAGTTAATGATGGTGCATGGGTTTGCTGTTTTGTTTTTTTTAACACAGACTAACTTTCTGGGAAAAAAAAGGCAGAAGGAAATAAAGCATGATATCTGTCCTCTGTAAATATTTGCTCCTTAATTCTGTTTAGCTAGTGGCTTGGGATTTATCTTTCCCTGAAATGTTTGAGGAATAAATGTTTAGAATTTTTTAAAATTCTGTTAAGCAAAAATATTTAAATTGAACATACAGTATGCTGTGTACATTATGAAAAACAAATGAGTTCACAGAGCTATGCAAATTTGACTTTTCCTATCCAAGACATTTCTTAACAAAGCTAGGAAAACATGTCTACAAATGGCACAGAAGGTAAATTCTATTGCAGCAATTCTACTGGATATAGTAAGAGATTTCTCACATGCAATGAGGGTGCCCACTGATCGTCACCTCTCAGGTCAGTAGCCTGTGGGCTCCCATTTCTTTTCACTCTTCAGAGTAAAATTAAAGCTGATATTCTTTCATTCCTGAAGGATAAGGAATGAAAACAATTTTTCAGACTCCCGTGTATATTCAGGCATCTTTTATGGAGCCAGCACAACAACTTAGCAAGATTTACTAGCGTTATAAAAACTCATAAACAAGATCCCTCTGCTTTAAGTGACTTTAAAAAACTGTAATCAAAACACTGAATCAGCACACCTGACAAATCCCAACATCTACAGTCAACAAAAACCCTACTGCTCTCCAAAAAGAAGGTAGAAGCAAAACCAATACATCCCACCAAATAAACAGAAAATGTCTCTTGAAAAAAAAAAAATCAAACGTCGGCATTGCTTTTGATTCAGAGGCTACAGCAAGGCTCATTTATTCCCAGCCTGATTTTGCAAGAGGAAGCCAGGTACATCAGAAGAGGCACGCGTGTGAGCTCTGCTATTCTAACCCAAGGCGTTCCAGATCAGGCAAAACCAAACAACAACTGCGAGACCTCTGTAAGTTCTTAGCACTTAACTTTTACCTGAGTCAATGAGCATTGTCCAAAGACACAGAGCACGAGCCGGACAGGCAAAGCACGGGGGCCTCAATCCCAAACTCCTCCGGCTCAGCGGAAGGTTTAGGATTTGCTCCTCCCGCGAGTGGAAACTTGTGAAGGCTGTTTGCTTTTCTAAGCGCATTACGGAGATCATTTCGTCCTTTTATTTATTTATTTCTAAAGAGGGCAGGACACCCTTAAGCCCAGAGCCACGTTCTGTAGCACGAGTACAGTCCAGCCCTGACCCTCCCGGCGGGGTCTCCGCACAGCCCCGGCCCCGCTCCCCCCGCCGGGCTCACCTCGGTCCCCGCACCGACACCGCCGGGGGCACCGCAGCCTCCAGCCGGCGGGAGGGGGACGAGTCACCCCGGGGGCAGGGGGACGAGTCACAAGTCACGCCGGGGGCAGGGGAATGAGGCACCCGAGGGGCAGGCAGACGAACTGCCCCGCAGCCCAGAGCCCCCCCCGATCGTCCCCGCAGCCGAGGCTGCGCTCCCACAGCCTCCACGGCGATGGCTACTCCTGCTGCCTCACGGTGCGGGGGGAGGAAAGAGGGAAGGCAGGGGGCGATTNCGGCGTCTGGCCGTGAGGCGGCCGGAGCGGGGTCCGGGTTGCTTCCCTGCTCCTACGGTGCTGTCCCGGAGCACACGGCACTGGACCGTGTCCGAACGGTTCTGGAATATCCCCAGCGAGGGAGGGTCGCCATCCTCTCCGGACTCGTTTACTGCACAGGACAGGAGTTCTGCCTCACGTCCAGGTGGAACCCCCTGGGCTCAGTCCCTGCCCGTGGCTCTGGTGCCATTGCTGGGCCCCCCGGAGCAGAGCCTGGGCCCTGCTCGGAGCCCTCCCTGCACACAGGGACACCCAGGGCTGAGGGCCCCTCTCAGCTGGGGCTCCTCTCCAGCCTGGACAGCCCCAGCTCCCTCAGCCTTTACCTGCCAGAGATGCTCCAGGCCCTAAATCATCTCTGCAGCCTCTGCTGGCCCCGCTCCAGGAGCTCCCTGTCCCTCCTGTCCCAAGGAGCCCAGGACCGGACACAGCTCTCCAGATGTGCCTCCCAGGGCTGGCCAGAAGAGCAGGTTGACCTCTCTGTACCTCCAATCCATGCTCTTCCCAATGCATCCCGCGATCCTGTCCCTCCAGCCCAGCATACACCTTGGCACTCAGCAAGCTCTGCCAGTCAGGACTCACTGAAGGGCTCCTGGTTGTGACAGGTCTCACAGTCAGGAGTTAAACTGGCCCCAGCTAAGCAGAGGGCAAATCCGTGAGCTCAGATTGGAGGAATGACAAAGGACAATCATCTGCTTCCATCACGACATGGAGTGAGTGGAAGTGAGGGAAAGTTTGTCTCGATGTCATCACTTGACTTTAGGAGAGTTGCTGGTGAGGAGGACTTAACTGACAGATTTGATTTATTTTACCTTGTTAGTCTTTATGTAGACATAAGGAATTTAGGACTTCTGTGCACTAAAGCAGATTTCTTGCCCAGAAACCTTACAATTTCAGGATCTACAGACAGACCCAGAGAATCTACCATGGACCCCCCTGAGCACTGTGAACCTACCTGCTCAGACCAGGTTTTGAAAGCATTATATTTGGTAGGTTTGAAATAACAGAAGCCTAAAATTAGCATGTTTTAACTTGAATGAGGTACAGGAGTGCTTCCTGAAGAGACTGATTGTCCTTTGGGACATCTGAACTCTAGTCCCACATTTGAAACCTGAGGTAGTGAAGTTGTGCACTCACATTCACCATGTTGGAAGCACAGACACATAACCCAGAAACAGAATTAGCAAGGGGGAGAAGACATGCTATGCTACATAAATTCAAAATAAACTGGTTATGGATCTAGAAAAGTGGTGTTTCACTAAAGCTCTCTTCCCAGAGCAAAAGTCCTTAATAATCTCTGTCAGTAAGAGTGGTCAGTGGGAGTGACAGACATCCTTAACCCCCAGGAGGAATGGGGACTGCTTTTGACTGGGGATTTTGGGTTTTTGTGAGTTGTAAGCTTTTGTTTCAATGCCTTACTCCTGTCTGCTCCCCCAAGCTGCCACAGGGAAGTCAGGGGAGGCAAGGTCAGTGTCTGAGAGATGATGAGGCCCAGCTGTGACAATGAAAATGGAATGAATATTCACAACGTGACGTTCCAGTTCCTGCCTTGCTGCTGGTGCTCCTCTGGTGGGTCTTGCCAGCACAGCAGATGGCAAGCCCTGAAAGGCTGTTGTGCCAGTGGAAAATTACTGAGTTTTGTTGGTCCTGTGCATGTATGTGGATGTGTGAGGGGGGAAGTGGGGCAAACTTCCATTTATTTAATTATTTTCAAGAGAGAAAGGGAAACAAATGGCTCCCTAAGACTACAAAAATTACTGGCATGTAAAGAACCAGTCTCTTGTTTTAGAGGAATGAGGCATGTCTGTTTGCATTTTGAGTTTTCTGTATAGTTCCATATAACTTTCCTCATAAGTCAGGATTGTGAATTTTTCTAAATAAAAGTGCAATTAAAAAAAGGAACTATAATTTAATAAAAGCACCAGCTGTTGCTTAACAGATCTATGGAAAAACTAAGTAATGTTTCTATTTTTATGCGGCTGTAAAAGTATTTATGTTAGCAGACATTCCATTGCAAAACACGTCGTTTATTTTAATTTTCTAATTTTAAATATATGTTTTTAACAGAGCTGTACACATAGAAGGTTATCTCACTGCTATAAAAGTCTGATTAATGGGTTCACCACTGTTGCAGTTGAAGTTAGTGGGCTGGTGCCTTGTGAATATTTGAGCTTGCCCATGGTCTTTGACAGTCTGCACAGCTAAAGAAACTTAAAACCAAATGCTCATCCTGAAATGAGCTGTGGCAGAGCCAAACCTACAGTGTGTGTGCAGGCAGATGAAGTTTGTTGTTGAAGGAGAGCTGACAGAAATACCTAAGGTTTTAACTCAAACTGTGACACAGTGTAACCATTACCAACATCCCAATAAACTTTTATTTCTGTGTACTTCCAGAGTTAGCTTATAATATAGAAACATAAGCACCTATTCATTGTGTAGGAGGGCAGAAGCTCTTTTAGGCTGCCAGGCATAGGAGTTAGACAAACATCTTGAAATAAAGTCTTTGCTCCGAGCACGCAAACTTCTGCAGTGTGCTGTCCTAGTCCTGCAAGCTGTGACAAGCAGCCAAGGTCCTGCGCCCTCTGCTCCGGCTGCTGCAGCAGCAGTGGGATCCACCCCGGGGCGCAGCAATTAAAGGCAAACACAAAAGCCCAAATACCTCTTGTCAAATTCCACCGAACCTCTGAAGCCTTCAAAAAACTTAGGGGAACGTCTGTGGCAAAGCAAAACAATGTTGTCCTCGTTATTGTAGTTCAAAAGAGGGAGAGCTTGTCAGAGAAAGGGCATTTATGTGAGGGTTTGACATTTCTTTCTTTGCAGTCAATTGGTGTAACAAATCCAAATTGCGGTATCAGAGTCATGCTGGAGATGTCTCTTGGAAAGATTCAGAGGGGGTTTTAACCATGAAAGCTCCTTCTCAGCATCAGAAAGAACCTAGAAATGTTTAATTCACAAGTAGTTTGCATCTAACTACCGAATCAACATTTAGGAATCAATTCTGACTTTCCTTTCTTTCTTACTGTTTTCCTAATATAGTCCAGGTGTGCTTCTTAAGAATAAACCAGAAAAGTTCCAGAACACTTAAGATTGGTCAGGAAATAATGCAGAGTTACATGAGCATAGTGCCATTCAGAAACACTCTCACAAGCTTTCTACTGGTTTATTATGATCTTTTTTGTTGCTATTGATACTACTTGTAATCCAAATTTCACTCTCTGATCTGTCTGAATAACAGAAGTGTATGTTTTTTATATTCAACAGGTAGAAGGCCAGGAAAAAAAGACCAAATGCTTTATCTGTTTTATGACACTTCAGCATTGTGCTGTTACACAATTCTAATAAGATTTCACACCTGCTGAGTGCACTGCAGATCTTCAGTTGCTTGATTCCAGTGGGGCACAGTAGTGAATCAAATGTTCAGAAAATGCTGCCACATAGACAAAAATGTAATTTCTTAATAGGTGGAATGCAAATTTAAAGGGAGGCACATATGCACATATGGTCATACTTCACATGCAGTGTTTCACAGTTGAATTACACTGTTAAGATCTTGGGTAGGCAAACTCTTGAAGAATGAGACAACTCAGAAATTCATTGGGTTTACTTCTGCGAGACCATTCATAGAAGTAAGATTTGCTCACCCAGTTGTTTCCTGCCATGCTCCATCTTTTAGGAAATCATCATCAATATTTAAAAATACCAAAAGACATCAGAATGTCCGCACTGGTTCAGAGCTGGGCTCTGTCTCAGTCACATTTCTGTCCTCCTGAGATCATGGCCTGGCATCCAGGGAAATGGAAGAAAGGAAAAGAATCACAAAGAATTCCTTTAAAACACTCTCAAAGAATTCCTTTAAAACCCTCTCACCCTTCACTTATCCCAAGTCTGATGCTGTCTGTCTAAATAATAACTCCAAGGATTTTGCTCTTCCAAATGCTTGTGCAGTCCACTCTTAAAAGCCTGGAAACATTTTGTTTTCCCAGCACATGGGTCAGCCTGTTGTGTGATTTCACCTCCTTTAGCTTGTCCTGAATCTGGCTCTGAGAGCATCTTGGTGTGGATCCTGATTTTGTTACCAGCACAGATAATGAACTGTCAATCCATGTCCATCCTGGCAGTGCTACTCTTTTCTGTATATCCTGTTCCTTCTCAGTTTTCTTTATTCCTAGCCTGGAAGCCATTCCATACTCTCATCAGTCATGTTGCCATGTTGCAATTTCTATTGCATTTTTGGAAGGAAGGGAACCATAATTTCACCACTCAAAGTTTGGGCAAAACATGAATTTAACCAGGGGTATTACATTTTTGCTTCACCTCTTAATCTAGAGGCAGAATACATCATTTGTCTGTTAAAAATTGGAAAAAGTTAAACGATGTCAACAAATAAGTAATGTTAGTTCAATTTTTAAAATGAGGTGCCTTTTGAGGGTATTTGAAACATTCCAGCTCTGTTCCATACATGCAACCACTGGCTGTTCTATATCCACACCCTTTCTGAGAAAGTTCTAGTTTATACTTTCCTGAAAGCCCAGATAACTTTCTTTATATTAATAGCATCTATGTCACAGGGAAACAATTTATATTTCCATGTGTCTAGTGTAAGGAACAAAACAATTCATTCAGCTCTACAAAATCGAGGAAATTGGTATAGTCAACTTACAGACTGTCAACTCATATCCTGAACATCTTAGTAACTCCCAGCAGCCCTTCCAAAACCAGGATTTCACCAGTTTTCAATACCATTGAAATTACTTCTTTCCTATGTAAGTAATATTATTTTTTTTAGCATGAATTTCTGGCTTGGCTGTGACTTTGGCAGGCAATTTGGAAACCAGAGCATAGCTCTTCCTGGCACAGAGATACCAGATTCCTCAGGCAGGAGTTACGGATGTGACAAATTTGATTAGTTTTGTAAGCAATTAAAATATTTTTAGCTGAGTTCGCTTAAACAACGTCATCTCTTAAAATATTATTCCTGGATTCTCCTTGGAGAAAATCCTTGGTGGACTTGCAACAGACATATTTAGCACATGATATTTTTCCATAAACAAAGAAACATGGAAAGTCTGGAACAAAACAGTTAACAAATGCACTAACTAATAATAACTATTTTTAATTAAGGAAGCTCGGTATTATTCATCAGTTAGCACAGTCAGCATTGTCCTTTCTTTGAAATTCCAGGGAAAAATGAAGGTGGCAATTTTCCCAGTCAAACTCAGAGATACAAAATAATATACTTAACAAAAATACTCATGTTTTCCAGACATCTAATTCTTAGTCAATATATTTGATCTGTTCTTACACTAGTTCAGCAGTGATCATATACTTTTTTCTTCTTAGCAAAGATTCTCTGCAGATTCTTTGCTAAATCCATTGTTTTTTTCACATTATCCCAAGACATGGGAGATCACTGTGTTTTGCAAGCTTAACCACACAGTCTGTCTTCTTACTCAACATTTGCTTCCTATATGGTGACCAAGTGCAGCTTTTCTGTCTGACATAAAGCTCTCAAAATAAATGAGGGAAAAAAGAAACTGGAACAAGATGTAAACAAAATGATGCAACTTGCTGTTACATTCTGTTCCCTGTTTTTCGGCCCTAATGCATCTATTTTAGGGCCTGATGCTGGAGTGCCAGGAGCTATCCCAGCTTCTGGGAGAGCCTAGGGAGAGGATGTTCTTGCTTGGAGGGGCTGGCTGGCATCACAGCCCAGTGTAGCTGACACAGGAGAGCCAAGGACTGCAAAACAGGCACAGGATGCACAGAGACTGACCAACCTGGCTGGAATTGGAGCTGCCATGTCTTGTGATGTAACTCAGATCACCACACTTCAGTCACAGGGCACAGTCTGGCTCTGGTCCCACAGGATGGGGCTGAAGTGACAAGCTCTCCCTCTTGACGTCTCATGGATTGATGGTCAATTGCAGGAGAGTCAAAACCTGTGGTTCCAGAGTCTGTAGCTCAATGTATGGAGCCAGTAAGGGAGATAAGGGGATGGATTACAAGGAAATGGGATAAATCTCAATGGGGCTGGGAAGAAACACTTCTGGAACCATGAAAGGATTGTGCAAAAAGGACTGGTATAAGCTTAGACTGTAAGCTTTGTGTTCAGGCACTCCATTGCTAAACATGAATGACCCAGCTGTACCTCAGAGGAGCTGCATAGAAGGGAGGACAGTTTGGAGGAAAGACATCAGAGCAATGGTCAGAGGGAACCTGAGAAAACCACAGGTCCCAGCATCAAGGAGTCTCAAGAACAAGGCTGCTGATTCCATGGTGGAAGAAGCAAGCACAGTGTAAAGGGATCACCAGAAAGAACTTGGGAGGTTTTTCTAACCCAAAATTAAGCTAATCCAAGGTTAGGGAAGCACTGCAAATCCTTAAAGGCTCAAAAATCTTAAATCAGCTCTTTTCTCCTAAACTTTCACAAAATTCATAAGACCGTGAATCTGGAAAAAACGGAGATGATGGTGATGAAGTCCCAGCGTTTAGGTAAGTGCTTTGGTTATCTAATCTTTTCTGCCCTGTTCCCCCACTACTCTCCATTTCAATGGAATAATTGAAAGCCTGAAAAACTCCATCCTAAATACTCACACAGAGATGCAACCCCTGCTCTGCTGCATTCTTGATTTACATTTCCAGTCCTTTCACTCACTGTCTTCCAACTCCATTGCCTAGAGCCTTCCCTGTTCCCTAAGTCCACTTAGCAGTACTTGACTGTTCCTACTGCATTTCCCCAACCACTGACAGCCTGGCAGAAGTTATCTTCTGTTTCCAGGGTGTGTGAAGCATGTTCTTGTCATGCCTTTCATCATCAGCTCTTCTTACTGAACAGGATAGGAGGTGTACTCCATGTTGTTTGCTGTTTGTTAACAGCAGAAGTCTGTTCTAGATTTCTAATGCTGATCTGATCTTCAGTGACAAAGTTGCAGAAATGGACATTTCTCCAACTAGACAGCAACCAGTAAACTTTAGTTCTGCTACAAGAAGAGAGAGGGAAAACTCTTCACAGAACTAGAGCTGTCAGCTCTTGAGGTCTGGGTATTTCTCACACATCAATGAAATGCAGAAAAAAATCTTCAGGGTTAAAAAATGATAGTTCTCCATTTGACAAAGGTCACTTCTGAAATTGGCTTAGATACCTTTAGCACCTAATGTGAAGCAGGAGATTCTAGGCAAAAACATTTCAAAACCAAAGTGGAATTCTCATTTGAAATGGGGGTTTAAGAGGCAGGTTTTCCATGTCTCACACAATCACTATAAATATACAGAAAATCAACCCATTTTCAGGAGAAGATTAATTGTTTTGCTGGTGAAGTCTTGCTAAGCTATCAAGAATCAGTTCTCAGTTGACAGAAATATTATGAGATCCCTGTCCATTTATCTGTCCTAGTTACAAACATATCCATGCACAATTACAATTCTGTAATTGAATCTGGCACATGAAGATGTAACCCAGCAAAATCTCTGGCATTCTGAAGTTTTAATGTCAATAAAGAACACGTACCTTCCCCCATTCCTCCCTCTGAAGGTTTCCAGATGAAGCACCAACAGCTCTGACAGCTTCCCAACAGCTTTGGCATTCCAGCAAGTTTTCAAAGGTTACTAAGGAGACAGACTGGTCAACCATTGCATCTGTAGGTCAAGCCCGTGTGAAATTGAGACAATCACCCTGTGAAGACCAATCTACTAAATGGGATGACATTTTGGAGGCTCACCTGTGTTACAGGCAGAATTTGCAGTGATAGCAACATCTGCTCAATTCAGCCTAGAGATTTGTTCAGGCAGCGTTTCATGCCACTTTTCACAGTAAAAAAAAATTATGTAAACATGATGTAATTTCCTTTTTGTTCCTTTTCTTTGTGAAACTTAACTTTTGTTGCCGTCCTTTTTCACTACCAAGGTAATTGCAAGCATAAATTCCGTAAGTAGCCTTTTCACTTTTAATATACCACAACTGCACCCTGGAATATAATGATATAAGCACAGTCTCCATCTGCAGAAGAGAAGAAAGTGATTTCAAGCTAACAAAATAGCTACAAACTTAATGCAGCCTCACACTTGTTTAGACTACTAATGAGGGAGAGCAGGGAAAGAAAAACAACTCTGTTCTATTCCACTTATCTTGTGGGCTTGGATCTTTAAATGAAAATAATCCAATTAATTGTCACAGCATGAAGAAAGTAGTTGGGTCTGATAAAAACAAGGCAGAACCCTAAAGAAAAATATATGTTTAAAGTCTTAATTTAAGCCAGCAAAAGATCTGGTTCCCGTGAACTGGTTCCAGAGCATTCTGTGCATTGTCCCTGAATGGGTCCAATGTCACAGAGAGGTAGAGCAGTCAGCTGGGGCACATTGCACAGGACCAGTTGGACCAGTTGTGTAATGCTGGATCTCTCTGGCTGTCCTGTTGGATGGAATTCTTCCAGAGCCCTCAGGAGCACAGAGCTCTGTGCACCAATGGAAGCAGAGAGAGTAATTAAGCCTGCAGCGCTGGAGCCTGCTGTGGAGAAAGGCCACAGGGGGCCCAGGGAAGAAAAGCTTTTTAAAACTGCATCAAACATCAAATCCCCGGAACTCTGTTCTTACCCTCCCAGTTACCAGTCGAGGATGGATCTGCCACGTTTTTCAGAAATTACTGCGATTCAGAAGCACAGCAATAAGCTGCCAGCAGGGTGTCAGTGGGGCTGGAGCTGCCAAAGCCATTTCTCAGTCTCTCCAAAGGAAGAGAATGTTAATCAATGTACTCATTTTTCTCCTTCCACTGTAATTAGCCATGCATGACCACAGCTTGACCACCTGAGTTAACTCAAAACTGTGGAAAAAAAATCAGTGTACTCAGAAGAATTACTGACCAAAGAGAGTAGCTGTGGAAGGACAAGAAGCAGTGAAATATCTGGCCTGGTTTGATGAGGGTCAAAGAAACAGTCAGATGATAGGGAGTGCATACAGAAAGGTATAAGCATGGACTAAAGCTCTCTTAGGTTTCTATGGTTTAACTAGTCTCTTGTCTCCCTGGGACAGCAGCATTCCTTAGTAAAAAACATAGCTCCAAGGCTATTTCCAAAGAGATTGCATATATTAGAGTTCTTCCACTAGCCGGAAATTTTTTATCAGCTGAGCTAACTAGGAAACCCTGCTCTTTCATAGACTCCTGTCCTCCTTCCAGAGAAGCTGTGGCTGCCCCATCCCTGGAAGTGTCCCAGGCCAGGCTGGATGGGGCTCTGAGCAGCATGGGCTAGTGGAAGGTGTCCCAGCCCATGGCAGAGAGTGGAACGAGATGGTTTTTAAGGTCCCTTCCAACCCAAACCATTCTGTGATTCTTTTCCATGCAGAAGTGAGGGACTGACCCACAGAGCAACTGTAAAATCACAACTGAAACCTTTAGTTCTGCAGCCTGAGTATTGGCTACTAAGAAAACATCATGGCAGTGAATATGCAGAGGAAAAATGCATAGAAAGCAAACAGCAGCCAATTCTTCAGAGAAGCCGGAGAAATTTCTCATCAGAAGAAAATATTTCAGAGGTGAGCAGTTGGTCAAATAGTTGAAGGGGGAAAAGAATATCTTAACTCACTTTTCATAAACATTTGTTGCAATAAATAAGTGCACATGAACAAGATAGTAACATGAAAAATGGCAGAAATACCACCACATCACATTTGCCTCCTAGCATAAATGGAATTATTCTCTAAATTGCCTTCTAGATCTGTCTGTGTCTTTGACCTGGACTGGCTGGCAGGGACTCTGCAAATCATTATGTCCAAGCACCCACTTGGACTGGGCTGCCACCAACCCTACAATGGGTTGTCTTGTTTAGCAAAGTCCTGAAAACCTCCAAGGACATCTACTGCAGTGTTTTTCTATCCTCTCACCAAAAACATCCTAATGTCCACTTTGGACTATCCAGAACAGTTTGTGGCCTCCACATCTTCATAAACCATCTTACAGTGCTGAGAATTTGGCTCTTCTTTGGCTTGACGTTTTTGTAGCTCCTCTCCAAGCAGTTTTGTTTTCTTTTTAATTCATCATTTTTTAATGATTATGCTACTTTACAGGATGCCAAAACTGCTATGTGATCCTCTTTGTAACTGGCAGTGGGGAATGGGTCTCTACACAAGGAATGCTTGATTATTCTGTGGCTGTTTGCAGCAGGAGCACACCCAGTGAGGTCCAAGGACATCAGAGAGGAAAGTAGAATGATCCAGAGATATGGGTTTTTCTTTGGGATGAAATGCTTTCTTTTCATTTTGAGGCATTTGTATTCTATATTACAAACCTATTAATCAGCTGGTAAACATTTAAACCTCATAGCTGGGACTGTGAGTTGCTTCTGCAGCTGATGATCTTCAATTAGCAGTGGCCATCAAGAGGTGTTGCTTCTTTACTATTCCCTTAAAGGGGCATTGGCTGAAATCTCTAATAGCCCTAAGCATATCTATAAACTCATTTTCCTACATGTGTGCCTATGGATACTGTAAGAATCACACTGCTCTCAGCTTCTGTGATCACCTGGAACCTTTCTGGAGAGCTCTAGGACTGGTGCAATGTATTCCTGCTAAACCATCTGGCTGAGAGATCTTTTTTTCCCCTGGAAGTTGTACTGGAGTCTGAGTTTAGAGCTCTTGATGGCACACTGAATGTTGCATAGATTTAGTCAGGCCTTTTATTGCCTTTTATTGACCATTAGAGGTTTTCTGGCAATGGCATGCTGGCACTGAACTGCTGTCAATGTGTTTCTTAGGCTGCCCCTGAGGGTGGTTTTTCTGTCATCTAGTCTCATCTGATTTTGCTTTTTTTGATGATTTTTTGTTAGACAGCATCAGTTGCAGCCAAAACAGGCACAAAACGTACTTTGCAGTAAGCAGGTATTTAGGTGAGAGATTTTGTGAAAGTGGACTTCGCTGAACAGTTCTGTACCCTGAGATTTGGGGTGCTTTGGGCAAAATCCAAAGCTGTGACTCTCCATAATAAGTTCAGGTGTAGTAATAGAAGTTTTATCCCAAGAGATGCTGATCAGAGTGTTCTGCTTGCTCCTCCCCTCCCTGGAAGAATATATTTTATTACAGTCATGTTAAAGTAATTCCTAACAGTTCTCTACAAAATATCGGTGAAACTGAACACTGCAAGCACCTCTACTTTCCCCTCATTAAGAAAAAAATCTATTTCAAGCAGGTTTTTTATGCTTCTGCTGTTCTGGTTTGTATACTAAGCCACACCATTAATTTTAGCCAAGTGATCACTACATTTGTGCTTTTTGGAGCTTGCTCTTTTATCCATTTTATCCATTCTTCATTTGATTTCAAGTTCCCATGCTGTATTTTGCATGCAATTCATAGTCTACCAGCTACATGAACAGAGCTAATCCTGTCAAAGAAAAAACTATCACTACATTATAAATAATTATCTGCAGCCTGGTCCAGGATTTCTTCACTATTCTTGATTAGGTAAAAAGATGAAAAGCTACTTCTCTTGCCAGTAAAAATCACATTTCAGTAGCTGGACTTTTAAAAATATCATGATGTAGCACAACTAAACCCAAGAACGCAGGGCTTATGCCATTGTGTTATTACCCTGTCCATTCCCCTGTCCAAGAACTATTTTGAATTGAGTAGAATTGCAAAAAAAAAAAAAAAAAAAAAAAAAAAAAAAAAAGTCACTTAAAAACTCTTGAAACATGGAACTATCACCAAGGAATAATTAATAAGTAACCTACTGATAAAGCTGCTTCATGCTTCAAGTGTTACCACATCTGGTCCAGCAATTTTGACTTATCTAATGGTAAAACTTCCTGGTTTTGTTTTAAATTGCTGCGATTTCTTCCCCTTATGTCTAAAGCACCAGGCAATGCCTTCTGTAAGCCAGAGCAAGTGGCCAAATGTCCCAGTTCTTTGTGGAGCAGTGGCAAGTCACTTTTAGTACAATAACTCTGGAGCTGCCACATCTTCTCCAGGCACAGACTTAGCTCACAGAGCAGATACAAGCACTGATAAAACAGGGCAAATAGCTGGAGATCTGCAAGATGAACACGTTATTTGTAAAACTACATCAGCTGTAAGCAGGAGAGGTTCCCAGAGACTGGATGGCTGTGATGGCATGAAGCAGGTGACACATTTCTGCTGCTCTTGCCTGTAATGCTGCTCTGAGGTGTGTAGTAACATCAGTGAGGCAATGAGGAATAAAAATAACAAATGCATCTCAATTAAAAATTTCAGCCAAGGCTACACCCCTTTGCTTGTGAAAATTTCGTCACACCCTTCTTCAAGTGACACCTCTGAACTAGTCTGGGGATCTGCAAGGTAAGGGAGTCCTTAGAGAGACAGATCCCGAATGTGAGTGATTGACAAAAGGTCAAGCTATTGCAGTATTTAAATCAGGCACTGAAACTCTCCACCCCGTTTCTTAATCTCTCTTAAAAACACTCTCTTCAGCAAGACTCCTGATTAGTGTCAAGATAAGATCTTTTCAGGTAAAGTGTTCAGAGAAGCAGGAACCATCCACATCACTGGCAATGTCAGAACATGGCAGCACTTACCCAGCTCCAGTTCACAGTTGAATTTCGGTGCTACACTGTTGAACTCAAGGGATGCTGCTCTTCTGATCCACTGTCACCTCTGCCTTCCTATTCCTGCAGTGAGGTTGTTCCCTTCTGGCATCACTTGTGGGATGAAGCCTCCCTGACTTCTGTGCACGTGTGAGGTTATGGCTTCAGTGACAGAGCTGAGGGCAGCAACCACATCACTCAAACATTGCCTCTTCTCTCTCATTAATGGGTTTTATCACCACAGTACTTCTCCTTCCAGTTGTTCTTCAGAGTGGAAAGGACCCTGCTAATTTCACCTGTCTTCTCCTGTGTGCATTCTAATGATGAGGTGTTAATTAAAAATTACTGACAAGGACTGTGTTGTAAGGAAAGTTGACTACTAGAATGACTTTAGGAAGTAAGAGCAAGCCAAAGTGCAGATCTTGTTGAGCTAAGGTGTTTCAAATAAAGGGAATTAGAATGTAACAAGTTGTTAGTGATTTTTATGTAATATCTATCTTGCCAATAGAAAGTGATTTATCTTGTGCTCAATGCCAATCCTATAAACACGCAACAAAAGTAACCTTTGAAATTTTGCCTGAGTGTGGGGAGAAACATGGCCAGCATTAAGGAAATTAGCAGGTATTCTCAGGAGCTGTGTTAAGGGACAGGTTTGTAGAAGGCACTTATGTGTGTGCATATGTGTGTATTTGAAGGAATCAGGTTTACAAAAAAAAAGTATCAAAATCCCAGTGCTGGTGGAATTGATGTTTGACTCACACTCCTTAAGAAGGGTGGAGTGTGTGGATTCAGACCTGGCCCTTTGGTTTATGTATTTCTCCATTTGGTTTTACTGTATGAGTCACAAAGTACCTAAAAATTCACAGATGGAAAAGACTGAGAAATAGCACATCTTTTTTTATGATCAGCTGGACCAATTTACCATCCCAGACAGGAAAGACAATAAAATGAAATTAAAAATCTAACCTTTTACTGAAACTACTTAATGTATTCCCTCATTGAGTTAGGAAATATGAACTATTCTAGGAACCACCAAGAAACATTAAGTCATTTGTAAAGAAACATTAAGTAATTTGTAGAAAGCTCAGATTATTACATCATCTGTCTGAACAGAGATTTATTGCTGCTAAAATTCTGTGTTGCAGAAACACAGCATCAATAAATCATCATTTACCTTGTCAATAGCTTTAATTGCAGAGGGAACAGGCAGGAAATTTTTCTGGATGCAGTGATATCCAAAAGAAGATCTGAGACTGGAGTGTTCTTGCCATTAGGTGTAACAATATTTACTTGTCTTTCAAAGAGAAGGTCAGGAGCAGATCTGCATTACAAAAGAAAGAAAAAAGGACTTGAAAATGCTGCTTTGTGTCCTTCCTTGTGGATGTTTCCACCCCTCTGGCTGCCAGAATTGCTCATGAGGGTACAGGTGAGTGTTCCTCACTCACACCAGTGGAAGTGACTGATAACCTCCAGCTTGTGCCAAAAAGCACCAGACTGGGAGGATTATTTATGCCCAATGTTTGTGAAGCCTTTATAACTGGAATTACAATATGAATTCTGAATGTTGTTGATTAAGTGTGTTGACCTCTTTGCACAACTGAGGAACTGCAGTTTACAATGTGGCCCGTCTTTATGGGGAGAGATTTTCAATTATTTGCTGTTCTCCATCTTGTTACTGTGTTTAAGGCAGTTACTGTGTAATTCTGCAAAACAACAGGACTGTAATTTTAAGGTTGGTAGAATGGGAGCTTGTACAACCAAGGCATTACTAGCTCATCTATGGTCTCATATGTACTTTCCATTTCTTGCTTTTATATTATTCCTTGACATTTTGTCATATTTTTGAGTATTCCCTTACTGATTGGGGATTTAGGTCCAGAAATTTATTCCTTTATCTGATTTTAAAGAAGACTGATAAGCAGTAAATTGTTTTTCCCTATGTGATACTTCTGCTTTTCATTATACTCATTAAAAAGTACACCCTACATTTAACTTCCCTTAAATTGTATTGCTAGAACTCCTACTTCTGCACTCCCTTCAATACAGTTTACATTTCTGATCTTTTTTATCATCTGGGTGTTTAGCAACCACAGTTAAATGCCCCTCAGTTTCATCCCAAGAAGACTTAAAAACCCCTTCAAGAAGAAGTAGAATTTGTTCCAAAAGTAATCTCCAGTAAGGAACTGAAAACAAGCCTTGCTATTTCTAATGCCAAGCTATTTCACATCTGCTTTTACATCAGAAGAGAAACTAAAGTGAAAACACTCAGCATATTTCCTGTTTGCAGGTTGTCTTTAGAAAGGAGCTGAAGGCTGGAATGGGTAGAGTGGCCCTGTATTTATTGATCTCACCTCAGTTGTCACCTGTCAGCTATAAAAGCTCTCAATGTATCAGAGGGAAATGCTTCTAATGCAACATGGGGATTTTACAGCACGAAAATGGCTTTAACTGAACCTCGGGAATTGCATCATTAAGCAGCAGTCTCAATGCAGAGGTCACAGTAATAAACTAATAATTCCTTATATTTTTTACTGCATCAGAGCTGAGGGGTGGAAGCTGCATGACTAAGGATTTATAAAACCAGTCTCGTGGTGACTGCAGTCTTCAAGCTAAAGAAGGAATTTATGCTGCCTGCTCATATTCACAGACCCTCAGTTTCTCTATTACTGTTTCACATGTTAGAAAAAGGGAAGCTGTGGACATGGGATTTGTAAAATTTTTCTGTCTGTTTTACAAACTCTGTGGGACAGCAACCCATAAATGGGTTTATGCACTGCAGTACATGGACATTGGAAAATGAGATTCTGAGAGAGCAGCCAGCTAAGCAAGAAACTCCCCAAACCAGCCAGAAGGAAATGCAGAGAAGTGTGCCCAAGGTGAGTGCCTAAAGTCAGTGCATAGATTAAGTAGGTGATTCTCTGTGTGCTTCTCCCTCTGCATAAACTCCTTGAGTCTGGTGCCTAATCCAGGTGAGCTCCTGGCATATTAAGGAAAAGGAAAAAGCCCAAACCCAAAGAAAAATTGCATCCTATTTCAGCTGCATGTTAAGGCAGATACACACTTTAAAAACACAGATGTACTGGTTTTGCAGTGGAGCTGTAAAAATAAGTCTCCTAATGCCAGTCTTGTTTGTGTTTTGGCCTGAGCCTCTTTTGGTTTCCATTGTGAGGGTTGCTTCCATTTGTATCCCTTATGAAAAAGTATTGGAGCAGAAACTGTCCAAAGAGCTGTCCTTTTCCCAAGGAAAGGGAGAACAGCAGGGCAAAAGGCACAGAGGGCAACTCAGGATCTGTGTTCCCATCTGTGATAGGTTTTTTTGACCAAATATTTATCAAAGGCAGGTAAAGAACATCCATATGGTTCAGGGTTTGATTTAATTGTTTTCCTGGAATCAGAGCTGAACAAGCCAGAGCCAGTTTTGCCTTGCAGATGCCTCAGGGCTAAAGTGCAGATTGAGCACTCCTATATTTCTTTTCAGGTAAATACAGGTGTGCCAGGAATTTATGGGTGCAGAAGGAAATACTCATAGCCCCTGCAAGCAAGGGGGGGTTAGGAAGCTTTGCTCTTGTCTGGGTTCTCTGTTCAAGGCATTTCATGGGACATGTTCCATGGATGAACACTCACTCCAGTTCTGATCCCAGCAGATCAGCAAATCCCACATGGAGCAGTGCAAACCTATGGCATGTGATCTTACCCAGAATAAAACCAGATGTGTTTGAAACCTGCACTTTTCAGACTTGGAGGCTGAAGAGCATTCCATCAAACACAAGATTCAAGTAGACAAAGGAGGTCCTTCAGGAAGCAGGAAAGCCTCAGGAGGTAACAAAATTGGACTGGGCTGATCAGCCATCCAAAACATGGTGCTTCCACTATTTGAAAGCTGGTTCTTGACAAAAAAGTCTGTATCAGGGAAAAACCAAAAGACTAGATGGATCTTATGGACCCTTATGAGTATAATAAAAAATTTATAGCTTTTTATGGATTGCTGGCTGGTGGTTTGGGATGAAATTTTTAAAGGCAGGATGCATGTTCACTAAGATACAGTGACATTGGGACACCAATACTTTTTCTGCAAGTGCATAAACTCTCAGCAGAGCTTGCTCTTTGCTTTGTTCTGGGTTTTGGAGTGCTATGGTTTACCAGCACAGGTGCTCCATGCACTTTATTTTTCTTGACAGGATTTTTGGTGTTACTGAGTGATCCACATAGGATCAGGCATTCCTATAACCTCAAAAAATCAGCTGAATCAACTGAAAATATAGCTTTGAGCATGACAAGAAGCACTGGTGTACGATGGACTTGTGAGAGCTGGGTCCATATGTTAGAGCTTGATCTCTTGGCAGTCTGTGTTGCCAGTGACCAGAAGAAAATACCCAGCCTAAGGAGCTCAGTGTGTACAGTGTATTAAACATCTCAGTGTCTCTCCACAGGTCCTCTATGTTTAGATTTGATTCCCACTCTTCTGCTATGTCCCTCATGAAAATGGGAACAGTATTTACAGTGTGGGATGATGGCAAGAGGGGCACCTTGTGGGCTGTTTGAATCTCACCACTGGAGGGCAAATCCAAGAAAAGCAGACAAAAGGCAAAGGCTTCCCTGCAGTGGAAAGGTTCAGCTTTGTGAATGCTGATGCAGACCTATTTTGTTTACACACTTGCTAATTAATGGTGTTTGCCTAGTTGTCTCACTAGACTAATGGTTAGTTTTGCTCTGTAAATAAGACAATCTGTGGTTATAGTAGAACAGAATCTCTCATCGTGAGTTTGTCAAATAAATGCAGATTGTGAAATACAAATATCTACTTTGTCCTGTGAGCAAAAACCCGCATTGTAATTCTGCAAAGAGTTGTCTGGTTGAGCAATAAATGTCCTGTGAAACACATAGGGTCAAGAAAATACAGGTGGTGAATTTGAAATCCATGAGTAGTTTCAGACTTGGTTACATCCAGCTGGTTTGTGCTGCTGAAAGCATCACTGCTTTCCCAGAGTAGGAAGGAGGGACAGAGTTATGGAGTAGATCACCCAGCATTTGTCTGATGAGGTGTTGGATGCACAGCCCTCAGAGGATGCTGCAGACCAAGAGGTTTAATGGGATAGGGAACACAGGAAGCAAACATGGCTTTGCAGTGAGGATAAGGATGGTAATCCTGGAGTAAGAATAAGGCAATATCATAAAATTGTGCTTGCTTACTCATTATGATGATGCTAATTTATATTTTATCATGGCACACTGCCTCTGCTGACTGCTTAGTCCTTAGGAGAAGTTAGCACCTGCAGGCTCCTGTGGCTCTTGAAAGTGAATATGAGCTGAGGACCTCTCCCCCATCACCCTGAAAGGCAGCTCACAGAATTAGTCCAGACACCTGGTGTTTTAGGAGAGAGAAATGCCATCTTCGTGTGGCAACAGCCAAAGTTGCAATGCAGGGGTGTGTAAAAGGGAGTTGAGAAGGTGCCTCAGAAAGCTCATGAGCAGCTTTATGTTCACCCCAGGCTTTTCCTGCTCTGTGCTGGCTGTGTGCACAACATCCTTCATTAGCAAAAGCACGAGGATGAGACAACACATTAAATTGCTGATGTGGATGAGTATTTCACAGACATTTCTCTTTTAGTCAGTGAGACAAGCAAACTGAAGATGTGTCAGTGTACTTACAACAGCATCACTCAGGATGACCATGCACGTGATTAAGCAAATTGCTTTCAGGGAAGTGACTCATTGCTTTGGGTTTGCTTTTTTATTTTTTCTTGCATTATACATAATAAGCATATAAATGTGCTTTTGTTTATGGATGGCTCTGGGACAAAAATACACACTGTATGCCTCATCAGTTAAGTAATCCATGTCTGCCTTTATCCAAGGGTGCAGACATTGGGAAAGCACAACTGAAAGATAACCATCTGTAATAATTATGTTTCAGTGTCTCCTCATATTGAGCCAGATCATTTTGATGGAGGATATCTTCTGGGAGATTGTTCTCCCTGAGCATCTCTTAGAAGCTGTGAGACTCAGCATGTCTTGCCTTGCTGTGTTTATTCTGAAGTACTCAGACCTATCTTGCCCTGTTGTTCTGGTTAATTTGTTAATGGATAATTGATTTCAAGGGAGAGGAAAGTTTCCTGTTTGTAGTCAGCTTTACAATCCTGCCTGCCTGGATATGTAGGATGGCAAGATACTGGCTCCCAGATCCTATTTCTGATCTTCCACCTCCTCCCAGTAGGTATCTGATGTCCTGGCTTACCATGTGTCCCAGCCAACAATTATGCTTGAGCAAGTCAATACTGAACAGGTGTCCCAGGGTGCAGCTTATCAGGTGCAGATTATCATCTCAATTCTACAGGATTCAGAGACTTGTGTGCTCTTCAGAAACACAGCCAGTCACTGTAGGAGAAGAAAGTTGGGTTAGTGGCTTTTTGTTTTTTTCCCCCCACTAACTGAGAATTGAGAGCTGTGAATTCAACATTGTGTTTTATGTAAAACTTCCCATGTGGTCTGCAACAAGTCATTAGTTGAATTTCCTGTTGTCTGTAAAGAAATAATATTTCACTGCCATTTGTGCCCTTGAAAGTTAGCCTTCAGTACACTGGGCCTCTGTAGCCATTTGCAAGTTGTTTCAATTTAGGAGCAAGCATGGGACAAGTGTTAGAAATCCTCTCTGCTTAAGAATTCTCTGCTTAAGAACATTAAGAAGCATTTCAGTACTCATAAAAGTGAATGCTGAGAAAGGTAATTTGAAAATTATTGCTGTGATTATCAAACTGCAGTACTAGTAAATAATGCGGTATCATAAATGTAGTAAATAATTTGCATCCAATTTCCACATTTTATTACAGCGTCTGTCTGGAATTTGAAGTGCTTCATCCCAGCCAGTTTCTGTAGCTCAGCCCTGGGGGAAGATCAGGATTTGCTGGTTTTGTTAACTCTTGAAAGCAAAAATCAAAGATGGCAATTGTACCAACTTCCTACAACCAGGGATGGAGGAGCTCCCCTCTTAATGGCTTCAGTGCCAAATTTAAATCCTCCTTTAACCCCAGAACCAAATCCCTTGAAGTTTAGTCCTGGTTTTATCGCTGATAACCCTTCTAAGACTTCAGAGAAAATACTCTGTGCAGAAGGCAAGAGCCCAGGGCTGTATCCAGCTCCAGCAAGGCAGCTCAGACAAGCCAAGCTGGCAGGACCTTGCTGTGCCAAGTGCATCCTGCTGGTGACTCACCTGTGTGGCTGGGTCAATGGCACCGTGAGCTATTTCCCTACTTACCTGACCTGCAGGTCAGTGCACATGGCATGTGTGTGCAGCTTTTGCTTTTGCTAGAGAGAAGTGCAGCAAGGTGCGGTGAGTGCTGACATGGCCCCATGCTTGTGTTATCCAGAAAGGTGGGAATGCAGACTGATGGTCGTGTTCCTCATTTGCCATATGGCTGGCAGCTCGGCAAAGCCCGGGGTCTCCAGCTGTCACACGTGGTGGCACAGCTGACAGCCGCATGTGGCTCGCTCTGTTCTTGCCCCCACTCGAGATGTTCTGAGGCTGAACTGGATCTGTGTCATTACATGCCATCAATTTACCAATTGGCTTGTCTGAAAAGCTGTCACAGCTGCTTGTGGCTGACATCTTTCAGTTACCAGTGTGAAACAGTCTCTGAGGGATCACCACTGAGTTCCGTGTCTGCCTCTGGGTGGTTTCATGGGAATGAGCAGATAAGATTGCTTTTTTCTCACATTGTGTTCATTGTGGTTACTCCTCAAAAGGCTGGGGATGCTTTTCTGAGTTTATAAGAATGTTAGAGATGGCTCTGCAGGCCACCAGTGTGTGCTCCCTCAGTGTCATCCCACAGGACAAGTGGTTACCCTGGAGCACATTTGGATGCCTGTGCACCTGTGTTGTTCAGCATTTCCCTCTAATCATGACAGTCCCCCCTGCTTCAACATCTGATGCTGTTTCTGTCCCAGGGGGAAGAGGATTTGCCCCCCCTCATCAGTATCAGCATATCCAGTGCACTGTCACATGGTTTCTCTCTGAATTTCCTGCAGCTAATGAGGCTGCCATTGTAGAACAGCTGCAGCAGAAGAGCCAGATTCATCCCTGCAACTTCCTTCTAGTGGATTCTGCTCACGCAGCACTTTTTCAGAGTGATCTGTTCCAAGGGAATGTGTAACCAGCTGTTGTCAGGATGGACCCATGTTATGGACCCTTACTGGTCCCACATATGGCCAAACCAAGTTGAGGAGTAGCAGCTGATGCACTGCACACACCTTCCAAACCATCAGTACAGGTCAAATCTTCAGCATCCTTTAGCCTGGCCATGATAATGAAGATTTTCTTGGGAGGACAGACTCATAGATGCTTCTGCTGATCAGAACATTTTATAGATTAAATAATCTACTTTATAGACTCATAGAATCTCAGAATGGAATGGGTTGGAAGAGACCTTAAAGCCCATCCAGTTCCAAGCCCCTGCCATGGGCAGGGACACCTACCACTATCCCAGGTTGCTCAGAGCCCCATCCAGCCTGGCCTTGGACACTGCCAGGGATGGGGCAGCCACAGCTTCTCTGGAAAACCTGTGCCAGGGCCTCACCACCCTCACAGGGAACAATTTCTTCCTCATATCCAATTTAAACCCACTCTGTGTCAGTGTGAAGCCATTGCCCCTTGTCCTGTCACTCCAGGCCCTTGTCAAAAGTCTCTCTCCATCTTTCCTGTGGGTTCCCTTCAGGTACTGGAAGGCCACAATGAGCTCACCCCAAAGCCTTCTCCTCTCAAGGCTGCACAATCCCAATTCCCCAAGCCTTTCCTCAATTCTCAGAGTACAGTGCATTGTGTCTCTTTAGGTGGTTCTCCTAAAAGGACCCAGTGAAGTTTTTGGTGAGTTGCTGGGTATATCAGGAGAACACAAGAATCTGCTGACTGACAGGCAGCCAATTCATCAGATCCATGTAGGGTTTATTCAGGGCAGTTGCAGTAGATTTAACTGGCTGCCATAATGCATGGGCATGAGTCATTTGACCTGGATTTATCCTCACACAGGTACAAAGCAGGCAGATCACATCCACACCATGGCTACTCTGCTATGCCCTGGAGATAATTTTAGGGCCAGAACATAGCTGTAGATAGCCTTGTAGCAGATAAGGAGCTGCATTTGTGAACTGGTACCAGCAACATCACCTTGCAGTGAGCTGACCCCACTGTGGGTGTCCCAGAGCCATGTCCTCAGAAGGATGTGCTGATCCCTCCAGGCATGGGGCAGTGGGGATGCCAGGCTGTGGGTGAGGAGCTTGTTCTCTCCTTGCCAGGCTGTGCTGCACTCTATGCTGAGCTGCACAGCCTCTCTGGGGACACAGCAGATGCAGCCCTGTACAACAGTGACAATCCTCCTTCTGCCTGTGTCCCTCACATTCAATACAGGGACCCCTATGGCTGCCTTGCCTGTTTTGGCTTTCCAAGTTCAGTTCAGACACAAACCTAGGCTGGGCCCAATTAGGCTTTTCAAAGGGATCTAGGTGAGCCTGAATCCCTCTTTTTTCAGTCTTGTATTCACAGGCTTTATAAGACCCCAAACTAGGATTCAGCTTTTGTAAAACAATTGTTTATGCTTTTCCTCATGTTTTCCCCCTCTAATATGAAAATTCACGTTTTTCTCTCTGCATGTGCTATTTTTTATCTTTCTTTACTTGGGCCTTGGGCATGCTATGCAGGCAGGCTGTTAATGCTAGCCTTGCTTCACCCATCAGCAGCATTCAAGCAATCCTTCCACACTGGGCAGCAAGATCTGTTGCCAGGCCCCTTCTAGGATCTGGCCTCATCTTTTGTAACACTTTTTGCAAACAGAAAGGTTTCATGCAGTCTGGACAAGGATTTTATGCCTGAGAGCCGAAGTCTGTCAGCTCTTTGTTCCAGCTGTGGAGACAATCTTTTCACCATCAAACATAGGTGTGTCTCGTGCTCTGGTTTCCAGCTTCTAACAACAAAAGGACAAAACAAAAGGGCTGCTGTTCTCAGATGGCTTCAGAATAAGGTGAAGTGCTGTATTTCTTGCAGACATATCACTTCAAGTGATTTTGCCCTTGAGGACAGCATTACCTCACACACAACAAGAGAACGTCTGTGTGCTGAAATGTCAAGCCTCATGAGACAAAGATTTCTCTTTGTAAATGCTGTAGCTTTCCACACTTCTCCCTCCCAGTTGATATTTTAGTGGTTCTTGTACACAGCTGTGCACAGGTTTCCTTAACACAGTGGACAGTTTTTATTTAACACAAGGGAGGGATCAGTCACAGCAAGTGGAGCAGCCAGGTAAAACTGCTTTAATACCAGTGCTCTCCTGCACAGCAGTGTGTTTGCAGAGCCCTGCTTCTCCCTTGGCACATTCTTGTTTAACAAATATCTCAATCTCTATGGCTCTGCTTCAGCTCTGCTTTGCTTGTCTTGTCTTTCCCTGGTGCAAGTTCAGAAGGGCAGCACCTGCCTTCCTGTTTGTACATCAGTGCCTTCACCCCAGCCAGGGGCTCTTGACACTGATGCTGCAGAAGCAGCATCTCCTCAGACCACTGCTGGAGAATGGGAAGACAGCTGACATCTGATTCCCCAGCTAATCCATAGGCCCCATGCTAATTGCCTTTACACACTAGGCTGCACAGCCTAAGTGCAGGAAAACAGCTTGTGTCAGTCCAGAGAACAGCTAATGAGAATAAGCAGCTATTAACACATCAAATCAGGTAATAAATGCTGGAGAGCACATCTGATGGCTCAGAGCCTCTTGCAACGTACCAGGGTTGTTGGTTTTTTACTTCCCAGTAAAAGAGCAGCCACTCCTGCACAACTTGGCTTCATAGGAAGTGAATCCTATCCTAATAAATCCTTTTGTTAGGATTATAGATCAAATAAAAATATATGGTGAATTACAGCAGCTGGGGTTAAAATCCCAGACTTACCAATTGAAGCTGTAGTTTACCAAGGCCATATTTCATTCTGCAGGTCAAGAACTGCAGAGCCAGCTGGGGAGAGCTGTGGAGTCTGGAGCTCTGTCAGTCCAAACCTTTTACCAACAGGCTCAGGTGTGGGGACTGAGGGAGAAGGGGCAGAAACACACCAGAGAAGGGTTCCAGAATGCCCTCGTGTGCTGCTTTACCCTGGCCTAACTCACGCAGGGTTTCTGTATGTGAAGATTGCTTAGCATTGGTCCTTATTAGAACCACAGAGAAATTAAGGAAACACATCTGGAAATAAACTCCCTGGAGCTAAAACTTTGGGAATAGCAATTGGAGGAGTTTACTAAACTTTGGTTAGATATTTTGCTTGCCAATCTCAAAGCTCTCCCCAGTCAATTAATGTACTTGTGTGGTACTTCTCCACAGTAGAAATTGGCAGTTGCTGAAAAGCCCTTCTCTTTGCTGTGGGAAATAACCAAAAATAAGTAGTTTGGAGTGTATAAATAAGTAGTCTGGAGAGTATAAGTGCAGAAAATGAAAACTGCTGAGTGCTTTTTAAGCTGGACAGTGGTGAGAAAGGAACTTGTATAGGCAATGCCATCACTAGCTGGGCTTTGCTGTTCCCCTTCCTTGCTGTAGGATCTGCCATGACCTGTTCCCATCACTAGTAGTGTTACTGGAGCAGGGGAGAACCTTTCAGCTTCTAACTTCATCCCAAGAAGGAGTCTTGCAGTGGCACAGAGCTGCTGGACACATTTCTTGGCTATTTGCTCCAGCAGATGGATATGTGGAAGGGACTGGAGCTGGCTGCTGCCTCATCCAGCTGCTTTGCAGAGCACAGAGCTTTTTTTGTCTTGCAAGTGTCTCCTGAACTCAACTGATTCCCTCCTGCACCATGTTTTCCTCTGGTAAACCACTGAGACCCTGGCCTTTCTCCTGCCTCAGGGCTTTTTTATGGTGGATTTCTTCCCTCCTGGTACAGCACTGTGGAGTAAGACACTGCTCATTTTGTTGTGTCTTTTGTGCATCCACTATGGGATAGAAGACCACAGTTTCCACCTAGGAGCAGAGCAGCATAACAGGATCTGCAGCTGGACTATTTTCCATACAAAGCCATCTTCTAAAGCATTATTCTTCTTTTCAATGTACTCATGTGGCTGTAGAGCTGGAATAATTTTGGTATGGTTTGGTATTGAGACAGATTAATTGTATTCCAGCCATGCATTGTGCCAGGATGCTCTTTCCTGCCAGTTTTTAATGTCACTCAGAAGCAGCACATGCCCACAGCTCCATTTCCTCACCTGTCCCATGGCATTATTTGTTTGGCATAATCAAGCAGTTGACAGCAGCTACCTGGGTGAGTTTCACTAGAAGGACTGGCAGAAATATTTCCTCTTCCACCAGAGGACATATTGGAAATACTGGTGGGTTTATAGAGCCTGCTTCATTGCATGGAAAGGCAGAGAGGATCCTTTCTTGGGGAGCTACTGAGAGCTCCACAGATGACAATCCTGCTGACAAGTTTAAGTTATCACTAAAGTGAAAATACACTGTGTTTTTCAGTTTTTTCTCCTTTTGACAAGATCTGATCCCAAAATGAAAAATACCAGAGCAAAAGAACTCTTCATGAAAATTACAGGAAAATTTGAGACCTTCAATTAGTCCTCATCAGATCTTAAAGGGGCAGAGAATATCAATGAACAAGGAGAACATTTCTTCTTGTTTTCCAGCCAGCCTAAATTCCAGCTAAATGTCTTGCCTGTAGTGGGTTTCGAGCCTCTGGAGAGCAATTCAGAAAGCCTGAGGGAAATGCAGAGTGAGTATTTTGAGTCAGACAGCAGGAAACAGGAGACAAAGATAACACTTGGTGGCATTTAAGCCAGCTGAATATGCCCATTTTCTTCTGTTTGTTTTTTCTAATGGTGATACCAGCTGGTATGTTTAAACATTTATTTCTGTCCTCTCTTTTTTAGGAGATGGGCTTTGTAGGAGGAAGAGAGAATTATTTTATTCTAAGGGGCATAAGGTACAAACTCAACCTCTGTCCAGTGGATGGTGTAGGATCCTTCCAGAAGCAGGTCTTGTCTGTGGCTCACACTGTATCTCAGAAGGAAGTGGGACTTCTTCTAAGTGTCTATAAGAGCAGCAATTCAGAAACAATCCTCCATTTGAGCTGCACAGGTTAAAAGATAATAAATATTTGTACAGTAATTAGAATATCAAATAAAAGGATGTACAAAGTTCTAGTGAGGAGGGAAGTGGGTGGTGCTATGTCAGAGTAACCCTTTGTGGGCTGGATCTCTGCACCCTCCTTTATGCAGTGCCAGGGGCTGTTGGTGCACTGGAATACTCTGGTTTCCTGGATTTTCATAGGCATGACACTATTGACCACGGGGACATTATACCTGTTGTCCTACCAGCTCTTCTCAGGAGGAAAATTATGGAAAGAATGGGTGTGAACCACACTGATTGCAGGACCAGTGCCAATCTTCCACCAAAAATATTTCATTTTAGACCATAAAAAAGTTCTGTCAGAGCTGCTGCGTGGTTCTGGAGACCTAAGAGCCTTAATAGTTTAGGCAGGTCCTTTTTCAGTCATCAGACAGCAATGTGACTTTCAGTTCTTCAGGGAATTAAAACCAAAACACCCAGTGATGTCAAGCTATGACATCCCTCCTCTCTGGACACTGCAGCCTTTCAGAACACTGCTGGGAATATGGAAGGAAAGGCAGAGAAAAGTGAAGTAATTTGTGCAGTGGAAACCAGACTGCCTTTTTCTAAGCCCTGCTGCTGGGGTCTAACACCAGAGGCATTACTGGCACGTCCAGCCTGCAGCCCCAGGGTGCTGAGCTCCAGCCAGAGGTGTTGGATAAACCCATAAACCCCTCCTCTTCCACAGGGAAAAGCATTTGGCTTCTGCTGAGGCTTTTGTGAGGATTTTGTCTTGCTCCCAAATAGACCTGGCCTTCTCCTTTGTGGAAGGCACTGGCTTTGCTGCCATCTTTCAAACTGAGAACCCCTTATTGCCCTACAGGAAAGTGTGCCATGAGGATGGGCAGGTCTCTGACATTCTCTTTCTTCCTTCCTCGATTCCAGCCCCTGCACTCTCTCCCCACTCATGACTCCAGGAAGGCATTAAAAACTGTGGCTTGTTTCTTTCTAACTTTGCTACTTGCACAGCCCTTTACACTGCAGTATTTAAATACTTTGAATGTATTTATCTTCCCAGTATCACACTAAAATACGGAAGGACCATCATCCAGAATTCACAGATAAGTAACTAAGACATAGGAGCCTTAATTCCTGGATTCTGGGGTCAAAAACTGTGTGGCCAGCACAGGGAAGGGATTCTGCCCCTCTGAGCCTGGTGTTCTGCATCCAGCTCTGGGTCATCAGCACAGGAGAGGCATGGACCTCAGTGAGTCCAGAGGAGGGTCACAAATCAGAGGCATGGAGCAGCTCTCCTGTGAGGAAAGGCTGGAACAGTTGGGCTGTTCAGCCTGGAGAAGAGAAGGCTCCAGGCAAACACCGTTGTAGCCCTCCAGCACCTCAAAGGGGTTTGTGAGAAAGATGGGGACAAACATTTTGTCAGGGCCTGGTGTGATAGGACAAGGAGTAATTGGTTTTAAATTGTAAGAGGGTTGATTCAGACCACATGTAAGGAAGAAATGGCCTTACAGTGAGGGTGATGGAGCACTGGCACAGGTTGCCCAGAGATGTGGTGGATGCCCTGTTCCTAGAAACATCCAAGGCCAGGCTGGCTGGGGCTCTGGGTAACGTGATCTCCCTGCCTGTGGAGGTTCAAAGAGCAGGGTTTTCCCTGGTTTTGTGATTACATTATTATGATTATAAACACAGCATGACCTTTACACAGAAAGACTATTACAACAGATAATTATACAGAAGTGAAAAAAGGGAAAAGCTTTGCTGCTTCACAGATAATTTGCTGTTGCTTTTATATTCCCCAGCCTTGTAAAGAGCCTTTGTGAATTTTCTCGCCTAATGCTCCAGCAGTAGCTCTCCTTTGAGCTTCTTATCTGTCAGCTAAAACATTTTAGATAAAGCTTGTTCCATACAATTTTCAAGCACCTTGTGTATGCAAACCTGTGAATGAAAGTGGCAACTACAATGTGTCTCACACACAGCCACCTAAGCACCTTCTTTCATTCTGTTTTCTGTATGAATACAGGACTATTTCTGCACTGTGCACCTTCAGAAGCTTGGTAGGTAGAATGATGCATCTGGTGTATTTTTGCTAATGAATATTTATCTACACAACAGTCTTTTGCAGGATTAGAGATTCCAACAACTGGAATGCACCTACACAGATCCCTGAGATAAAAAGAACCCTCTCTCTTTTAAATGAGGCAAGAAAATAATAGAATCACAGAGTGCTTTGGGTTGGAAGGAACCTTCAGTTCCAACCTTCCACTGTCCCAGGTTGCTCAGAGCCCCATCCAGCCTGGCCTTGGACACTGCCAGGGATGGGCAGCCACAGCTTCTCTGGGCAACCTGTGCCAGGGCCTCACCACCCTCACAGGGAACAATTTCTTCCTCATATCCAATTAAAACTATCCTTCTTCAGCTTAAGACCATTGAATATATGCATTTAATATCTGCCAAACATATGCTTTGGCTAATCAGACCATGACTGGTTTGCAGGCAGAGAAATGCAGTTCCTTGTTTGCTCTTCAGGCACATTTCAGAGCATGTCTAGAAATTCTCCTTCAGTCCAGTGCATCCCAAGCTTTTTGGTTATTTTCTTCTGGAGCATCCATCTGCAGAGCTTTGAGGTGAGGACACCAGTCAGTTCAAGGATCTAATGTCTGTTTGGATCAATGGGTACTTGGAATCCAGGAGTTTTGTAAAGCAGTGTCACCGTCAGCAGTTCTGATTTTTATCTCTTCCATTTTAGTTCAAATTTAAAAACTAAAGCAGGGAATGTAGAAGACTCTTCACCTCATAAATGTGTCTGTAAGGGACACATCTATTTTAAAAGGCTCTTTTTTTTTGGAGAAAGTACCTGCAGCATGAGAGCTAACTTCAGTAACTATCCCCTAACATTAATGTAGGGCATTGTAAATTGATGGAGTATCAACCAAGGTGGTTGTCCAGTGAGAAAGTTGATTTCCCTTTGCCCTTCACCAGTGTTTCAACTGCAGACCTGTGAGGAGCATTTCTAGTTTGGGGATAAGATTACCCAGATGAACTGTCTGAAAGGGAAAAAGAAGAAGAACAACTTGTCTGAGTTATTAAAACATGAGAGTAGCTTAATTTCATCCTCTGCTCTCTGCTGACTCACTTTGACCTTGAGCAAGGCCTCTTTATGTTTTTCTGACTGTAAGAAAGGAGTAATAATATTTTCTGCTTCCTGGAAAAGGATGTGAATATAGCTCAATATTTCTAATGTGCTCATATGGAAGGTACAGGGGAGGACACAAAGTTCTTTTTCCATGTGGCACATGCAGGAAGACTTATAACCACAATATCCATGGCATTGCAAACTTCCATTCAGGTTGTGTTGTCCCATCAAGGACATTACCTTTTTTACCCCTCTATAAAAGAGTCAATCAAAACAACTCTTCAATTCCAAGATTTGAGCTTGGAAAGAAAAAACATAATTTTTTGTCCTCTTAAAAATAGTTTGGTGATTTTGCTCAGAGAGATTCTGGCATCACTGTCTGATTAGGGGCAGTGTCTACTGATTTGGGGTAAAATCCCTTTTAGACCTTCAGTCACAAAACATCTGGCAAGGAAGTACTCAGCAATGGAGAACCCTGGAAATGTCACTCCTGCCATGCTTGAGCCTCTGATGAGGTTATAATTTGATGATGGAAAAAGTTCTGAGCAAACAGTAGCAGTATTTCAGGTAGGAAAGGAGACCTGTATTCTGAAATGAGGATTTTGGAAACTCTGTGGACATGTGCACTGTCTGTATTTTTATACAAGGGAAGGTATTATTTCTCTGGACCTGTCAGTGTGACTTTGATTTCTGAGAAGGTTCTGAAACAGCTGTTAAAAAATACCTTTGTAAATACCTCAATGATATAAACTGATAAAGGAAATAGCCAACAGGGATTGTTGAGAATGGATCATGTCAAGCCTGTGGAGTTTCTGCCTCTGGCTGCTTAAGTGGCCTAGTGGGGGGAAAAAGGAGGCTAAAACTCATGTGGTATAATCTCAATCCCAGTGACATTTCTGCCACTTCTTCATGACATTCCCAAGAGGAAACTAAGGAAATACAGTGTTGATGTGGTTGTGAGAAGAAAGGTGTGCAGTGGTTGGAGAATTGCTCCCAAAGAGTGCTCACAGCTCTTTTATGATGCTCTGTTCTGCTCCTGGCTCTGTTCAGCACTGCTCAGTTTGGAGGACAGTAAGAGAATGTGGTCATAGTGTTAGGGACTGGGAAAATAAATCAAGGTTGCAATTGCTGTGGAACACATACATCAGAATTCAACACATGCTTGAAAATTTAGAGGGAATCTGAAATTAAAGCAGCTAAAATTCAGCAAAGACAAAGTCTTTCTCCTTTCAGAGGAGAAATTCAGTAAACAAGCACAAAAATGGAAGTTATTGTCTAGGAAGCATCACAGCAGATTTTTCTGACTGCACCCTACTGATTTAAGGTAGCACTTTGTCTTGTAACACCTAAATGTGAGGACAGTGAAGCACTGAAATGGATTGTCTATGATGACAATGAAATCTCCTGTTGGACATTTTTTAAGAACAAGGGAGACAAACATCTTTTGAAGATTTCTAGGTATCATTCACTAGAGAGTCTCTTTTTATCCCCTCACATTCCTGGTGTTCTGTGATCCACACTACAGAACTCCAGTCAGGTACATGTCAATAATCAGATACTGCTGAGGAAGAGAAGAGCTTTGTTCTGACAATAAAACTCTTTCCGTAGGCAGCAGCAGCAATTGTTCCCCTTTTTCAAGTAGCAGTGAACTGCCAGCTGGAGTCCTTTGTCTCGGCTGGAAGCAGTGAGTAGAAACAGGCAAGGGAAAAGCACAGGAAGAAAAAACAGCGTAAGAAGGGTAGAAAAGAAAAGGCTGAGAAATGCTGCAGCAGCTTGGAAGGGATTGGTGCAGGTGGGGACACAGCTTTGCAGGTCCATTTAGGCATGAGCAAAAAAGAATCCGTTTCCCTTTCACCTAAAGGATTTCAGCAGGGTATCAGGATATCTGTGTGAAAGCGTGGCAAAGCACACCTTCTTCCCAGGGATACTACCCAGGGATATCCATTTCTTAAGGTGAAGATAAAAACGTCAGGGTGGTGTCCGGATACTTTCAGCCTGCTTCAGTGCAGGATGTTGGGCAAGATGATCTCCTGAGACTCCTCCCAGCCTGCCAGATCTGTGAATTTATCTCTGGCAAGCATTTTCTTTTGGCATTGTGGGAAAGCATAGGGAAATGGAGCCAAATGAATGTATCCGGGAAAATCACTGACTGGTAATGAGTGTGTATCTTTTCTGAAGGAAAGAAAACAACTCTGTTGCAACATGCCACTGCCAAGATGCTTTATAAACATTATTTTTATGTTGTTTTTGCAACTCAGACCCTTCCAGACTTCTGTTAAGGCTTGCAGGGTTTTGCTTACAGGGGTCACTCCACAGTGTAACTTGTAGTGTTTGTGTCCTGCTCTGATTTATGCTCTGATAAGTCTCCTGAATTTTGGAGGACATCTCTTGTGAAGCTCTCCATGGGTCAAAACGTGCTTTCAGAAACCGAACATGGTGCACACAAGAGTTGCTTTTGGTCTGCCAATGTGGTAAAAAGTCCATCAAAAGCTCATTCCATTGACAGTTAAATACATTTCTGGAATTGTCATCCTGCACATTTATTTCCAATTTGCTAAAATCAACTGGTGAGGACTAGGACTGCTGCCAGAACATGCCTTAACATCAAAAGTCTTCTCATCCTCCACCAGCATCTGCTTAATTGAGGCTGTAGAAAAAAGCATCTGCTGCTTTCCCTCTGTTCAGTGATGAAAAGAAACTGCCTTTGTATTTGACAAGCTGGGAAAAGTTGAAATATTTGACTGTTAGATGGAAAATCATCCAGTGAATGTGAACCCAAAGAATGACACTGTTTCATGTGTTTCTACATAGAAATCCAAGTGCAGGTGATACACGCTGTGCTCTTCCAAAAGCCAAAGAAATTCTCTGCTTTTCCAGTTAGCTGGATTACTGCTCATTTTTGAGAGGCAAACCTTTCAGCGACTTTGCTTTTTACCATAATAATTTTTCTGGAGGAAAAATGATTTCATGGTGTATTACTGGGCCTGTCAGCAGGGAGAAATAATGAACCTCACTTTGCCATTCTTTAGCAGAGAATTTTTTGAGAAAACAGCCCTCACCACTCTGCAGTTGCATTGATGTGAAAACAGCCATAAGAACTCTGGGATGTGGATTATTGGTGCTGTTACCTGGGGAGTTAAGCAGCAAAAATATGAAAAACATAGTAACAAACACTTTAGCCAGAATATCTGCGTTTTGTAAGGTAAAGAAGTGAGCTTAGAGGCAGGAATTCTTCCATTAAGTGGCACTACAACTGCACATCTCAAAGTGGGCATCCAGCAGCTGCTAGATCAGTCTGCCCCGCTGAAGACACTGAAATGGTTCCTGTGCCACACATTTACCCCTGGCACCCCCCTCCATGTCCCTGGGCAAGGCTGTCCTGAGCTCTCCTGATCCAGCAAGGTGGAGCAGCTGCCTCAGCCACACACAGCTCCATCCTGCTGCCTCCTGCCCACTTGGGGCTCACACACTGAGTTTGCCATCCAGGCCGAGGGGCTGAGGCTGCTGGGGAGGAGGACAGCAGCACCATGGTTGGGTGGGACAGAAATATCAGGGAACTTGCATTCTTTGGGAACAAAACTGTGTGCTCCCAGCCCCACCGTGGGTTTGCTCTGCAGGAAGAGCCATGGAGGGATTTGCAGTGTTAGCTGGTGCATGGTTGTATTTGAGAGCCTGGGATAATGACACTAGATTTGCCCATCACTCAGACTTAAATGTATAGGGGATTAAGGCTTTGATTCAGCAAAACATTTCAACAAGAAGTTGTGTCTTTAGCAGAAGAACACTTCAAGGGCTGTGTTGAATCTGTAATAAATCCTTGTCTTTGATACTGTAAAATCTCTGTCAAGAAAGGCAGATTTCTCCATGTCTTTAACTGCACTGGATAACTTGTGCAATTAGAACAATGGAATAAGGAAAAAAATGCTCTTAGAAGAAAAATTGAAAGTATTTGGCACTTTTCAGAAACATTTCAAATACATGTAAAAAGCAATGCCATAAACCTGAATCAGTCACTACAAATCTGCATTTCCCATTAAATGCTGGTGAACTTTTTGCCTTAGTGAAGACTGCAGAACTCCTCCCTCCTGATGGCATGGTCTGATCTATAGTCACAGTGCCTTTATTCTAGACACTTCTAGAACAGCTTTACCAGAGGTTTTTTTCCACTTCACTTTTTTCTGAAGCTTATTCTGTAGTTTTGAAACTTTGATTCTCCTCACTTTTATATACAAATCTCATTAGACACAACTATATATAACTTAGGGATGAGCTCATCCTTCCCTTTGACAGAGGAAGGCAAAAACCAGACCAGGCTGATACATAAGGTCAGGAAAAATAAAATGCATGTCTTTTGAGTACCATGAGGCATTGGAGCATTCTAATATGGACCACAAGAAATTCTCTTGCAGAAGTTTTAAAATCAAGACTAGATCCTTTTCTCAAACCAGGCTTTAACCAAAAAATGCATTGCTGAAGGAAATTGGATGAAGTTGAGCTCCTTCTGTTATGCAAAGGGTCAGATAAGATGATACTAAGGGTCTTTTCCAGCTTTAGAATTGCTGAGTACTTCATTGAATGAGCAAGAGAGTGAATTTTAAGTACTTCATTATTTTAAATTAAACCTCCCTTGCATAATGTGGCACATGTGCATCTTTTCTCCTGAATTACCTGATGAAATTTTTCCTTACCAAAAATAAATAAGGAAGCATGTCAGCTTTCCACAGTCTCTCTAAAATGAATAATGCACCACTCAAAGGGACTTTTTTCTGTTTATTTCTGGCCTAAAAATGATTAGAACCTCTTAAAGAATTTTTAGAAATATCCCATTTTTGCAAAGTAGGCATTATTTTCTGACAGCAGAATTTGAGGGCCAATAGTAATTTCTCTGGATGTGTGTCACTGCCATTTTGAAAGTTTGCCCATTGCTGTGGGAGATAAGCAGCATAATATTAACCTCATATTTCAGTGAAGAAGTAAACATTTAAAAGCCTGTGAAGGATGGATGACACTGTCACAGAGGTGTCATTTCATATTTCCAACTATCTCTGAAGCAAGCTGAGAAGGCATTTAATATTAGACCTGCTGGTTAGGGGGTGGGCAGACTCCAAGAGGGGCACTGAAATGTTACAGCAGCCAACATGAAAAGACTGCTGCTCGAGGAGGGGATGAACACTACACATTTCACAACCCTCACACTCCCTGTGGCTGTGCTCTGACCAGGATTATAAAAGGTTCAGGTTGGACATCAGGAAGAATTTTTTCATTGAAAAGTGGTCAGGCATTGGAAGAAGCTGTCCAGGGAGGTGGTGCAGGCCCCATCCCCAGAGGTGTTCAAGATGAGGCACTCATTGCTCTGGTTTAGCTGGCAAGGTGGGGTGGGTCAGAGGTTGGACTCAGTGATCTTGGAGGTCTTTTCCAACTGGAATGATTCTGTGATTCTATTTTTTTTTTTAAATCACCATTAGTTTGAATAATTTCTGTGTTTTGCTCTTCCAAGTCCTTCTTTTTGGCCACCTTTATTATATTTTTACATTTAATCTGCCAGAGGTTATGATCCTTTTTATTTTATTTTCTCCCTTTGCACATGCCTTCAGCTTTTGAACTTCTTCCTTCCTTGCTCTGCTGCTGAACAAAGCTTGCTGCCTTCTGCCCTTTCCTCAAGCCTTTCTGCAAAGGCACTGAACTTTTGGCCTGGCACCCCTCAGCAACCTCCATTCATCTTAGAGGAACTTAATTCTCAGAGTTGCCCCTTTTAAATCCTTTTAAAATATATGGTTTATACAGTTCCTCTTCCTGGATCTGAGCACATCTATGAGGGAATTTTGGCCTCCATAAATACTGTGCACTGCTCAGATCTGAGCCAAGGGCTGGGTCTTCCCTTCTGAACCCATCCTTGAAATGGAAGCATCTAAAAATTCAGTCCCAGGAAGGGAATGTAACCAGTGTGCATGGAGTGAAAAGTATTGAGGCACTGCCTCTGAAATTGCAGATGACAAACCAGTCTGTTTGTCCTGGCATGTGTGAGGTCTCCATTTGTGCACGGGGGCTTGTCTTGTAACCACACTGAGATGTTCTGGGCTGGAAAACCTTCCTTGAGGGGACAAGCTGGTTAAGTGGCTGATATTTTCCAGAAAATCAGGCACAAAGCCTTCTCTCAAGCTGCAATTCACAGGGCAGCAGGAATAATGCACATGTAAGGAAGTCAGTTCAGTGTGTTATCAGCCAGAGAAAGCAAAAGGAAATAAATGACTTTTGTTGTATCCTCATAATTTCCCTGAAACACAGGAGCAGATTCTGGAGTGATGGGAAAGGGCACCTCTTGGCAGAAAGAGTGACTGTGCATTTATCAGTATAATAAACAAGTGGCCACTGCCAAACCCACTTCTGTTCCTGCCTCCTTTACCTAAGGATAGAAGGAAGGCTGAGGATGCAGTCTTACCTGCAGACCCACACTGAGATCACAGGAAACAGTCACATCCAATTTCAATATTCTTTCTAAAAATCAGATCCTGAAGAATCAAGATCAAAAACCCAAACCCAAGCTGTCAGAGTGCCTGTCATGAATGTGCCAAGTTTGTCTGGAAACATGCCAGGAGACCTTGTATCAAACAAGTCAGGACCTTCTTTACATAAATTCCTGTCTAATCCAGAAGAGCTTTTTTGTAGGGATGGCTTTGGGTGTATTTTCTTATATCCAGGAAAAGGAGCAAACCTGAACACTGAAGCCCACTGTAGTGTTAACTTGGACAAGCAAATTTTGAGGGCATTTGATCAGGTGGGGAAATGATGCAAAAATGTAAACTGAAAGTACAGGTAGCTCTTGCTTAAGGATCTGTTGCAGCAGCAAAACTGTCCCATTTACTAACATTTCCAGGTCTGTGTGAGCTCTGTCAGCTTCAGTATTCTTACCTGGCCCCCATGGAGTTGCCACTGCCAGAGGAATTGTCAGGTGCTCTCTCCATAGGGGTGGGTGCACAGGGGTTCTTTTGCTCAGTAAATCTGAATTATCAATTTCATAGCTTCAAACAGAAGGAAAAAACATTCAAGTCAAGCTGAATGTTCCCCTTGATTTCTAAGCATTCTTGGAAGCCTCACAAGTTTTCATGTGAAAGTCAGAAGGATCCCTTGTGGCACTGCTGTGAAGGGTTGAGATGCTCCAGGTTTCTTGGCTCCAACTTCGAAGAAACAAATTTAGCAAACAAAGAGTAAGTTAAAAGAGAAACAACCTGAACTGCAGCAAGTCAGAATTTGTTGTGGCAACATCTGGCTGAGGTAACAGCTGCATTTAACTTATTCCTATGCACTATCTTCCTTCTCACTTGAAGAAAGAAGCTGTTTAATGACAAGATCCAGGCAGCTTCATCAGGAAGTAACGAGCAAAGGGGGCAAGCACGGCTGCACAGGGAAATTCCATCTGCTGAGCACTCTCCCACAGTCCTACAAAACCTTCACAAAGTTACATTTACCATTCTGATGATGCTCTCCTGACTTTAATAGAGCTGCCTGGATAAGAGCAGTATTGTTAAATAAGTCTTTCCAAGGCTGGAATATGCAGAGCACCAAGGGAACCAGCCTGGGAAGACTCAGGTTTGGGTGGAAAGGATTGGCTAATGGATGCTTGTTCAGGGAATATCAATAACTCCTGTGACAGCTTGATAGCCACTTTAAAAACAAAGAATGAAAATGAATTTATAACTGATAAGCAGAGAAGGGGTTTAAAAACCTAGCTAGGTTTTACCCACGTGGCTGCCCTTAGTCAAGGATTCCTAGGAGGAAAAGCACGAGGTCAAGTGGTGGCTCAACCCCACTTTATGTCCAGGACAGTGACAAATGGAAGGCTGGATGGAAAATCGCTTGTGACATGTGCAGACTTTTCCACAGCTAGTCTGAAACTTTACATTTAACTCATTTGGAGCATATGGAATGAAGATGGAGCAGTGAATAATAATACATGCTTCAAAGACTTTCCCATAACACCGCAATAACAAATAGGTAATAAAAATGCCACAGACACTGACAAAATACAGACTATCCTGTTCCTTTGTTGTGTTTTTGTCCCTAAATATAACTCAATATTGTGGCCATGATCTTTGCTTAATGGTGACCTTCAAGCTTAAAAACAAATTGGCTTTGTGGCTATATAAACACACACACACACACAAAGGCACTCTGCTTTTTGACAGCGGAGGTAAAAATCCATTTCTCCCATAGGCTCTCTTGCTCAGAAATAATAAGAATAAAATATAAAATGTTTTGGCTTTCCTGAGATGTTTATGGGAAGTGTCAGAAATACTGTTTTCCTAGCTTCTCCCTGAAGGAGTTAGGGAATCACATCTTTAGTATACACATCTTTAATCCTAAATGTTTCCCTGAGTTGTTACATTGTTTATTCTCAGTTACTGTCTTTTTTCCCCCTAATGTAAACCATAGAATAGAGCCTGAATTAGCCAGTCTTTTCTCTATCCCTATTGTTTACCTCATTAACCTGAGGCAGAGACAGAATTAATAGAATTCAGAAATTTTTGGATCCTCAAAATGCCTCATCTCTCTCTGGTCCTTGAAATTCTCTTTCCTGCCCCTTCTTTGTTCCTTCCAGCCTCCTTCTCTGATATCTTAAAACTATTTCAGGATACAAATCAATGTGTGTGTTATGGAGGAAAAAATTTCTTTAGTGCTTTGGCTATGAATAATATTGAAGAGGTTTTTATTTCAAAGTTTTGAAATACAGCAAAAGCTAAGGCTAAGAAAAAATGTTTTTAGGTGGGAAAAAACAGAGTTTGCCAATGGGGTGGCTCTCCTTCCTCTCACAGGAAAAAATAAGAAAAAAAGCCTGGAATTTTCCAAGGTTTTTGGTTTCAATATGATTTTATACCAGGAAAAGGACTAGTATGATTAATCTCTAAAAAAAGGGAAGATAAAGAGATTGGTTAAGGAGCCTTCAAGGCAAATAGTGGTCATCATTCTAGGTCCTTGGCAAAATATTCTTGGGGAGGGCTGATGGGGAGGGCAATTTAGCCTCTGACTTCTTCGAGGTTGGGATTTAACCCCAAAGGGAAGGGAAAAGATGTTAAAACCTTCTGTGCTGCACTGCAAGTGCTTCTCAGCTCTTCCTTTGGTCAGGAGCAGTCAAAGCTTAGAGCCAGCTCTGGCAGAGATTTTGGGAGCCTGACAGCACTCCCAAAAAGCAGATGCTGTCCTGAAGGTGAAGAACTCTGAGCTGCACCACTGAGAAGTGAAGAGGGCAGATAAAGGAGCACTGGCATAGAGCTCCATAAGGAGACTTTGCTCCTTCGACAGAAATCACTCCTGATGAGAGCAGCATTTCCAGGATTGTTCTGAGATGTCAGTGAGCCCCCAGGCAGCTCCTTGGCATCTCTGCTGGAATTCAGATGTGACCTGTGGGCACAGCCTTTCTGTACTTTCTTTCCAGAAGGCTTCATTAACTCTAGCTGGATTTGCAGAAATCCCGAGGATTTTCTCTAGGAGCACAACCTCTTGGAGCACAAAAGCTGTGACAAACACCTGGAGCTTCTGACAGCTGTATCATTATCTCACTTTCTGTGTGAAGCCAGGAATAAAAGAGAAGTCTTTTGTGCTGTATGTGTTACTTCCCTACACTGAACTTTTAAGCCACCGAGACTGGAAATTTCAGTTTCTTTTCTATGTTCTTATCCTGAAAATTGCATGTGCTGGTGTTTACCTCTGGCTTCAGCTCTTATGGATATAAGTCTTCTGTGCATGGTTAATTCCATGTACTTCTGTGGAATAGCTTTTGTAGTGCTGCTTCTTACCCCAGTGATACTAAGAGTGGATATTTTCCAGAATTGTTGTGCCACCATTTCTTCATGGTGCTGCCTAGATTACTTTTGAAAACACAACCACAGGTGCTACTACAGATTTCAGAGATTTATCACTTGCAGGGTCAGTCAAATGCGAGTTTTCTATGTGAGGAAACCTTCTTGAGAAGTTGTCTTTCCCAACTCTAGTTTGTGATCCAAGTCCTAGCGTTAAAAGAGTTTTTTGAAGCCCCACCATAAGCACGTGTAAGCACAAGGAAGCTTTTTCTCCAAACAACTCCTCTCTTGATCATCATCAGCCAGATTTCCAGGCTGCTCCCTGGGGATGCAGCAAGACCATCAGGAAGCACTTGGTGTTGTTTGCTATCAGCTCCACAGCATATTTCAGAAGGGCTTGTGAGGCCGTGGTTCTGAGAAGTCTGTACCTCAAGAGGAAGTGTGAGTAAATATCTAAAGATACAGTCAGTCTGCTTGAAGGGCAGAGTTCACTCTTGGGCTCCTAGAGCACAAGAGAGAGATTCAAGCACTTGAGAAGGTTTCTAACAAGCTCCAGCCATGGATGACTGGAACAATTCAGATCTAACAATTCAGTTTAATCATATTTCTAGCTCTGATAAGACATTTTTTGTAAATACAAAACACTGTGCCCATTGAGCTCCAGCTTCATTTTAGAAAGTGGATGAACAATTTCCTTGACAAAGTGATATAGAACTGAAAAAAAATAAAACAAGTACTTGACAAAACCAAGAAGTGATAAAAACCCTCAAAGTAAATACAAGATTATGGTCCTTTCTCCATGAAGCATCATTTATATAACAACGTTTATCACATCTATATAACAACAGTTTTTAAATTATGGCTGTTAATTCTGTATGGCTACATGAAACAGCATCTCAGAGGTTTTTCTTCCCCAGCAGATTGAAGCCATGAAATGCTAGAAGCCTTGCAAGGTGGCTGTCAGAGCTTGTTTCCACTGCAGAGCAGGCATCGCTGTTGGTGTGATCCCGCAGAGTGCGCACTGCAGGGATCTGAGCTCCCTGCTGCAGGAAGTGAGTAACTCACTCACTCTGACTTCAGTGGTGCTTACTCATATCCTGTGAGAAGATGAGTGGGAAGGGGGGAAACACACAAGGAGAGGAGGATCCAAAAAAAGAGGGAGACTGTGGTGGGAGGGAGGTGCACTGACAACCTCAGTCATTAGTGGTCCTCACTTTGTGGCACAACCTAAAGAAATGTCTCATGATGGGGGGAACACAAGTGGTAGGACAGTAAGATGATCCCTAATCATTATAATTTCCTTGGGTTTCTTTTTACAGTTTATCTTTCAGTCACACATAAAAGAAAATGAAAATGTTAAATGCAGCTGCAAGTTTGTGTTCAGAGACAAACACTGTACGTGTGTGGGGTGGCTGTGCATGTATTTACATGTACAAGATATAGGACTGGGTTTAGATATTTAGGGGTAAAGCTGGAAAACACACTTAGGAGTTAAAGCCCTACTGCATGCACTACTTCAATTAACAACTCTGATTTGCCTTTGCTTTATGGATCAGATCCAGGAATAATTGTGTGTAATACTTGACAAGAAGAGCCCTTACTGTGTGCAGCAACATGTCACTTGGGACTCTAGAGAGCACTTGACAGCTAGATTCAGGCTTGCCCTGTGCCCAGGTACAGAAAAGCTGGATTACAGAGATGGCCAACAGCCTTGGGCCAGTGGTGACAGGAACACAGCAGCTGCTTTTGAGGGAAAAGGAACCATTTCTATAACATTCACTCTGCCTCTCCAGCAGAGCCATGAAGGGGTTCAGCCAAAACTGAGGGAAAGCTGGCTGCACTAAAGGCGTGCTTGGATCCACTTTTCCCTGTCATTTACTAGGGTCTGGAATTTGGGTTCAAGTTGGTGTTTTACTGCATATTGTGCATGGGCCAATAAACAGAGCTGGCTACAGCAGCCCCAGCTGACGCTGGCATTCTCCAGCATATATAGCTGGGATTGGATTGATTTAATCCCCTGCTTGGATCATTAATTTCTGCAGTACGTCTGGGGGCAGACAGGGAGCATGATGAGAAGCTGATCCATTGCTTCCCAGCAGAGGCAGCTCAGGATGTGCACAGCCTGGAGTGAATGGTATTGTACCAATAGGCCAGGCTGTGCACACGTAAGTGCTGAATCAGGCTCAGAAAGAAGGCCAAGTCTAATGCACTGTGCTTAAAATGCTTCCTGAAAGGTTTTGGAAACCTCCAACACCAGTGGAGAATGTGTTCCTAAGAAATGGGTTCAAAAGAGGTCATGACAGGTTTATTTTTATGTTGTAAAAAAGCCAGAGGGATTTTTAAAAGTTCAGCAAACTGCTTGTCTGCCATTAAGGAGACCTGCAGTGCCACCTGGGAAATACTGTGCCTAAAATCCCAAGGGGAACAGTAAAAAAGGGGAACATATTTTAGAGCTGTTTTCCATCACTGTGACCCCATAGCTCACTGCACATACAGTATCCATCCTGGCTGGGAGGGAACTATAAACTCACAGAAACCTCAACCTTCACAAGTAAAAGTATTTATAAGGGAGAAAAAAATTAGGAAGAGTAGGAGGAAACAGGTGAAGACAAAAATTATTCCTCCTCTCCTCTCCTCTCCTCTCCTCTCCTCTCCTCTCCTCTCCTCTTTTCCCTTTGGCAAAGAATCCCCTTCTCCAGACCTTGACAACAGGCATGATAAAGCCCATGGCTAAGAAGTTTTTGATCTCCTCTGTTCCTGATTACAGCTTCTCTCTCCTCAGATAGCAGCTCAGTTTTTCTGGAGGAAGCATGGCTTCCACAGCAGCATGAAGGGTTTTTGGGCAGCAGAGCTAACTGCAAAGCTGATGGGTTTTGGGAGGACACGTGTGTCAGGTCCTCAAGAGCAGAGAGCCTTTGAGGGAGCACAGGGAAGTGACTGGAGTGAGATGACACAGGAGTTTGGCAGACACAGCCAGCACCTGCCAGGCAAAAATGGGATATGAAAAGCTTTGCAGAGTGGATGTAGGAAATACCGGGTTGAGGGAGAGCATTCATGGGATCAAGCTGGTGAATCCAGCTGCCTTAGCTTCAACTTAGTGTAAAGGTAGAAGGGGTGATGGGTCAAGGAGACCAGATGCAGAAATAGTAGGTTTGTGTGATGCCTGCAGTATGTTATGTTTATCATCTATTAGTGAATTACTCTCCTCCCTCTTTCTATCTCCCATCTTCTGACACTTGGAATCATTTTGCTGTACTGACATGCCACAGTTCAGAATAATCATCTGTGTTTCTCATGAATCTGGAAATAGAGTCTGGCCCTAGAGACTGTGGGCACATAATTCACTGACCAGAAGCAGAAGCACCAAAGACACTTGTACACAGACACCCACCCTGGTTCTCAGGTGGCACATGACCAGCCCTAGGGGAGAGAAGCTGTTAAAGTCTGATATGGTGACCCCAGTACTCAATAACAAAACATTGTACACAATGTTCACCTTCTGCTTTCTATTATCTGTCCTATATTTATTTTAATTAGCCACCAAATCTGTGTCTGGGGGCTTCCTGGCTAAAGTCTGTTCCAGAAGTATTTAGGTCAAGGCAGCCTCCCCTTAAGAGAGGCATGAATTGTATCCCCTTGAAAGCTGTGCCTGTGGAGTGAATATGAGAGCTCCCTGAAGTCTCTCAAATGGGATTATTCTTCTCCCTGCTCAGCACCTGAAGCTGTTTTTAACACTGATATGCCAAAGTAGGTATCTCCAAACATATGTGATAAGTAAACATAGCAGACTTGGGAATGAGGTATGTCTGCAAAACCCCTGCCCCACAGCCTTTCTCTCTGAAAATACATCAAAGAAAATGTGGTCAGAGAGAAATGTCAGCTTAACCATTAACACTGACTGAACTATTCAACCTTCTTTATAAAGGCAAATTTGTGGGCAGCTCTTGTGGGATGACATTTTTCCTTGGGTGACATCACTCTACAATAATTTCTTGAAAATACTGTGATGAAACATGCAAGGAGAAAAGTATTCTGGCCTTTCCAGACACCTATGAGTCATCCTAGACTGCTTTTTCTACCTCCAAATACAGACAGTTACAAAAGGTAGTTTTTTGAAAGCTATAGAAATGACAGAGGCATTAATACAAAGAGTAATTAAAGCACATTATTGATACATTCTGGCTCTCTCAACCTTTTAGACAATAAGGCTATTTTCCCCCCAGTTTATACCCATTTCACAAAGTATTTATTGTATATCTCCATCCTTTGCAATATTAAGGCATGCAAGCTTTAAAAACCTGATTAAATGGTTTCCTGGGTTTTGGAGCATTATTGTGCTGTCTGTGAGCTGGTGGCACCTCATTGGCTGTATGGGGGAGAAAATCAGCCTCAGACAGGAAACTCTAAAAATACAGCTTTCATATTTTAGTCTCATGTCCAGAGAACACTGTGGCCTTGGTCATCGTTGTGCATCTGGCCCTGGTGACAAAGGGACACACCTCTCCTTTAAGCTGCTGTGGAATTACAGCAGACCCTAGTCCTTCCCTGGTCCTTTTATCCTGCCAGACTGCAGGCACAGCTGGAGCGTGGTGGGCACACAGACTCTGTCTGCACTGGGGAACCTGACTGATTTGTCTTTTGAGTAACTTGCCCCATCCTTGCCCCTGATACACAAATTTGCCACCCTGCCAGGTAACAAAGGCCAGCTGATGCCACCTCATCTTGTGGCCAGCATGAAATGGAGCAGTTCTGTGGTTCTTTAGGTAGACCTGCTTAAAGCTGCTGCAACGAGGGACACAAATGAAATCCTTTCCCACTGCTCCAAGGCAAAATGCTGGGTTTGGATGGACAAAGAGTAACACCTGTCCCTCCAGATGGGGTATTGGTGCAATTTATTAATGCAGTAATAAAAACTTGTGCACAATGTTCAGCTTTTGTTTTCTAATAACTCTTGTTTATTCAGTTCAATTAGCCACCAAATCTAGCTGTTCTAGGGGCTTCCTGTCTCAAGTGTCTGTTCCAGGAGTATGTAGGTCAAGCCAGCCTACCCTTAAGAGAGGCATGAATTGTATCTCTCTGAAAGCTGTGCCTGTGGAGTAAATCTGAGAACTCCCTGAAGTCTCTCAAACAGGATTTTATTCATCTTCATGCTCAGCACCTGAAGATATTCGACTGTTCTGGAATGGTGAATCTTTGCATCCCTTCCCTTTTCCACTTTTACTCTGTGTCTCTGTGCAAAGACTGGAGGCTGTGACTCCCCCCTCTCCTTGGATATATTGACTCACACTAGAACATGAACCCCATCCACGCCTTCCCAATCCATCTGTCTGGATGAGTGACAATGTGAGGGATTCCAGGCGAGGTGGAACATTTTTGAGAGAAAAGTCTGGCATGGAATCTAGTGTTTGACAGAGTAGTGTGTGTGTATCCCTTGAAAACTTAAGCAAACATGACCACAAGCAGTTTAAACAGAGACTGTTCTCTACAGCTGTGTTCTTCTAGACTAAGAGACTGACCTGAAGATGTGCTCTCAAAGGACTGAGCTGAAGATTTGGAAAGAAAGGAAGCCATCCAGGTGGTCACAAGGAAGAGTGCCTCCTTGTAGCCAATTTTGGCACACTTCTCAGCACAGGGTTAAGGAGCGTTAAAACACCAGAAGAATACATTTCTGGCAAGTGCAGCAGCTGCCTCTATTGTGTCTGGTCCAGAGTTCCTGAGTACGTCAGGATTATGAATCATTAGCAAAAAAGAGAATTAAAAGTTGTGCAGTGCAATGTCTCTTCACAAGCATTCCAGTGCAATCCTCCAGTCTCATTTCTGGGAAATCCCATCCCCTTTGACCTCAGTGGGGCACAGTAATAAATCTCTGCTAACACCAGAGATCAGGTTTTGTGCGTATGCTGGTCAGAAATAACGTAACAAGGGCTAAACACAGGATGAAAGTGGAAGGGCCTGCCAGAGTGGGCAAGGCCAACTGCACAGCACCACACGGTGTTTAGTTCCAAAGAATCCGGTGACACAACCCAAACATGGAAAGCACACCACCATGGCCCAGGAGCCATCAATACTGGAAAACCACGGGAAGTGAGCACAGGTGATCCAGGTCACAGTTAAGGCACCCATTCCCTGTAGGAGTAAGACACTTGTTAGATGAAGTGCCTGGATAATCTAAGAAATAATCCAGTTCTATGACATGAAGAGGTAACAAAGAATTTTAAGACATTTCAAAAAGACATTGGCCCCAGCCCTGTCACTAAGGCTGGGGCCAATATCTTTTTGAAAAGCCACAAGTCACAACATGCTTGGTCTGAACACAGGTGAGTCTGGAAAATGCACAGTTAATTGCCAAAATTCTGCTGTCCCTCAGCATCAGATGGGACAGACGGAAAAGAACCGCAAGTTCCCTTTATGAGGGGAACAACAACTTGTTTGCACTTTAACTTTTTATTTCAGAAGTTACATTATTGCAGCTTTATTCTGGCAGCCACCAAGCATAAACAGCTGTGCAAGATATAGGCATGATCTTGCTTATTGTGGTAAATATTATCACTTCATTACTCTAATGACCAGATTCATTTCTGACTCTGCTCCATAGGATTCTTCCTGATAGATTTTCTCTGAAAGGAATGGTTTTTTTTGCATTTTAGCCTACAATTTAATGTGTATTCCACAGCCCATCAAAGTCAGGTCTTTAGATGAGGTTAATATCCACTCTTACACAACAGACAATTAAATATTACCTAGTGATAAAGAACAAGTCACACAGTTCAGGATCACTGGGATCTACAGATGCCAAGCCATTTTGTTAAATCATACAAGCTCGTGACACAACTTTTGTGAAAAGAAAATTGATCCTCACACTGCCTTTTAAAATGCCTCACCTCCTGAATTCTTTCTCCTGTTAGAGAGTTTGGCAGGGATTTATAACTTTTAATTGGTCAATTAAGGACCAAGTGGAAGGAAGCACACAGTGGTACAAGTGGATCCCTAGTCAATCACCTGAAGCTGCTTCAAAATACCTGCAGAGGAAGCAGCCAAACACAATTGTTCTCAGCTGAGGAATACTAATGCCAGAGCAGAATTGCCCTTTGCACACTTGAGCACACCAGAACAAGTCAGAGCTGCTCCTTCTGTCTCACTGGAGGATTTCACTCCCTCTCAGCACACAAGCCAATCTGTTGGAACCACAGGAAGGATTTCTCTTGCTGTTGACCAACACCAGCAAGGGCAGATCCCACCATGTGCTCCCTGTGGATCTCTCTGGCACTCTGAAAACCTCAGGACTTGTAGAGTGCCTGGATTGTCAGCTCTCCTTTGTTAAAGCACTCAGGTTTGGGCTCTTGGATGCCTGAAGCAAGCTGGAACACTCCACCCAGATCCACTGTGGGCACCTTTCCACAGCTGGCTCCCACAGTACAAATTAAAACCATGTAATTTGAACCGGTTCCATCATTTTATGTTCAAACTCAGTGCCTTCTGGGCAAGAAGGATGACATCATGCATCCTTCAGTAATCAAATTTAGGTTTGACTTGGCTTCTCCATTGCTGAGGGTGAGTGCATGTCCATGCTGCAGCTCTAGCCTTGACTGATGCTGCAGGGAGTGAGGAGGAGGGACACCAGGAGATCTGCTGTGAGGTGGACATTAGACACTCACTCACTGCCCTTGAATTAATCCAAGGTGTTTTTTCTTCTCTGCAGTGTTTCCCTTCCATCATTTTACACTGTGCCTCGGTAAATCACACAGGAGCTGCACAGAGAGGCACATGCCCCACTTTAGGGTGCTGAGGACAGTCAGGATGGCTCCTTAGCTTTACACACACATACCTGGTACCAGTGAAATACAGGATCTGCTTCCACTCCATCGATCACCATTTGACAACAGCTGGATGATTCTGGTGGCTTTTCTGTAGCAGAAGTTGGATAAATTACTGCAGTCTCACTGCACTGCCACACAGGGAAACCTTCCTGGCAGCAGCCTATCACCATTTTAAAAACACCAAGAGAAAACCTCCATTGCCAAAGCCGTGCCTTCAATCCCAAGCCCAGTAAATGCCCAGGGTGCTCACTGGCACATGCAGAAAGGTTTATCTGATCACTGTCCAGTTTTCAGAATTAATCCTTGCTTATATTGTTTTCTGACACGAGCATTCAAAATAAAATGGCAGGCTGACTGTTAGGAGAACCCAAACTTTTTCTGATATCTCTGGAAAGAAAACAGAGAGAGGGAACCTAATTTTTTTTTCTTTTCAGCACAGCTTGTTAGGTTGGGAACAATTGTATCCTGACTGCCCTGACATTTTTCCTTCTACATCCACCTTCTTCAGCACTGAAATAAAATCTGCCTTCCCTGCTTTTCCCTGTGGAAGGCACCAAGCACATAAACTGTTACTTTTTCCTATTCATCATTCTGCAATAGCTGGAGAAAGCACCAGAGAAACTCCTGCAGAAGCCCCACCTCCACAATCTCAAGTGTAAGAGCCCTCTTCTTTTGAGCTCTTAGCTTCAAAGGTGGTGTGCTTTCTTTTCATGAATGTGGCTTCTCTCTCTTGGATCATGGCTTGAGAAAACAATTGGGATTTTTCTCTAGCACTTATGGGAAGTTAATGTGCATTTAATTGCTTTCCCACACAGTCACAGAACGGAGTAGGTTTTTTCCTGAAAGACGGCTTTTATTCCAATCTTCTCTTTTTAAGTGGGCAGGGTGGAGGAAGGATGTCTCAGAGCCAAATTACACAGTCCCTACTCAGCTACAAATCTCCAGTTCACAAAATTAATTCATTTAGGCCTTCAGTGAAGTGTGTAAGAGGCTAAACCCAGGACTCAAGTAATAGTTACAGTAAGCAAATATCAAGTTAAAATGGTCAGTGGAAAACTGTTTGCAGTGTTGTGGTATGCTTTTTGAGTGTTAGGTACAAACAAATTCAGGAGAAATGTAGTTCTGGTGTAAACAGCTGTAAAATAGACAATCCTTTGTGCTCAGAGCACGATGTGAATGTGTTCACCTACTTATCTATGCTGGTTGAGTGCAGCAGCAGCAAGAATATAAAATTCCTGGTCTATCTACAGTGAACAAGCCTACAAGGTTGTCCAAGAAACAAAAATAAACACAAAACCTGCATCTAAGTGTACACAAACAGTATGCAGTCATTGTCAAGCTGCACTCCTTGAAACCATGTTACACTTAAAACATTAAAACAGACAAAAACTTTCTGAAGAGCATTCCCACTGTGGATGCCACTTACTTCAAGCACCTAAAACAGTGTCTGACATACCTGAAATGTGAAAAAAAGCTGGCAAACTTTATTTTCTATGCTCTTTGTTGCTAGAACATGGGTTACAGGTAAAAAGTTACTGTCAGTCAATCAATAATTTGTTTTTAAGTCAATAAGTAATTCAAGCTTTCTTCCATAGATCTTAAAGAAAAAGCTAGAATAAAACCTTTTCTCTAGCCTCAGGTTTGATGCCTGAAAATTGGGCTTTTATTATTTCTTATGTAACACTATATAACAAGCTATGTAAAACACAAATACAATTTTTTTCTGTAGAGGAGTCTGCCTTTGTCTAACAGTGAGTCAGCATCATCTGACAGATCAATTTTCTCTTAGTGTAGGATGTGGATTTTGCATATCACACTCTCCAAGGGCACCTGTTGGAAACTTGGGTCGCTATAGCGTGGAATTTCACACCACACATAAGGTCAACTCAGTGCCCTCCCAGCACATCACAAAGTCTCATCAATAGGAATGAGGCTGATATGAGATACCTCAAGTTTTCTGACCTCCAGATCTGCCTTTCTATAACGGGAACACAACATTCCTTAACACTTTGTTGATTCTTTGTGAAGCTGTGTGTCTTGCATCCACAGGATCAAGAGAAGGGACCTCAGGAGGAGTCTAATTCCACCTCCTGAGCAGAGGTCAGTCAGCTGTGAAGTCAGATGAGGCTGGCCAGAGTTTTTTTTAAGCAGTCTTGAAAAACGTCCCAGGATTTTCAGCTTCTCTGGGAACCATGTTGCAAAATTTACTTGTCCCGATGTTGAAAAAGCTTTTCCTTGTGACCACTCTGAACCTCTGTTTTCCTATCTCTGTCCACCATCATCCTCCTCCTGCCAAGCACCACTGTGAACAGCCTGGCCCTGCCTTTTCATAAGCTCCCATAGGTGTGGGCAGGCTACTGTTAGGTGTCCCAAAGCCATTCCTGTTCCCAGCCGAGCTCCCTCAGCCTCTCCTCACTGAGATGTGCTCCAGCCCATGCTGACTCTGGGGGCCCACAGCTGTCAGAAATGTTCCAGGTGCACTCTAACATGTGCTGAACACAGGAAAGTGATCACTTTCCTCCATCTCCTGGCGGTGCTCCCCCTAACACAGCCTGGGATGCTGCTGGCTCATTGTATTCCCAGGGCCAGCTGCTGGCTCATGCTCAGTCTGCCATTAGCCAAGGCCTGAGCTCCCTCTGAGAGCTCAGAGAGCTCTTTCCAGAGCTCTAGAGCTGCTTTCCAGCCTGCCAGTCTCTGGCCTGTATTGTTGAAAACTCCCAAAATATTTTGGTATCAAGTCTATGGGGATGGCCAAGACACTTTCCACAATCCACATACAGCAGAAGCTCCCAGATCTTCCAAGATCATCTACAGTAAAATCCCAGATTAACTCTATATAGACATTAAGCTAAAGTAATGTTAATGCACTTTCCCCAGTACTTTTAAAAACAAGCGTATGAATTTCTCTGTACTCTTGTCTCTGAAAAAGAGAACAGCTGCTGCGAGGTGTTTCTTTCCTCCAAGCATGGTTGTTTATAGTAAAGAAGACTAGGCTTTGATCAGTTGCTTATGTTTGCTAAATTGATTCCAACATCTTTGCCAGTGGGCTGTATGGATTCCCAGCGTGAGATGCTCCTGCTCATTTAAAGTGGCTGAGATTGTTTTTCAATGGAATTTTCCATTATGCTCTGTACTATCTTTCTTCAAAGCACAATTTGTTCACTGGGCAGTACTCCTTGTCCAACAGAACACACAGAAACCATTGCTCAACACTTTGGTTTTCTTCTCATGTGCTCTACCTCCATCAATTCTCGTCTCAACCTGTTTCCTTTCACAACTCTCTCGAAGGTAACATGATACGTTTGTTACCAGCCGCTGTGTCTGCTTTGTTCCCTCCCCACCCCCCGCCCTGCCTCTCTCTCTCCGGTATTAAAATTTGGGAAGCAGTCAAGGCTTCCCAGGGAAGACACAATGCAATGCCACACAGGCTGGGGATGAGCAGAGGGAGCAGCCTCTTGAGGGAGCTGTGGGTGAGAGCTGGCCCTGCCCCAGCCCAGACCCCCCCTGTGCTGGGCTGCACCCAGAGCCCCAGGGCAGCAGGGGAGGGGGGATTCTGCCCCTCTGCCCCACTCTGCTGAGACCCCCCTGCAGGGCTGCACCCAGCCCTGGGCCAGCACAGGAAGGACAGGGAGCTGCTGGAGCCAGGACAGAGCAGGGACAGCAAGGGATCAGAGGGATGGAGCAGCTCTGCTGGGAGGAAAGGCTGAGGGAATTGGGATTGTGCAGCCTGGAGAGGAGAAGGCTTTGGGGTGAGCTCATTGTGGCCTTCCAGTGCCTGAAGGGAGCCCACAGGAAAGATGGAGAGAGACTCTTGACAAGGGCCTGGAGTGACAGGACAAGGGGGAATGGCTTCACACTGACAGAGAGTAGGGTGAGATTGGATACTGGGAAGAAATTGCTCCCTGTGAGGGTGGTGAGATCCTGGCACAGGTTGCCCAGAGAAGCTGTGGCTGCCCCAGCCCTGGAAATGTCCAAGGCCAGGCTGGATCGGGCTCTGAGCAACCTGGGATAGTGGCAAGTGCCCCTGCCCATGGCAGGGGTTGGAATGAGATGAGCTTTAATGTCTCATTGCATTCTATGATTCTGTGACTCTCCCACTTTCTAATACACTGAAAGTAGGAATGTTATAAATGACCCAGACCCTGGACTCCTGCATGCCCTACAATTCTTGCCCGAGTACAAGGAGATCACTAACATCACACAGTGTGTTCTGAACAGAGATGTTCAAACCCCAATAACAGCAGCTACACAAATCAACACATGATAAAGGGCAACAGAATCCACATCTCCAGGCCCCAATCTAATGTTTGTCCATTACACAGCTGCAGCAATCAGTGTTTTCCCTCCTCTGTTGTGTCAGACCCAACAGAAGATACACACTTTGCTGACCAAGCTGCAGACTGTGAAAGAGCAGCTGAAGATCTACAACAGCTGGAGTGCTGAAACATTGAACATACTTATGAAGGAACTTATTTATACCTCTGGTTAAGGTTTACTTCCAAGTGTGACTACCTGTTTGATGTTTAAACACAACTAGAAGAGCTTCCACAGTTAGGTAGTATCAGGCTACAGAAATAGAGCAGTTTTCAAGTATAAAAAAATAGAATGAAAAGAACTGTGGTTCCTGAAGATGTACACTGTCTCCCACAGTTCCAAAGTTAACAAGTGTGAGGTGATGCACGTTAAGCTGTAACAGGGAATCTACTATCAAGATCAAATCCCTTTTCCAGCAACATACAAATCTCAATTTAAGACATCTCAGATAAAAAGAAAAAAAGAAATCCACAAAGCCCAAACTTTTTCCTCTTTCTAATTAAAAAACCAAACTAACAGCAAAAATTCACTACACGCTAATCCCAACCACCTTGAGATGCACTGGATGTAGTTTTTCCAGGAAAAACAAAAAAACAGGCCCCAGGACTGACTTCAAATGAAAATCTGACCTCTCAAGCCTCCCCAGGACATGGGCAAAATAAATAAAGGACATGTGGCTTGATAAACTGTCATAGGCCTGGGGCTGTACTGCAGCCTATTCACCCTCCAATCATTTTTTCCTTCTGCAAAATCTGACAGTACAAGAGTTTCACAACAGCAGACTAAATTTATGGCTACAGATATGCACATTTTATAAAATATTATTAAGCAATGAAACACCAGTCTCATTAAGTACTTCCAGTTTCAATATTTGTTAGAGGTAGAGGTGTTGAGGAATATCTTTGTCTTCTTTAATCCTCAAAACACTGTGCTGTGCTACACTTGTTCTTTCACTGGGGCAGTCAAGTGAGAGGCTGCATCTAATTCCTTAAGGATCAGCATGCCAAAGGTATTTTTGAATTGTTCTGATTTGTCTGGATGCATTAGCAACATGTGTAACTTTCATGTCAATGACAGTGTATTCAATATATAGAAACAGGTGGCTTTGATCTGGACATAAGCAGATGTTATGTGGCAACATATAACATCCTGCAATAACAAGGCTGGTAACTCAAAACAACAGAAAATGTTTAACCCCAAATTCATGCTTTGAACCCTATGTTAGCTGCTGGTTTGGTGTTGGGATTTTATTTTAACTATCAAAAGAGATACTAGTATTTCTGTAGTCCTACCACAAAGAGCAAAAATTCATTCTGTGATCAAGTGTGTGAAGATAAAAACACCTCTGCAGAGCACCTTGGGGACAACGGGAACCTTGCTGCTTATGATCACAGCATTCATATGGCAGCCGCTGCTTACACTGAAAAGCAACTTTATGTAATAAGCTATTTTCAGTTTTCTCACAGCTGATTTTTATCCAGTCATCCAATGCTTCCTCATCACTGCCTGCTTCAGAGGCACTCACCAGTTGCCAAGAGAGTACAGAATATCAGCAAAAGCAGAGACATAGCATAAGAAAGTAAGAGAAAGTGTCAGGGGCAACAATGTACTCAAATGCTCATTTGTGAATTACAAACAATAATAAATGTCAATATCAGACACCTGCAGGTTTATTTCTTTGTAATTGCAATGCCAATGACAAGAACAATCACTCTGTAAATGTCAGTTTACTTATCCTTTCATATGTCCTGTAAAGGGTTGTAAACCAGCCAATCAACATTACCAGTGCTGTTAATTAAAAGAGATGAGCATCACTGCATTCACAGCACTGTCCGGTCAACTCATGCGTGTCTGAGGTTTACAAAAAAACATACCCTAGCGGGATTAACTTATACAAATACTTCTAATATGCAACAAATTCAACTGAAGTCGTATTTGTGAGCAGAAAGCTCGTTTTAAATCAAGGAAACACACATCAATCCACGCAGATCCGGAACAGAGCTTGTAGAAGCGTTTCTCACACAAAACCCGCAGCCGAGCTGGGCCAAAGGCGCCGCTCCCGACGCGGAGCAGAGCGCGGGGCAGCCCCGCGGGAGGGCCGGGCCAGCCCATCCATTCCCGGTGTATCCAGAGGCGTTCCCGAGGCTCCTGGGCAGGGCCGCGCTGCCCCCTGGCGCTACGAGTCGGGCAGGGGCTGGCTGTGGGTGCCGCTCCGAGTCTTCAGCTGCGACTGGGCGATGTCGGCCAGGGCGCTCTGGATCTTCTCGAGCAGCACATCCCCGCGGTACACGACCTCCTCCAGCCGCGCCGCCGCCTCGTGGTTCTCCTCCTCCAGCCGGTACAGGCTCTCAGCCTTCAAAGCAAAACCGGGATGATGCCCAAAGGTTTTTGGCTTTTTATGTATTTTTTTCACATATTTGTTGCTCTAAATGCTACTATCACACAGTCCTAGTATTTTTCCTACTGTTTCCCTTTAGAACAATAAGCTAACCCTTCTAATGCATACTTGGAATTCTGTTTAGTCTCATTCTTATGAAGATGCCTGACCAGGACATTTTGTTTTCCAGCCAGAATCTGAGAACACACAAGAAACGGGGCAAAGAAGCCCCTGGAACAACTCCAGTGCGGTAGAACTCAGGGAAAACTACCTAACCAACCACTCTTCTAGACAATATTTATTAGGTATGCTAATTTGTTAAACTCATAAAATCGTAGGAATCTGATGCTGGGTGTGCCCATGACCATTGGGACACCTGGAAGCTTCCAATAAAGGCCTGCTTTTTTTTTTTAAGAGTTTCCTCTTTTGATATTAGGCCACAGGGAAAAGCAAGGATCTTCAACAGAACCCTAAAGTGACTTGCTACTCGAGGATATTGAGGGAACAGCTAGTGCTCCCCAAAAGAGAAAGGTTCTCTTGTTTAATAGTTGACTGCAACTAATTCACAGATTAGAGCAGAATTTGCACAGTCAACTTCCCCAAAAGGGAACTCAAAAGGGGCAGATAAACTGTGTTGAGCATTTGTGTAGCAGCTCCTTTTATCATTTAAGACAAGACTCAGATCTGAAACATGCACCAAGATAACTTTAGTGTAAAAAAAAGCAGACCAGCCTAAGTACATTTCTATTAACCAAGTTTTATCTACCACTTCTCAACAAAACCTATTGTGCATTTTTGAGAGTGTTTCAAGCATCTTCAACACCATTTCTCTGAAGACTATCAGAATATTTAATACTGCACCAAATTAAGCAACTGAAAATAAAAATCAAAACTGGAATCCAAGTGATGGAATCCAAGCTAATTTATCTTAAAACCACACCAGACAAAAAGTATCAGAAGTTCTTCATAAAGACAGCAAGAAACTGTTGAAGTATCACCTCTAAGGAAAGCATTTCTCTACTGGATAACCAGCTCCTCCTTCTGGAGCACCCTGCTTTGCTCACACCACTGCCACTTTGATCAGACCCTGCTCAGTCATGGAAGAAACTGGAATTTGTCTGCAGCAGGCATTCTATCTTCAGCTATTAAAAATGCACTTACAGGAAATTATGCTAGTGCTAATGAGCCCAATTAGGATGTTCAGCAATTACTGTGACGAGCAAAATTCCCAAATTTAACCTCCTCTGCTTAAAATCAAACGTGATGCCACAGCCAAGTCATTTCTCTTTGGCCCATTTGGCGTCAATCTTCTGTAAAACACTTCCGAATGGTTACAGAGTGTCAATGCAGGTTTAAAACTTTCAGGTGATCTTAAAGGTGATCATCAGGTTTGTCAGGGAAACAGCACTCTGCATTCTTTATGCATTAAAAAAAATACTTGATGTAAATACAGCTGTTAAGAGTCAAAAATAAAAAAAAAAGATGGTTTTAATAGGTAAAATCTGTGAAATAACACAAAAAAGCCAAATAAAAACCAGGTTTGACTGGTTCAAAGGAAGACTGCTTGTTATTGAAAAATGATGAAATTATTTTGTGACAGAGCTGAAGAACTCAAAGGACAGCCTGCAAACTCTTTAACCAGCAACAGTGTGAAAGAACAAAAGATTTCTGTAGTGGTGGTTCTGCAGCTACAAAATGAAATGTGAGAAAATATGAAGTATTACCCAAGGGGGAAACAAAGGAATAAAACAATGCACAAAGCATCAATACTGCTCCATCTGTTCTATCAATATCTGAAAAAAAGGGTGAGCAGTTTCCAGTATAGGGATGGTGTCATAAAACGACCTTTTTAAATTTTTTTTTACATTTTAACAGAAAAATAAGTCTAAAACATTGTCACTGATTAAAATCTTAATTAGAACTAGAAGCAAGTTCAGTATTTCCACTAAGCCTACAAAGTACTCACAGGCTACCCTCACGAAAAATTCAGGTTTGTACTAAAATAATTTTTCAATGATGACATGGCTTAGAGATGAAAAAAATGTGTTCTAAAAAAAAGGAGGAATTTTGCCTTCAGGAATGTTCTGATACTGGAATTAGGAAAACTCCTACCTGCAAAGCTGCTGTGGATTCTTCACTGGGCAGGGAATCTATGAGAACATCGATATCTTTGGCAGTGCGAGCAATCAGAGCTGCGAACAGCTGGGCATACTCTGCACAAAACACAGCACAACTCAGACAATCAGTCACTCAGGGAATTATTGGAATTATTAGAAACAAGCACAACTCTGCTGTCACAATGTAATGCAGAAAATGCAGCGGACATCCATTCACGACTCCATCACCCGACCAGCTACGAGGGGGATCATTTGCCGAGGCCGGATTCTGCACTCGGAGCGCACTGCACCGAAGCACGTTCGCGTGGAGGGGCAGGCAGCCGGACTCACCTTCCGTGGGGTTCACGGGCTGGTCCTTGTTTATGGCCGTCTGGATGTTGCTGAAGGAGGCCGGGGGGCCGCACTGCTGCAGCACTCCGATGGCGTTACAGAACTGGTCCGCGAGCTGCCGCCACCAATTAACACCGCGTTAATCACCCTGCCCCGCCGCTACAGCCACCTCCGGCTCACGGCGCAGCCCCGCCCGCCCAGCATCCCCGCCATGCGGAGGGTGCGCACCCCACACCCGCGGCCGTTCCCCCGGCTGGAGGGCCGCATATCCGCATCCCCGCACAGGCGGCGCAGCCCGTGCCGTGCCCCACAGCCCCGGGAGAGCGGAGGCAGCGGCCGCCTCACCGAGTTGACGGCGTCCTGCAGCTGTGTCAGCCGGTCCGCCATGGCCGCGCCGCCGCCGCTGCCGCCCCTGAGGCGCGGGGCCGCGGGGCGCGGGCGCCGCCTGCCGGCCGGGAGGAGCGAATGGATGCCAGGGAGAATCCGCTCCCAGCGAGGGTGGGCAGGCCTTGGAACGGGCTGGAGTCACCGCTCCTGAGGGTGTTCGAGGAAAGATGGACTTGGCACTCGGTGCCATGTTCTGCTTGGCACAGTGGTGTTCAGTCACAGGTTGAACTTGAGATCTCAGAGTTCTTTTCCAACCCAAGTGATTCTGTTACTGCCACAGCCCGGGCAGCTCTGATCCCATCTGAAGGCTGCAGCAGTGCTTGGGTGCTCCACTCCAGCCCCGAGCTGAGCATGGAAAAGCCAGATTGTAGTGTTCCCAACAAGCCAAATCAGAGCCAGCATTCAGCCTCTGAGCCCAGGGGCTGAAGAATAAACGGCATTTGTGACAGTCGGTTTGTGCTTCTTATCTCTGATAGCTGGGTACAGTGCCAGCCTTCACGCAGGTGGTCCTTAGAGATCATCTCTTCCCAATCCCCTGCCATGGGCAGGGACACCTTCCACTATCCCAGGTTGCTCAGAGCCCCATCCAGCCTGGTCTTGGACACTGCCAGGGATGGGGCAGCCACAGCTTCCTTGTGCCAGAGCCTCACCACCCTCACAGGGAAGAATTTCTTCTGAGATCCAATCTAAACCTCATCTGTCAGTTTGAAGCCATTTCTCTTATCCCGTCACTACACGCCTTTGTAAATAACCCCTCTGTAGCCTTGTCACTGATGCTGCGGGTGCAGCAATGATACAAACTAATCCACCCAAAATGTTTTCCCCATGGCATGGCTGGATGAGGATTTTGTTTGCCTGGTCCCGTAGCTGGGAGGTGGGGTCTCGTCACGCTCCAGAGTTAAGTCCCAAACTGGCCGTCCAAACCCCTCGGTGCATTTTTAGAAGCTCCCGCGGCCGAGCCTTTCCTCCCCGCGCTCCCACCGCCCTTCCCGGCCGGGCCCGCCCGCAGGTGCCTGAGGGGGCGG
>VXBI01011586.1:110563-142787 GCA_013397375.1 Toxostoma redivivum
GCTGCGGCTGCACAGCCTTTTGGGGTGTCCCCGCTCTCCCGAGGGATGAGCAGGAGTGCGGAGCAAAGCTGCCTGCGGCGCTCCAGAAGCGCTGTGTGTATTCATAGTTATCTTAATCTTTCGTGCAGACAAGGAGAACCGCCCTCTTTTTTTCCCCCCCTTTCCCTCCCTATCCGCTTTTTTTTGTTTATACCTTAATTGCTGTGAACGCTATAATTTTAACTGTTTCGTGGCGAATTCGGAATAATTTTAACCGCGCCGTTGCGCGGATGCGGTACAGCTGATGAGGCTGATGTAGGGTTGCATTCCCCGTACAGAAACAAGGTGGCATTCGCTACCCATGAACACGAGTTTACATGACAAAAGGAAAGAGGTTAAAACCAGTGTTGGTTTTGTTTGCTTGGGTTTTTCCGCCCCCTACCATGTACAGGTGGTCATGGGTTCCCACCTCCCTGGTGGATGGTGGGTTGAAAACCACTGTCGCTATAAAACTAGGGAATTTGCAGCTTGATTCCTAAAGTTGCTTGTTGTCCGTAGTGATGTAATCTGACTTTGGCATAGTTTTTTTTGTAATTTCCTTGTATTCCTGCATGTGACTGAAATAGGAGTCCAGAGTTAAGTGTGCTATATTAAATACAGTTTGGGAAGATTTACAGTAACTTTTTTTTTTTCTGGTTAAACTCTTATCTGTTCAAATAAAGGAAAAAATAAACAGTTTCCTCTCAGAGATAGTTCAGAGATAAGCAAGCAGTCCTTCATAGTAGGGCTGGTATAAGCCTCCTTCTCTTAGTTTTGCTGTATTTTTACACTTGCTTCTAACTACAGTCATAGAATGGTTTGGGACCTTAAAGCTCATCTCATTTCAACCCCGCTGCGATGGGCAGGGACACCTTCCACTAGACCAGGTTGCTCAGTGCCCCATCCAACCTGGCCCTGAATGAATGAAGATTAATTGTCCCGAAGGAGACTCTTGGGATACTTTGCAGGGCTGCAGGACAGCATTTGGAACCAGTCCCAGGTGTGGACGGCTTCTCTCTGCCCAAGTCTCATGCCCAAGATCCTAATGGAGAGCCAGGTATTCCCTTTTTCTTGCAGGACCTAAAGGCTTTGGCTGGCACCTGATGGCAAGAAGGTGTGAGAATGAAGGCTCAGGGTTCTTAGACCTCAGTGATTATCTTAAAGAATGCTAACAAGCAGTTTGTCTCCTGGACTTGATGAAAATGGGTCATGTGTTGAGTAATTTTTTTACAATATGTAGAACGGCAAAGCAGCTATGAGACTAAGCAAACTGCTTTGCCTTGAGGTACCCTGTTGCTGTTTTTTCTTGCAGGATTGAGGGTGGAGGGGGAAAGTATTTCCCTCGTGAAAAGCTAATAAGCTGTGTAATTTGTGTACCAGAGCCTAGCTGATCATTAGGGCTTTAAACAAGGCCATTTGCTTAATGGTTCACTGAATTGAAATTGTCTTGTAGTTATTCAGTTGTGGACACCCATTTTGCAGGGATGGGCTCTGCTAACTCCTAATCCTTGAAGATTCTGCTTCGTTTTAAAAGTGCTGATTAGTAAAATCTTTGCACGATGGCCTGTGTTACCTCACTGGGCTTCTGATGGGCTGCAGCTCCTCAAACTTGGTTTTTGTGCAGAAGTGTTTTATACATTGTGTTTGTTGCCTTTCAGGGAGCTCTGTCTTCCTGAGGAGGAGTTCAACTGGTTGTGTTTGCTACATCCAAATCGGGCTGTGTAGCGTTGGAAGAACTAAAGTGAATTTATAGTGTAATCAGGACTGAGCAGTGCTTTTGTAAAGGCAGTTTATCTGGGTGGAACGTGTTTGTTTAGTCTATGCAGAGACGATACTTTATAATAAGAAGTTCACACACAACTTCTCCCTCACTTTTCAGGCTGTAAAGACCTCTAGCCTGGTGAACAGAATAGTCCTCTGGGATGGGAATGGTGCAGATGCTGACAAGCCACATTCTGTGGTGTCATCTGCTTTAAGCATCAAGCTGTTCTAAGCGTGGAGTCTCAGTACACGCACCATCAAAGTTCGGAAGCTTTCAGAAATGTTCCTGCTTCTTTTGGGCATGGGGTAGGTGCTGTATTTTTGGGGGGATTCATTAGTGTGGGAAGACAGAGATCTTGTAGCTGGACTCTCCCATCATCCCTGTCTGCATGGCCTTACAGGTCTGATAGGCTATGGCTCCAGGCTTTATTCTGTTAAGTAACTGTATGCTAATGTTTTTCTTACTCAAAGTGGTTGTCAGTCTGAGCTTGCACTTCGTCTTCATTAAATGTCTTCATGTGACTACTTGTACTCCCTGCATTAGAAAGTTCTCCTTAACTCCTGGAGCTTGCTTACATCAGGTTGTTCTGCATATCCACTGTGAGGTGCTTGGCACCAGTAGAAATGTGTTTTCTCTGACTGCACAGAACCTCTGTGAGGCAAGCATAACATGGCTCTGTAGGGGAAGACTGTTCTGTATGGGCAGCTGTGGCATTTCTTCAGTTGTGCTAGGTGTAATCAAGAACCCCGTGTGGTTAACTGCTCCATGGTGGTGGGCAGTGACACTTAGCTGTTGAGCTGGAAATGTGGTTTACTCAAAGCACCAGAGGAGCCAAGAGCTTGGCACTGAATCAGCACAATGGAAACGGTTCAAGCTGGGTGTAGCCTGTTGGGGAAACTGCGTGTCACAGGGAAGGGATAACAAGTGCAGAGGCTCTGGAGTTGATTGTCTTGTTTAAAGATTAGGAATAAGGACTTCTGATCTCAGAAGAGCTCCAGGAGGTTCTGTTTCTTTGCTGTCTTTACCGGTTCTGCCCTCCATGTAAGAGAAAAGGTAGTGTGGGGTGACAGAGTGGGCTGTTTGCTCTGTTCACCAGCCCTGTATGCAGGACTAGCTGTGCTCCAGTTCTGATGCTGTGTATGGAGTAATAGATGCTCAGTGCTCCATCTCTGCTCTGCTGCTGCTCGGTTTCAGCAACACTGACTTCCTTTGAGCATCTGTTCAGTTGATAAGCTCTGTAGTAGTTTGGGTTCCTCTCATGTATCTAACCCAAAATTGCTCTCATGTTCAGTGTCTGTTACAGTTCTTCATAAAGGGCAAGGAAGAGGGCATAGCCTGGCACTTCAGAGTGCTCCCAGACCTTCACTATTGGAAGCAATAAAACAAGCTGGGATGCCTGGATTTTGCTCCTATCTGCTGCTGACTTGCTGGATCAACTCTTTAACTTGTGAGGTGGTGTTAACTGTGCTGCTGGTCCTGCAGACCTGTCTGGTGGGCCACCTCCAGGCAGAGGGAGCTTGTCCAAAGGAGAAGATTGCATGCTGTGTCGCTCTGTGTGATCATGGAGGTCTCTGTGTCTGTCCTTTTAAGGATGTTTGACAAGACTGAGCTCTCTGTGCCTCAGGGAGTCTAATATCTATTTGGTACTAGAAACAGAGAATTGGTAATAGCAATAGACCTGGTGAACTGTGAGTTGATAATTTAATCAATTAGTCTTGCTCAGCATCTTCCCTTTCTGTCTCAGCGCATTGGGAGTGACTTGTTCAGATGACAGAGATGGAGAAGGCTGGAAGGGTGCTGTGGTCTGTGGCTGTGAGCAATTGCTCTTCCAAAAACTTAATAGAAGGTTCTGTTGCTCTGCAGTGCTTGTCATCTTTTAGGCCTGGCTGGAAGTGTGGTTCGAGGAGCATGTGAACATCAAGTTGAACAATACTTTGTGATGGGTGTAGATGTTCTTGTTCTTCACCCTGAGCCTCTTGTGCCCAGACTTTGGGATAATGTGTATCACATGTGCTGTTCTCAGAGCAGTTATGCAAACAGTAAAGCAATATAGAACACCATACCTTAATTCACCACGCTAATTAAACTTGAGAGAGTGCCTCTGACATTTAGAGTCTCATGATCACACTGAAGTAGTGTTGTGTCTTGCTGACGAATCTGTCCTTAGTTATGCAGAGGCCTCTGGGTATGGGTACGAAGTGGAGGTGAGAAACAAGGCGGAGCAATGCAGTTTTTTCCCCTTGATGTAGATCACACAGAGAATGTGTATGGTTTCAGCTTTTTTCTTGAAAGAACATCTAAGTGTGAATGTCTTCTGGTTCAGGAAGCTCTGCTGAAGGTTTTAAAGATCAAAGAAAAATATTTTTCCTGCGTTGTAAGCTTTCACTGTAAATTTCTGAATGTATAGCTCTATAGTCTGCTTTCTGAATGCTTTTCTTTAGCATTCATACCACTATTTGCATTTCTCATAGAACTTAAGCTAGTGAGAAAAGATCTGAGGATATCTGAATTCTGCCCAGGGGACTCTGAAGAATCAGAAACTGAAGGATACACTAAGTGCTGATTGTTTTTTTTTTTAGCTTTACTTTTACATTACTGTGTGAAAATTTGGTGTAGAAACTTCTGCCTTAACACAAACTGCAGATGATGGAGCAGAGAAATGGAGAATCTTTCTTTCCTCACAAGTGGTTTATGATCCCCTGTATTTTAGCTGAGGTTTTATTGGTGATGCAGTACTGGTATTAATTGAATTTTAGGAGTGAGCATGTAAGGATTGAAGTTTCTTCCCTGCACTGTGCAGAGTGGAGGAGGCATGAGGATGGGAGCTCCCCTCTGTTTACATATCAAGAAGCAAAGAAACTGCCCAATGATGCCAGTACTTGGCAGGAAAGAGAGAAAACTGATAGGAAAGCAGCTAGAGAGTACCCTGGGTATAGTTTCAGGTAAGAAAACTGCCCCCTCCCTTATGAATGGGAGCCCCCCTGTGTCACCAAGCAAGTGTCCCTGGCATGGGGCTTCTGGTGACTCTGTGTTAGGGAACTTGGCAGTACCAACCCTTGCCACCAGAGGCGATTTCATCGAGGAAGTATGAGTGTGTGTTCAGGCTTGGTAAGTTTTAGCTCTGTTTGGGTGCAGAGGCAGGCAGAGGAATTCAGGGGAAAGCCTGGAAGGCATTGTGCAGTCTGGCTACAGCCACCAACCAAAGAGCATCTTGTGGCTTCTGTGTGGGTGCTTTGCTTTCCTCCCTTGGCATCCCCTGTCCCTGCAGAACCCAGCACAGGGAGAAGCCAGGCTTGCTTGCAGGACCTGAATGGCAAGCCAAAGCTTATTCTCAAAGATATTATATCCTAAGTCATGTGGTTCTCTTTCAATTAGAATGACAGTGGATCATGGGGTTAATGCTCATTGTAAGAAGTGGTCTAGGTTGTGTCCAGGAAGAATTAGTCAGATTTTTAGGTCTAGAGATGGGGACGCAGCAGTCCTAATGATTAAAAACCATATGGCAGCAAAAAACATGGAATAGCTGAAAGTGGGTAAATGTATGTATGTAAACTACAGATTTGACTCTGTCTTCTGGAACTTGACTCCAATTCTCATGGTCTGTAGGAATTCATCTGGAAGGTCTGATAGATATTATGCAAGCTGGCTGGCTGATACAAACATACTGTGTCTGCCAATGATCAGGCAGTCCTCAGTATCTTCTCTTACTGAGAAGAGAGCTCACTTTTTGGAGTGTAGCTGGCTGGTTGGCTGGGCTAGTGATCTCAGCTGTATGAAATCCTGACTCCTGGTAGGAAGCCCTGTCCCTGTGTTCAGGTGAGTGCCAGGCTGCAGGGGAGGTACCCTGGCTGTGCCTGTATCTGCAGGCACAGCTCTGTGTGCAGCAGTCTCTGAAAGCTTGGTACAGCTCACAGGATGAGAGCAGCACAAAGTAATATCCTGCTCTGCTCACAGCTGACTAATACTGGGCTACTGGAAACTTCCAGGCTTCCCTTGTAATTACTTCCCTCTGGACCAAAAAAAAACCCTGTGTCTTCCTTTTTTTTTTTTATAATGTAGGTCTTCTTGAGCTCTCCTTGGGAAAATTCAGAAATGTGCTACTTAACCAGACCAATCCAGTGGAGGCTGTAATCAGGAACATCGCCAGCAATGTGACTGTGGTTATTTTTCAAGTGCATGCCCAGCAGAGTGATGTGGTGATATCCTTTGATAAGGTAAGAGTGTCACTTCTGTTGAGTGCTGGATCTCTTTCAACAAAGGACTTGGCTCTGGTTCATGTAGGACTATTGAACTGAAGCTGTATAAATAATGTCTTTTACCTGCTTGGCTTTTAGACAGTGTTACTGTAGCTTCAGAAATCCTTTCTTGTACTTATATCTCATAGCTATTTTGAAAGACTGAATGCTAAAGGAATGCTGAAGACTTGAAAACGATTCAAGGCTCTTTATTTGGTGGAAGTGGTGCTTTTGTCATGTGGCTCTACCGACTGTTGTCTATCAGCTTGTTATAATAAAACCAGATCTCTGTGTTTGCCAGATGCCCCATACACAATCACTTTGGGATGTTTAATTATCTGCTGTTCCCATGGCTTGGGTTGAACCACTACAGATAGGATGTGTTGTTATCCCAGCTCCTTGTCCTGAATCTAGTTCTCCTTTGGTTACACATGGAGAAATTCTTCCACATACTCCAGTGAAAGCTGCTACTTCTAGACAGGAATAAAAACATCCCTTCTGCTATACCCTGCATCCCAGTAATGATAGGACAAAATGAGCCTAATCCAAAATACTGATTTTTGTTGTTGTGGTGCTGGGAGGCTCTCACTGATACTTAAAAAGAGCATTCACTAATCTGAAGGTGGTTAGATGGAGGTCTGACAGCTGCAATCCAGTTCCCCTCTTTCCACCAGCATCTTTGAAATCAGAATATACTGAGTGCCAGGAAGTATCCTGGGAAGCTTAGAAGATGAATGACCTGTAACACAAGTCACCCAGCTCAGCCATCCTTGTAGTGGTGAAACAGCCGGGATTACAGGGCTGAGGCATTACTGTTACACTTGTTCAGTCTTTGCTTGCCTTTGGTAGAATCCTCTGCAGCCAGTTCAGATCCTCTTTGCATTCATGGGCCTTACCAGGCCAAGGGCAGTGATGCATAAATGCAGCTGTGCTGCTTTTAGGGCTGGCCTGCCTCTAGAAATATGAACTTGAGCCAGACCTTGAAGTCTGCCAGGTCCAGTGTGCTTCCTTAGAGCATTGCCTCAGGTAACTGTGGCTGCCTTGGCCAAAGGCACTTTCCATGCTGAAAATGTGGCTGCAGGTCAACTGGTTGTTCCATCTGTGAAACTGTGATACTGTCATTGCTACCTGATCTTTCCTCAAGAGCCCTGGGTCTGGAAGGGATGGTGATGCTGGGGATTGGGTCTGGCTGGCCTGGCCCCAAAAACATCCCATATTTCTGGTGTTAAGGCAGCTGTCATACAGTCATCTCTGTTCTGGTGGAGATAGGAAGTGCTGGTTCCCAAAACACTTTCTTGCTGCCATCTCACAACATTTTGTGAGGGATATTCTAGGCCTTTTACATTTTTGCTAGTCAGTCCATTGTCAGATCTGCTAGCTAGATTTCTCTGCAACTTGCCTGTGATTATCAGCTCTTTAGTAGTCCCACACTTACCACTTGGGTCTTTGAGCCTGAGAGAGGCAGTGTGTGGTGTCAGAGCTCCCTTTTTTCACCAGCTAGGGATGCCATCCAGAGGGACCTTGACTGGTTGAGAGGTGGGCCTATGCAGACCTCATATAGCTCAGCAAGGCCCTGCATGTGGAGCTGGATAATTTCAACCACAAATACATTTTGGGCAGGGCCTGATCTGTTGTAACTGGCACTGATATGTGTGTGCCTGGCAGGTTTGTGGCAGGAATAGCCTCCTGTGATATTATCAAAATACAGAAATATTACCAAACTGTGATAGAAATCTTCTCAAGAAGAACTGCTTGTTTCTCTAATTTGTTTCTGTGCAGACTCCGTCGGTGAACAGCTCAGGAGTTGGGGTAGACAAAGGGCTGGTGTCCATCCTTCGGCCTGAGCAGACCGTGTGTACGTGGTACCTGCGTGCCCTGGGTGCTGGCCAGGTGCTCAGCACTGCCATCTCCATTCCCTACATGGAGAAAGGTATGTGCTCAGGGCATAGCAGCTCTGCTCAGGAAAGTCACCTGGGAATGAAGTGTTGATCTTTGTCTTATGTGGTGGAAGTCTGATGGATATACCAGAAATTCTTTTGAAATGGGCTGAAAAAGTTTTTATTGTCACTGCTGAATTGTGAGTTGTGTATAGGATGTTCTCTATGGTCCTGCCATGACTTAAGCCTTAGAATATAAAACTGCTGTGCATGTGATCATGGAATCACAAACCTGTTTGGATTGGAAGGGAATCATAAAGAACGTCCAGTTCCAGCCCCACTGCCATGGGCAGAGACACCTTCCACTATCCCAAGTTGCTCAGATCCCCATCCAGCCTGACCATGGATACTTCTAGGGATCCAGGAGCAGCCACAGCTTCTCTGGGCAGCCTGTGCCAGGACCTCAGCACCTTCGCAGGAAAGAATTTCTTCCTCATATCCAGTCTAAATCTACCCTTCTTCACCTAAAGCCATTCTCCCTTGTCCTGTCGCTCCAGGGCCTTGTCAAGAGTCTCTCTCCATCTTTCTTTAGGCTCCCTTCAGGTATGGGGAGGCTGCTGGAAAGGTCTCCCCAGAGCCTTCTCCAGGCTGAACAACCCCTACTCTGAGCCTTTGCTCATAGGTCATCTCCATGGTTCTCCTTTGGACTAACTCCAGCATGTCCACATCTTTCTTGTTTTGGGGTGGGGTCTTGCCAGAGCAGAGGGGCAGATCTTCCCTCCCTGGCCCTGCTGCCCACTGCTCTTTGCATGCAGGATGTTGGTGTCTGTCTGGGCTGTGAGCACACATTGCTGGGCCATGTCAAGCTTCTGGCCAGCCAACATCCCCAAGTGCTTCTCGTCAGGGCTGCCCTCAATCTATTCCCCACCCAGCACAAGTGTTTGTGCTTGGGATTGCCCCGAGCCGTGGGCAGGAGCTTCCATTCCAACACTGCAGTCACTGGAGTCACCCATGTGTGGAGACCTGTCAGGCTGCAGAGAAACCCTTTTGCTGCCTACAGAGCCAGATTCTGATGTTTTTCTGTGCTCAGCAAGTGGATTGTGTGTGCAAGTGCATAACTGCAGTTAGCTTCTCTGTGTTCTAGATCCTATTCCTGGGGGCTGCAATCTAGAATTTGACTTGGAAGTGGATCCAAATATTTACCTGGACTACACGTTGGTTGATATACACATCAAGTTTGCCCCTGCAAACTTGGGATATACCAGGTGTGTGGAAAACTTCAGTGCACTGAGCAAGACCTTTTGTCCTGTGTTTGGTCAAAAGGATAAAATAAGACCCTGCTGTAACAGCTGAACCACTCAGCTGCTGGCAGGAATCTTGTTTGCTGCAACAAATGTAAATGGGGAAAAGGAGGAGGACAAGAGGTACTACATGAGAGAGATAAAAGTTGAGTTACATCTTGTGGGGGAGGTTATGCAACTTCAGAAATGTAAGCAGTCAGTAAATACTAGGTCTTTCCATTCCTTGTAACAGCTTAATTTGTTTGAGGAGCAATTGTGTGTTACAGCCAGTTTTATTTCTTTACTAGTACTAAAGTGTGATAATGACCCAGAGTTTTTTTAACTTGAGACTTCAAGGCATTATTTCCTGAGTGGTGCCTGGTGTCACAAGTGATAGGGGGTGAGGAAGACTCTGTTCAGAACTGCATGGAAAGACAAACAGCAATGTTGTGGTCTTTGGCTGTTGTGGCGTCTTGGAATTCTTGTTATGGCAATTCATAGGAAGCCTCTGTCAGTGTAAAGGCAGGTACCAACCACCTGTGCCAAGGTGGTTCTGTGTGATGCTGCTGTGCTCACAAATGCAGGCCAGCTTTGAGTTAGCTGTTGCTGTGCACCTCTGTAGAGCAGAGGCAAACCCTGTGGACAGGTAACTGCTGAAAACTAATGTTAAGGTCTGGAGCCTTGTGCTGGGCATGTGGCTGATGTGCTTTTCATTGCAGAGGAGCAAACCCCCCCTCCTGTGACTCAGGGACTGGGCAGAGCTCACGGTGGCGGCTGCACTATGATGTGTACCAGTACTTCCTGCCCGAGAATGACCTGTCCGAGATGGTGCTCATGAGCCACATACGGAAAATGTCTGCGGTGCAGAGCATCAAAGCCAACGGCGTTAAGGTGAGCCCCAGGCACTGGGTGCCAGCCATGTGGCAGTGGTGCTCTCTTGTTCTCTCCTCCCTGTGCTTATCTTCATGGAGGGGAGACATAAGGAGGCTCCCTGGCCCTGCTGAGGAGTGGAATGGCAGCCTTGCCTGCCTCAGAGGCCAGACCTGGACCAGTAGGTTGGTAGGGAGCCTGAGCTGTGCCCTCAGGCAGGGAGGAGAAACAGGAGTGGGAGAATTTTCCCCTGTCAGAAAACACGGTGCTGGAGGGAAGGCTTCCATCCTGTGAGCCTTTAACACAGATACTTCCTTTTCCAGATGCTTACACTGACAGCTGATGACAAGACCAATGTCTACTTCTCCTCACTTCCTGGGCAAGGTGTGATCTACAATGTCATAGTGCGGGATCCTCTGTGGAACACTTCTGCTGCATACATACCTGTGCATACATATGCCTGCAGCTTTGATGACCTGGTAGATAACTGCTCTTCCCTCAGTAAGTTGGGAATTGTCCTTGTCAACTCCTCTGCAGCTTGTTGTGCTCCAATATGCTGAATGTGATTTAAGATTATTTTTTCAATGTGTTCAGGAGATCTTTGTTTTCCACTGGGTATATTTTGTTACTTTATGGTGAAGTCTGCTTGTTGATTGAGGAGAAAATCTAGAATGATGAAGTAAGACTGAGGAGAACCAGTAGCAATTAAAGGTTTAACTTAATGGAAATTTAATACATGGCTTGCTAATGTAACTCTGAACTCTGTAGTGCCACCCCAACTTTGTCCATTTCAACTGGATGCATAATTTCAAATAATTTTTAGGACTGCAGATGCTGGATGTGAAGCTGAGCTAATAAAACACAGACTAGATTAAGTACCAGCCAGATTTTTCTAACTGTGCTGGTGCTAACAGGAATCAGTAGCCTGCAGGTATTTTGAAAGGAGGCAGTCATCTAAAATAAGAATGAAGATAATGTCAGCAGTAGTGGAGTGGCTACCAAGTCATGCTGCTTTGTACAAAGCTATATAATGATGGAATTTGAGCAGAAACAGCAAAGCTGCCACTCCCATTATGAATGCAGAAGGGACATGACTAATTGGTAGAATTTGGTTCATAAAGTAAGATTTGTTTTCATTATTTTCTTATATACTGTAACACAAGTGACTGTTGTCAAACTCAGTGTTGTCCTATGACAATGTGAGACAAATTACCTCGGCTAAACCTCTCTAATTCAGAGCACATGGAAAATAATTTCTTAATCAGTCTGGGCCTATTTCAGTGTTCTGTTGAAGATCCTACTGGGTCAGCTGTTAGTTCAGGCATTGCAGATCTGACAGAGTGGCAGCTCTCAAGTTGTCACTAAAGTTTGTGACAGCAACCTCACCTTACCTTAATCTCTTTGTTGGGACTAGTAGGTGGAATGCTCTACTAAACCTACCTTTCTTCTTGTAGGTAAACTCTCTACCAAAGTATTCTTCACTGCTTTTGCTGTTCTTGGTCTTTTCACCTGCTTTTTTGGACACAGATTCTGGAAAACAGGTACTGAATATTTCATCTCATCTCATAATTCTGGTTGGAACTTCATAAATGTTACTCTGTGTAACTTAGAATGGTGGTGTTATTACCAAGGTTAACTTGATAGTGATGCTGTGCCAGTTAGGTCCACTGCTTTTCTTTTATAGGCTCTGAGCCTTTAAGCTCAGAGCAGGAAGTTTCTGGGATGCAAAGAATAGAAACCTAGAACTAGGGTGCATGCTGGGCAACATAGCTATAAATATGTAATTTTTGGATTATCTATAGTGCTTGAGGACAGCCCTGTCGAGAATAAAATGTTCTGTCTCTCCTTTTGTGAGCTGCTATGTACCTTCTTCATTGTAATGTGAAGATGTCTGAAGATCCACTGCAGTGGGCTTGGTATGAAGCTTGCTAAATACTTTTTCCTTCTTCTCTAGACTTATTCTTCATGGGCTTCATTGTTGCAGCATTCATCTTCTTTGTATTCATTACAAGGGTAACTGGCCTTAGTTATGATGGTGAGTAGATGTGCTGGGATATCCTGTGCTCTTCCCAAACTCTTGTTAGGAACCCTTCAGGTACAATCTCAGTTGTGCTGTTGGCCAGCCACAAGGAGGATGATAGCAGGGTGATTGAGCTCTGATTGTCATACTAGCTGAAAATGTAACAGAGTAAAGTGTTCCTTCCAGCATCACAGTGATGCAGAATTAATAGCTGGATTTACTTTCAGTATCTATTCTAAGGAAGATAAGAGGTGTTTGGAAACTCTGGAATTTGCAACATACTTTCTTCCTACTTTCAGGATACATGGACCTCTGTTTCAGATCAAATGCAGATTTCATCTGTAAAATGGGAGTAGATGATCTGTGCCTAGCTTGTTAGACTAGACAGAATTAGTTCTTTCTGTCTGTCCCACCTCATAGAAATAATTTTTGATACATGTGCAGTAGCTGTAGCCACCTGAACTCCCTGGGAACTGATGTACACAGTACCAGGGCCTCCATTCCAGCCCCCCGCCACTCTTTCAGCAGCACATCCCAGCTGCAGGCTGGCATCTAAGCAAAGTGCATGAAGCACATTCTGATAGTTTTATTTGTTATCTCATGCAAACTCACTGAAAGAAAGCCAAACAAGCATGTAAATAAAGCTGCTGAACATGTTTCTGCAGGAACTGAAGTTTCCAGAATGCTGGAATTTTCTCTTCTCTCTTTCAGTGCGTCTTATTTTGACAGCAGTGGCTGGAATTATTGGAGGCCTGCTCTTGGTTGTGAGCTGGTGGAGATTTGGCTCTGTCCTGCTCAGCATGTTTGTTATTGGACTTGTGTTGGGATTTCTCTTCTCATCGACGCTCTTCTTTACTCCCCTAGGTAAGCACTGGAATCCTCTGCTTGGTGAGTGCTGTGTTGCTGCTGTGCTGCAGGCACACTGCAGGGCTCAAGAGTGAATGGCACTCTCTGGTTTATCTTAGTGGGATATCTAACGTTCCCTTTCCAGTGCTGGGAGGAATAGAGATGTACCTGAAAGCTTCTTTCAGCTGCACTGGAATTAAAACTACTTGGGGAAAAGGAAACTGATTGTTTTGCAAAGAACTTGGTGACTCTTCCTACTTAAACTGTGTGCCATCTCTATAACACCAGCTCTACTCCAGGCATATGCTTGCTCTCTTGTTCTCTATCCAGAACAAATCCCAGTAGAAAATCTACAGTCTGATTTGAAGACTTCAGGCATAAAGGCCTTAGACAAATTGCTTAAAAGCCAGTAAGCCTTCTGAGCTGGAGTCCCTCTGGGACATCAGAACATCAGCTCTACTTTATTGTAATTTTCAGTCTCAAAATTTCTCTTTGTAAGGTCCCTTGGTGGGACAGTGTTTTTTATCCTCCAGTCATCTGTTCGACTCAAGCCATGATTCTGTGATAATCCATACAGTTCCTGGTTGCTCTTCATTCAAGTGGAGCAGTGACTCAGCTGGAGGTCAGCTTGTCCCCTCTGGTGAATCCACAGGCCTTAGAAAGCAGGGGGAGCAAAGAAGGGTTTGAGTAATTTAATTTTCCTAAAGCCCAGAAGAATTTGTTCCCTGGTGGTGTTGTGATGGTTACATTTGCACCATACTCTGGAGTCAGATGCAGATTTTTAGATTAGAAACCCAAAACAGCTTCTTACTGGGCAGCAGTACTCTGGTACTTTTCATTCTTACCAGGTAAGGAACATGTACCTTGTCAAAAATGTTTGTTCTATGGATGAGATCTGCTATTCCAGCACAGAGTACAGGACCTGTGCTTGACTGGGACAGTTTTTCCGTTCTTGACTAATTGTTCCAATACATCTTAAACAGTCAGGATTTGAGCTCAAAAGCTGGGCTTCTCAACAATGTACTCCAGGTATTTCTGAATGTACAGAAGTTTGGGGGGAAAAAAGCTGACTCCCAAACACTTGTGAAAAAAGAAATGTCTCCCTCACTGGTAAATGTGTTGTCTTGGCAGGAGACTACAGGGTCTTCCGTGACGATGTGGTGTTCTGGGTGACCTTTACTTGTGTAGCCTTGATGATTCCAGTGCTTTTTGTTGGCTGCCCAAGAATCGTAAGTAACTGTGCTGTCACCTCAGAAGGAGGGAGGGAGAAGGAGGAGTCAGACTCCTTAATGCAAAAGGTTGTCCCATGGAATATGTACAGAAAACTTAGCACAGCTTTGTGAAGCTCAGCACAGGGCCAGTTGCAGGCAGTTCCTGTTCAGCCCCACTTGTGCTGAATGGTCCAGAAGCAAAGGAATGACTTGTAGTTTTGCATGCAGCATCCACTCAAACCTGCGTTTATTTGACTTGTGCTGTCTTATCAGCTTGGCTGGATAACAGATGTGTGCAGCTGATTTATCACAGAAGAACTGATAAAAATTACAAAATACTTGTCCAGAGAAGCTGTGGCTGCCCCATCCCAGGCAGTGTTCTAGGCCAGGTTGGACAGGGCTTGGAGCAACCTGGGGCAGTGGAAGGTGTCCCTGCCCATGAGAGGGGGTTGGAGCTGGATGGGCTTTTAGGTCCATTTTAATCCAGGCCATTCCATGATTCTGTGATTCTACTGTCTTAGGGAGGTGGGGAATAAAGAGTGTTCATCAGTCTCCTAAAGCTGTGGTTTTTCTCCCTGTCTAGCTGAACATCCTGGCTTCTGGAGTAGTGGGCTCTTACACAGTGGTCCTGGCCATTGCTTGTTACATCTACACAAGCCTTTCTTACATCACCTTAGACCTGCTCAGAAGGGTCCTCAACAATTACTTCAGCAGAGCTTACACCAATGTGCCTTTTCAAAAGAATGGTGAGTCCTCCTGAGACTTCATGCTCTGTTTAAGGATGAATTACTGCCTCTTTGGTTCTGTTGTAAACTGTGAGCGAGGGTAGGAAGGGGACAGAAGGAGAACACAGTACAGTGTGAGATTTAACATCCACATGAGAAATTCTAGTCCTTCAAAAGCAATACTGAGTAGACTCAAACACAGGAACCTTTGCAGGTTGTGACGAAGTCCCTTGTGAAAAGTGCTGAGGAGTGTGCAGAGTGGGCAGTCAAAGGCCTAATACAGGGAAGAGACTCTTCCCAGCTCCCTGTGTGTCCTGGTCTCTTCATGGAATCATTCTGGGCATCTGAGGATATGGGGATAATACTTCATTCTTTTCTGTCACTAAACTAGTTCAGTGTTTGTGCTTGGGAAAGCAAGGATCATTCTGCTTTGCCACAGGAATCTGTTTCTCTTTTTGCAGACTTCATCATCCTGTCAGTGTGGGCAATGCTGGCCCTCAGCGGGGTCACTGTGCAGCTGCGCCGGGAGAGGAGCGAGGTGCCCTTCCCACCACATCCCTATCTCACCTGGAAGAGGGAAAGGGAGCGTAGAAGCACCAATGTCTTAGACCCCAGCCATCATATCCCTCCCCTGAGAGAGAGGATCCACAACAAGCTGCTGCATATCAAAGAGTTCTTCCGGAAAGACCAGCCAGCCGGGGAGAGAACTCCACTGCTTCTGTAACTTGCCAAATAACTGGTGGGAATGGAGAGGGAGGATTTGAGAATGGTGAGATGATTACCAGCAACCAGCCAGTGGTGCAGGATTTACCACTGCTAATTTGTCCTGCTGAATAAGAGATTGCTGCTTGCCCAGCTTGGCAGAGCAGTTACCTGTCCAGTACACTACATGCTGTTTGTGACTCCTCTGTGGCACACTCTGCCTGCTGCAACCTGCTTGTGTCCAGCTGCAGAATTCTGTACTCATGGTCAAGGACAGGCATTGATCCTGTGGGGTCTACTTTGCTCTTTGGGTACGTGAAATATCAGCCAGGCCTTGAAAAGCAACCTGCTGATTGTTCCCTTCATGTGGAAATGTCTGCTGAGGCAGTGCCCAGCTTGCTTCCAAGGGTGGGCAGCCTGTCCAGCTGTGAGGGGAGGGACAAGGACTGGGCACACCAGAAGTTCTTCCAGCAGGAACTGAGCATCTCCTTCTAATACAGGTACAAAACATGTGGCTGCAGACACACTGGTTTCCAAGAAGTGTTACTGAACCTTGAAAGCTGAACTGAGTGACTTGAATTGAAACTGCACTGAGTTAACTGTTGTATGTGTGCACTGTGGGGCTCGGGAAGGGGACTGGTCTGAGACAGGACTTTTTCCTTCACTGTTGGGTGGTTCTGTAGCAAGCTGGTCATCTGGTCTCTGTACAGAGATGGTTGCTAAGAGAACACAAGAGGTTTGTCTCCCTGTTTGCTTTCTGAACAGCCTGTGTCTTGTTTCTGCTCTGCTATAGTATCTTTTTTTTTGATGGTGCTGTCATAAAAGAAAAAAGTAAGTAAGCTCTTTGTAGCCAATTATAACTTTTTTCCCCTGGAATTAGCTGAAACACTAATTCTTTATTTTTAGTCATCTTTTAATTTTGCCTTTAAGGGGTGAAAACAGCATTTAGCTAGCAAGATACTGACCAGGAATCTTGCTGACTGAATGTGTTCCTTACCTATTTGAATTGCATCTGCCCAAAGCAGAATGTAGTATAAAAACAAATGAGGGACCAATCTCCTGTGGTGGCTTTATGCTCTTCCTTAAAAAAAACCTAAGAGCCATTTTCAAAATGTCAACTGGAGCAATGTGTTTTGGCTTATCCCAAGGAGACCTGAAGGTGTTTTAGCTGTGCTTGTCCCTTGGCCCTGTCCTGGTCTCCAGTGGGAGGAGACCAATGTCTGTTACGCACTGGAGGATGGCTCAAGTCTCACATCCTGTGCCTTGGCACAGGCTATGGTGACTCTTCCTCCTTCTCCCTGTGTCTGAACCTTCAGTGAGGGCAGCCAAGTCCTGCCTGTGTGAGGTGAGTGGCTGCTCAGCTGTCTGCATGGAGCCTCCATGAGGGACTTCCCCAGGTGTGGAAACTTAAGCTCTCAGCCACCACTTTAAATTCTTGGTAGGAAATCTGTAAGAAACAGCTCTTTCTGAGGAAACTGGCAAAGGAACTTTTTCTGGGCACTTAGTTAAAACACCCTGGCATAGACAGGAATGAATGACTTTGAAATGGCTTTTCTTTAAGGAGAGCTCAAAGACCATGTCTGATGTGATTGAACCCTTCTGATGTTTAGAGACAAATCCCATCTTTGCTTGGAGCTGGACCATCTGCCTCAAACAGCAAAGCAAGGCTGAAATCCTGCAGTTTGGGTCTTGTTTCCCTGTGCTGTTGTGTGGCACATGGGGTAAACAAGGAGCTCTTCCCTGGGTCTCTGCCCATCTTCCCTGCACTGATTCTGAGCATGCCTCTGCCATGCTCGATGGCAAGCAGCAAACCCTTCTGTGGTATAGAAATGCTCTTCAGCTGTTTACCTTGGTGGGTTTTTATAACTGCTGCGATTAACGTGCAAGAAACAAGTCTAATTTTCTATATCTTTTATAATAAACATGTCTTTTCAATGATACTTTTAGAGTTTAGCCTCTGCCTTTCATCTTGTAGGGAGAGTTGGCTTTGAAAAATTTTTTTCTGGCCAAGGGCTGGGGTGGGGGAGCTTGGCTGGCGTTGCAGTGACACCCAGAGGCTGAGAGTGTGGCATGTACTCTGTGCAGCCACTGAGGGAAGCGCGTGGTCCAGAGAGGCTTTTTTTGAGAACTTTGTTGGATGAGGCTCTAGAGAACAAAGAAATGGCTGTCATCCCCTTCTTGCCTGAAAACTGGTCTGCAAGATCACATAGGAATCTTCTAGCAGAAGTGGAACTTTGAACTTTTTTCTGAGATCCTGACTTGGAGACTGTTTCCTTTTTTTAGTTCTGCCAAGAGATGGTTCAGGAATTTTCTTCCATAATCCCTAAGCCACAGTGAGTAACAGTGGTGATGATCATAATACATGAATTGATCCACTGCAGTGTTGAAGGGGTATTTTCAAGGCTTTTTTTGTGTACCCCTTGAGGACCAGGGTGAGATCTGTTTAAGGTCTCTTTAAGGTCCCTTCCAGCACCAACCCTTCTATTATTCTCTGATTCCCTTCTGTCCTTGCCTTGAGCTGTCCTTGATCTGGAAAGGCTTCTAAAAATGAGGTTGGTCCCCCAGAGAAATCAGTAGGCACCATCTCAAAATGTGCATTTTTCACTGAGCCTTGGAGCTTTTCACCTTTCTGCCTTGTGACCCATCAGCAGCTGTAGGTCTGCAGTGATCTTGGCAGTGTTTTTTGGGGCAAGCTTTAATGGAACTTTGGTTCCTGGTTGGTTTATCCAGTGGAGAGTCGGCATAAGAAACACTGACCCTTTGGGTATGCAAGGTGAGTATTGTGTTAGGTTATTGTGTCCTGACTCAGGGGCTGGAATTGATACATTCATATATCCAGATGTATTTGGTTTTTGCCAATGTCCATCTGGTTGTCCTCCCCTTCCATATCCTGGATTAGTAGGCTCTGGTGTCTGATTTTTTTTTGAAAACAACAGCTCCTGTAACACTTGTGGGTTCAACAGATGCTTGTTGTTTATAATATTTATTTTATTGTTCTCAGAGCCTGTCTGCTCTCACACCCAGCCCCCGGCAGCCAGCTGACTCCTGCTGAGCACGAAGGGCTTTGTGCTTCCTTGCACACTGGGAGAAGTCAACTTCAAAACAGAGCAATGACTGAGCTCATTTTGGGGGCAAGAGGGAGTGGCAGGAATGAGGCTTGTGTAGAATTTCCCTGCCTGCTTCAGAACTAGATCTTCACAAGGCTTGCCTGGTCAGAAAAAGCAGCAGTTCCAACTTTTCCATCTACTCTGGTGTAACAACAAATTGTCTAATATGCTCAAAATGAGCTTGATTCGATTTTTTTTACCCTGAATGCTGAGGGTGAGGGGGAAAGCCATATGCAGGAAGCAAAGAAGCACAGATAGAGAATTGTAGGAGGCAGCTGCTGTTTGCTTAGCCAGGAACGTAATGAGTTGCAGATGATGAGTCATTTAGAAATTTGTTTACCGTGTTCCTGAATGTAGTATTGGAAAAGGGAAGGTGCTGATCACCTTGCATCCATTGGTGTGCTGTGTTGAGCTTCCAAGAACTGGCTTCTCAAAAACAGCTCTGCTGCTGCTCACTGCTGGAAGAGCCAGCCTCAGGTGTATGGACTGGGGGATTTCTGGTGCTGAGAACACTGCAGAGAAATCGTCTGCCATTCTTCAAAAAAAGTAAACCTTCACCTTGGGAAATGGAAAGAGACTGCAGCTGGAGTTGGTGTGTTTCCCCTGTGCCTGTTCCCTGGCTGGTGCCTGAAGTTCTGCCAGCACGTGCTTCTTCCAAGACTGCAATGAGGAAGTTTCCCTCCTTGCTGAGCAGTTGGTTAAGGCAGTTGTCAGGTGAGTTTTTTTCTGAATGTGGGAAATAAGGATATTCCCTGATACAAGGGCCACGCTGGCTCACAATGTCTGGGGCTAGGAAGGTGGTTGCAGGCAGCAGGAACTCAGTCCCTCCTCCCACACAGCTCCCCAGTTATGCTAAATGGTCCATAAGCAAAGGTATTACTTGTAGTTTTACATGCAGCATCTACTCAAACCTGCATTTAATTGACTTGTGCTGTCTTATCAGCTTGGCTGGATAACAGATGTGTGCATCTGGTAAGAACTGGTAAAAATTACAAAATACTTGTCCAGAGAAGCTGTGGCTGCCCCATGCCAAGCAGTGTTCAAGGCCAGGTTGGACAGGGCTTGGAGCAACCTGGGGCAGTGGAAGGTGTCTCTGCCCAGGACGGAGGTGGCACTGGAGGAGCTTTAAGGTCTCACCTTCCCTCTGCCCTCATGCTGTGAGCAGCACCACAGTGCTCTTCTGGCCAAAGTGACCACCGGTCCTGCCTCGGACACTCAGACTCCAGGCTCTCCAAAAAGAACAACCTGAAGTTTTACACTCAGCAGCAGACTTTAACCAGAAAAAGTGCTTAAGCAAACTCTCTAAGCCAATGTAAATTTCATTTGGGCATTTACACAGGGATCCCAGTACATGTAATTCTGCATGAAAACAGTGCCATTAGTCCTGTATTTTAACAATCTTCTAATCCCCTGTGCTTGATAAAAAGTCAAGGCTGTTCAAAGCTCTTAGTTGTACAAACCAGCCCAGTTCAGTTTGTCTGCCCTTAGCTGAACAGCTGCCACACAGAACAATTGTGGTTACTTTCTTTTTTATCTTGTGTTGCCAGAGGCTCATCTCAGAGCCAGTACCTTGCTTTAGTCATGGAGACATCCATGTTTTCAATCAACTTTATTGATAAAATAAGTTTACTGTACAGTACACAATTCTAGCCATAAATCCTTTTCAAGCCATCTGCGTTACAAAAATAACAGGTATGCAATGAAAAATAGTCACTCCACACACTGTGAAGGCTCTTTAAAATCCTAAAGTGATCAGGGCAGGGGAATGAAAGGGCAGACATATCAAATGTGAAGACTAGGAGTAGATAAATTAAGTCACTTTTTTTTTTTTAATTTACAAAAATAAACACTTATCAAGCATTATTTCGTGATAGAGCAACCTCAAAGTACTTGCCACAGACCAACAACCCTCTCCCATATTTGGAAGCCAAACCAGATGTCAGCCATGAAGCTGAATTCAGCATCAAATGGATAGAAATGCCTCTTGACACCAGTGCCTGGCTGAAAAGATGCTTCTGGAAACAAGAACTTCAACAACTGAACTCAAAATTCCTTCTAAATTCACAACAACAGAACACTCCAGTGAAAAATGATGTTGCTTCTGGTAAGTCAGCAGCTTGCAAGCCACAGCAAAAATGAGAATTCTAAATTAGAGAAGCACTGGTGAAGCTTTACATACAATATAAAAGCAGACAAGAATATTCTGTACCAGATCTAAAATGTTGCCCCATAATTGCCCCTCGGATGTTTCACAAGTCTGGAAATGGCTGTAACTTTTTTTTTCCATGCATGTGAATGTCCTCAATGTGTTCTTAAGCCTAGCAAGAAGCCAAAGTGCTCTGCAGAGAAGCAGCAGCTTCTCTGTTTCTAAAGCAGGCTGTGAGAATATGGAAACCTGATTTACCTGTTCTTTCTACACAGGTATTAGTTCACTGAAAGCAAGCATTTACTGCCTGCTAATGCTCCTTTCTCACTTATTTCGCCTTAAAAGCACAACGGAAGGAGCAGTAACAGAGAACAGAACAAAGATACTGAGCTGCTCCTAAGTGAGTTCAGTGCCACTGAAAGCTCCCCCTTAGGCCTGTGGAACATTTACCTCGAGCTCAGGGAAGCTGTGCTGGGGCACAGGAAGCTGTACTGGACATATTGGATGCTTTTTACCTTCTGTGTTGTTGTCACTGAAAATCGAACTTAAGTGGTGGTTGATTTCAGGATAGCTCAGCTCATGTTGCTTGGTGGGTTACTAACAGCCAGAATGTGAAACTGTGGGTGGCAGCTGTAGTTCCCCAGTTTTCTGCAGCTGACAGCTTTCACTCTGCTTAACTCACTTTAAAACCTTCTTGATGACTAGCTAGTACTGAAGAAAGGAAAATTAAGAGTATTAATTGCAGGCTGCCAACTCTGCCATGAAGCTGCTTCCTCCTTCTTCCACCCTCCCTGCCACTGCTTTTATGCTCTCCAGTTGCCATTCCTCACTTAGGAACTTTGGCCAGGCAACTGGAGAGAAAGATATGGGACTCATGTGGCTTCTTACTGAAAGAGAACTGAGCTGGATTTCCTCTCCTAATGGTAAAAGCTGAGGCAGAATTGTACTGCTACCTGTATTCCTGAGAACAACAAAGTGGGAACAGCTCTTTCCATGTTCTCACAATACAATTCAGTGCACATATTTGAAAGAAACTTGTTTCATTTAAAAACTCCAAACTATTGACTAACAGTGTTCCTTATGTTTAAAAATTGGCCTTGTATTTGAAAGCAATACCCCAAGGCTAAATCACAGAAATCCTTCAATTTTATGCTGCCTGTGTGCCCCTCCCAGTAAAGAGGTTTTTTGCAAATGAGAATTTATTAAAACCAAAACAAAAGGAAAAAATGCTATGGATCATGCACAAAAGCATATTCATAAGTAACTACTTTCTAAGGCAGAGATCAGACTTGAAATCTTACCTTTATTATCTAAGAGTTGCACTGACCTTTGTATGAGCAATAATTTATATAAATTACTTGAAATCTCACCTTTCATCTGTAAAATGAGTTCATATAAAAAGAATTTGCAATTCAGCAAGTGCATTAATCCATTTCCTACTGAGGTTAGATCTATGGCAATCAATCTGTCACTGAGGGTATTGCAGAATACCAGCTGAATTTACGTTACACAGTCTAAAAGCCACTGAGCTGGAGTTGGATGCATCCTCTTGCTGGTGCCCTATTCAGTAACAAGTGCTTGACCAGTGCCCCCTGATGCTCCATTGGTTTAAGTGTGCAACTGAAGTTTGCTGATTCCCAGAGTCCTTAGCTTTTCCTCAGGCTCAGATCGCTGCTTGTCACTAATCCTGACAGGGACGTGCTCTCTGATGCATCCTCTTTCTTGAGGTTCAGGAACGATTCTCTAGTGATTTGAAGAATTTCTCTCAAGCCTTTGTTTTCTTGCTAAAACCAGAGAGAGAAAAACACATTAACAGGACTCCAGAAGGAAGTCAGGGTAACTGTTAAAACCTCCCCCCTACTCCAAACTAATACAGCATAAGGATTAAAACACTGATTTGAAATCAGTGCTGTGTCATCTCCAAGGGAGCACATGAGGTTGTTGACCCTCCTGCTCTCTTGGATGGGCTTTAAGCATCCCCTCCTTGAGATTAAGCTGTAGTGGTGCTTCTCCTGCTCCAGCAAGGCAAGGATAACACAACAGCAGTGAGTGACTAGGACAGTAACTCCATAAAACACCTGGGAGGATCTTTACTCCCTTTAATACCCGTGCTTCTGCAGCTTTCTCCTCACCTCGAGCTGGGTGATGCGCTCCTGCTCCTTGCAGCCGTGCCTTTCATCCACCTCAATGGCTTTTCTCATTACCGCTGCCATCTCTGTAATTTGGTCCACGTGCACTTGCAGCTCCTGAGATACAATATTTAGTAATATCTTAGTAATGTATTTTCTGCATTATTAAAAAAAGCCAAGCATTAAATGTGGTTTAGCTGTTGTGACTTTTTATCACGGACCTCAACTTTGGAAAACTAATTCTCTCTAACTTTACAGTGTGGGCAGCCACAGTGGTCTGTTTACTTAAATAAACCTGGTTTGCCCCACAGTGATCTCTCTCACTGGAATTTGACAGAAGCCTAACCAACTGTGATCCCTGGCCTCCAAATGGCTACAAGTTGGTGCTGTTCTTCCCTGACCAGGCCCTCTTGTGCAGCAGGAACTGATGTGTGCTATTTTGGATATGCAAAACTCTCCACTCCTGTAAGAACAGCATGGAAAGCCACATTTCTTCCAGGTGTTTGGAACCTGATCTCCAGTACCAGCCCATGGACAGACATTTCTCTCTAAAAAAGAGCAGGTGCAGTAATCATCTTTGCTATGTCGTATATGACAGAACTCAAACCTGTCCTCCACTCTCTATTTTAGATACTTTTGCTTGACCCCACCTCCAATTCCAGCTAATCTAGGCTCTGGACTTTAGAGGTTCAGGAGGAAGGGTCACTGCTGCCTCTCCCTGCAATGCTGCATGAGGAGCCTGTGCCCCTCTGGAATTCACTGCTGCTTAGTTAAGACAGTTTAAAGGTATTTCCAACAGCTTTTGTTTTTCAACTTGTCTTTTATTCCAACTCTGCTGTGATGTCAGTCCAGTTGTGCCTAACCTGGCCTTTGGACAAAATCCACAATATTTATTGGCTAGTATCAGGAAAAGCAGGACAGGAGGACTGAAATGAAGAACAGTAGAGCCTAAAGCTAAATCCCACCTATAAATGATGTATTCGATGGGAGATCCACTCAGCTGGCAGATGATCACCTTGCCTTTAAACTACCACAAAGAACTGCCTCAGGTGGAATCATAAACTTATCTGACCAGAACAAATACCCTTTACTGAAATAAACATCAGCCCTTTCCTCTCTGCTGTTCCAATTGCCCAAGCTGTAATTTAGCAGTTGTTAAATACCCACTCTCAATGTGAGGGGGTGGGGAAGTGCTTGCTGTAAATCTTTATTTTCTTTTCAGTTTCTAGTGCAGGTGATGACATGAAACATTATTTTTTAAAGCACTCCCAAATTTAGCTTGACAGGAAGCTGTGGTCAGGCAAGGATGCACCCTTGAGAAGGACTGGGTAGGAGCTGTGGGTTTCAGATATACTGCTGTCCTTCCTGCTTTCACAGCTCATGTGGGCTCTGGATCAATACAACTTCAGGCCTGTTCCAAGGTCACAAAACTGGCAGGCTCTGCTCTGGAAGGCACATGTGGAAAACTTAGATGGGATTAAACCAAAGAGTGCAATGACAGTGAAAGCCTCTGTGTATCTTTCTCTTTTGTACACATTGGGTTGTTTCTCTCCAAAGAGATAAAAAACAAAAAAGAGGCCGCATCCATTTTAGGGCCTTGTTTCAGCTGAGCAAATTCAAACAGCATGCTCAAGATCAGGGCCACTATCAAAATGCATTGTTGTTCTATTTAAAGGAAGTGCTTCTTCATCTGCAACAATCAATGCTCTTGTAATAATCTGTAAACAGCCACTAAAATAATAGCTGTCACTTGGGGAAACACCATTACTGGGAACAGGGAGCTTAACTCCTTGGGTATAGAGGATTTTTTACTTAACAAGAGAAAAGTATTTAACAAGTGTTTCAACATTATTCAATCTTCCTAAATATGAAGTTTGAGCTAGAGAATAAACAATGAAATTCCAGAAATCCTGTGTGTGAGGGTAAGGGTGATAAATCTTTTTCATCAGACATTCATGAAAGAAGAGGTTTAATGAAAATATTGAAGCCTAAATCTCCTGTTCCAATTACATCGTGTTATTTTTTCTTGTTTCTTTTTCCTGTTTTTCCATTGCAGTGCTCCTAAATCAACTATCACAGTCCATTTCAGGATGGATTTAATTTTACCCTCTTGTGTTGGTTCTCCTGAAGCTGGAGCAGATGCTATACCATATTCTGTTGAAAATTATCTGTATCAGATTTTATGTAAAAGATACAGTTCTAATCCAGTAATTTTTTTCATACCAATGGCACTAATTACACACTTAGGATGTTTAAAGCAGACAAGAATCAAATTCTTAAATTCTGTTTTCCAAGTTAGCAGAACCTAGCTTGGCTTTGCAAACTTTAGTTGGATGAGGGTAAAGATTATTAAACACTTAGAACTTATGTTTGTCTACACAGCTGCACTGCTCTAATGATTGTTACATTTTAATGAATTTTAATGAAATACTTTGCTAAAAAACTCATGTTTAGATCTCTTAGTGACCCAGAATAATGAATTCCCCAAAATTTAAAAGTCCTTTAGACTACTTTAGACTAGTGAAGTACTGAACATGTACTTGTGTTTCCTGCTTCATCCACTTATTCAGTAATCAAAAGGACTTTGAATTTTTAAAAATTTATTTACAATATTTAGGGGGAAAAAATTGAATATTGAATTTAAAAAGCTTGTTCCTCCTCCTCTCTCTAAGCACAGGTTTATTAATTATTTGTTGGTGTCACAAGCATAAGTCAAAGCTAGACTAAAAGTCTGACTATTACTAACCTCTGGCAGTGTAACAGGGTAGTGGCCTCAAAGATTGAAGTGAAACAAAAGTAAATTAAGCAAATGCAGTAGTGAAATGCTACCTGTTGAAAGTTTTAATAAATGAGAGAAGCTGGTAAGGTTGACTTACTCAACTGATAGTTTTCTGTTTATGTTGCATGGAGTGGATTATAAAAATTAGGACTTGTTAGTAGTACAACAGCACAAAAAGTGACATGAAGTGAGCTTTGAATTGATCCAGTACAAACTAAGGTGTTAACTAAAAAAACAAAGCAAAAAAACTCAATGAAGTTATTACCTTGGAATGTTGCTCTTTTAACTTCGTTATTATACTTGGATCATCCTTTTTGCTCGCCATTAGCAGCCTGAACATCTGCTCTCTGTACTTGCTCATGATGAGTTCCAGAGCAGACTGGTGCTCTTCGAGAGATGTGCGCAGTTCTGCCAACAGAATTTAAATTGCAATTAAGAGTTTAACACGGAGAACCAAATCAAAATGCACGAGTATTTCAGCTTGAGAAAACTGAAATGAGCTTGTACTTCCTGCACCATGAAATCTACACAGGCTGTCAAATGGCTTTGACGGTGATCAGCCTGGGACAGTTCCTGGCCAGTAACAATCAGTCTTTTGTTGGTGTGACTTTGTGTGGCTGTGACTGACAAAAGCCATCCCGAGTGTGGCTGATCAGCTTTACCCCAGCCACTACAAGCCACACTGTACCAAAGGCAGGAAGGAGTTCACAGATATGTTTTAATCTGCAGCTTGGCAAAACCAGAGTTGGAAAATGCTTCTGTTCAAAATACAGTAAGTCGAATGATAAATAACCTTGAGATAAGACTCATCTGAATTGAGATCACTGAATCCTTTGCTGAATTGAACTGTTAGAATACCTAAGGTTTTCCTGGAGGAACAGTGCAGTCCTAGTGTACAGAATTCCAGAAAGAATTATACTTCTCTACTTACACCATAACTTGTTCTGACTGCTCCCATTATTTTCAGCAGTGGTTACACACTTCTCCAAAAAGATCCCTACAGTCCATAATTAAGTTCTATTTATCTCCTCACTTGTGCTGGACATTAGGTAAGGACTGAAAGAAGTAATTTTTCCCAGATCTCTCATTTTCTTCATTAGCCCCAGGCATTGGACTTTAGGACTCTTGAATTGTATTATGATCAGTTAAACTGACAAAATGAAACTAGAAGAAAAATTTCTTCTACAGCAGTATTTTGAAAAAAAGATCAGTGCTACAAGTCTCATTATTTCCAGTGGTACAGGCTGGAGCTTGAAAAGAATAGAGTATTCAAATTTACCTTTGTTTTCCTGTTGCAATTCCCTAATTTGTCTGTTTTCCTGCTGGATACCCATCACTAGAGTAGACCGAGGGCGATGTCTTGCTACTTCATTGAGCTCTTGGATTTCCTCCTGGTACTGATTATTACAAAAACAAATCAACAAGGCACAGCACATTTGAGTAACCAAAGGCAGGTATTACTCAGCAGGTCACAAAGCACCAGTTCTACTGTCACTCACAGCCTGTAACCAGGAAGACAATGCTTGCTTTTAAGTAATAATAATATCAAGTACACACACCAGGTGTTGCAGACATCCTGTCCTTTAGAGACACAAAAGCATCACCTTTGTTTCTAAACAAGTTTCACACCTTAGATGTGTGTAGTGCTATTTAACATTCAGTTAATGCAGGCCAAGTTCACCATCAGGCACTTTAAAACTCATAGAGATGTGGTAAAGACAAACCCTGAGGTATTAACCTCTTGACACTTACTGTGGCTTCCCAAAACCTTAAACCACAAGGCTGTGTGGGTACAAGTCACTCAGCCCCAAGTCACTGGATCCTGACTGCCAACAGATGGGGAAATGTAATACTCTTGATCTGAAGCCATGAAGCCTCTGCATGACTAGCTTTACAGGGCTGAGTTGCATGCAGGGTTTTATTATTTCATAGGCCCATTAACATATCTTGGGTTCATTAAAGTGACAGGATGAATTCCCATATGGAAAGTCACAAGGCATCTTTATGTTTTCTCAGGAGTTATCTTGTGAAAGTCACATTCAATCTAGTAACATGCCTTGAGCAGCTTAACATCAGAGTAGAAATGAGTACAAAAAAGCCCAAGAGGCTATTTGAAAACCAAAGGAGACAGTGCAAATACAAAGTATTCTGTACAGAAGATAACATGTCAAAGCCTCTGTATCATTAAATGAGCATGCTGAAATTGTGTAGTATTGCATTGGAGAGCAAAGCAAGAGACATCACAGAGTACTTTGTGATGTGAAAAGCCCATTTCTACCAGTGATCTTTAAATAAATGCTTGTTTTCAATATTTAAACTGGAGTAACTGTGAAAATGTTTCACAGTCTCAAACCATATCAACAAGCTATTTTTAGATGAGAGCCAGACCTCTACTACAACACTAAGTCTGCGTTTCAGGATTACCCCCCCCCACTCTCATTGTGTGCTGCACAGAAGCAGCCAGAGGCTGCAAGTGCTGCCATTCCCAGGAGCAAGCAGGGCTGGAGAGCAGACCTGTTTCATGGCTTCCACCCGCTTGTTGAGTGCCGTGGTCTGTTCGATGAGCGCCTCGGCCGCGCTGTCGTGCTCCCGCAGCCGCTCCACCAGCGCCTTCGCGTCCGCCAGCGCCTTCTCAATCGTGCAGCTCATTTCTGAACACAACAAAGGCAGCAGCGTTGGCACCGCGGCACCGGTGCCACAGCACGGCTACCTCGGGGGCAGATCAGCTGCCGGGGGCAGGGCACTGAGCACAGGGCAGCTGGGCACTGCACGTGCTGCTGCCAGAGTGATACAGAAAGTAAAAGAATGTTACATGAACTCATTCATTTTTAATGCTGCTTTTTTTTTTTTTTTTTAAATGTGCCCTCCTAACAGATGTACTTAAGGATAACTGAGGTGTAAATCCAGCAAAAAAGAGAATGCTGAAGGGTTACAGTAGCCCGGAAGATTCTGATGACTTGCATCAGCAGAGAAGGAGCAGCTCAAACTGATGGAGCAGAGAAAATTGCTCAGGGAGAGTTCAGAAGATGAAAGGCTCGTGTTTTGTTCATGTCTATAAATGAACATGAACATCACTGCATGGAACGGAACCGTGACATTTTTGACAGCACAGAAAAAGACAGCAACTCAATGAAATGAACAACTGCACCCTTAAAACATCGACCTTCTACCTGCAGCACTTGTTTACAGGAATTACAGATTGCCAGAACTGCCAAACTTGCAAAATGCTTGTGCCTATTGCCAACAATACTGGCCTTTGCACTACATTTTTTCATATTCATGCTTGGTAGCTTAAGTTTCAAGAGCGAGATTTTCAGCCTATGTTTTTATTTTCTTTTAAGGAACCTTGGACTTACTCTACTGAAAAGGAAATCTGTTTAAACTCCTTGAACAGTCTTCAACAATCAAACAGCAGGGATAGAGGTTCATAAAATTTATGACCCTTGTAGCTATCAGCCTGAATATTTGGTTTAGGAAATGTTCTAAGGGACAGAAAGAATCACTAAATCCAGTTCTTAGCCAGGCTGTTTGAAAAAATAAAGATTTTTGTAAGCATTAAAGATTGAGTCTTTCCTCAGCTACATGAAAAAAAAATCACTTCAGATTGATTTTCTAACTTTCTCAGGCACCTTCACAAATCATAGCCCAGGATCTTTAAGCCAAGCTTAGAGAAATCCTCAAATTTGCCTCAAGTGACCTTTTGTCCCGTCCCAGGTGAGCAGTAGAAGGAAGGATATTTCAAACATTAGACATTTTACCTATGTTTTCTGGGATTCATGTGCTAGCAAAAGCATCAGCATTTTGGCACATGAGGTTCCCTGTTTTTCAGATAGCATTTGCATTTAACTTTCCATATGATGGATTTGAGATATCCAGGTCTACAGCAGACTGCTGCACTATCACAGGTAGTTAATTTATTCACGCTGACTTAGCAGTTGGAGCCTTTTCAAATACGACATGGAAAGCAAACAGACTGCACTTTTTTTAGGGATCTGCTTTTCTTGCTCTGCCTTCCAGTCAGATCTCCTACAGAAATATCCCAGACAAAAGATGACCTTCCACACAAACTGGCTGAACTGCTGCAGAAATTGATTTAGTGAGATCCATGTTGCTGCTGAAGAGCAGGTTTTAACTCAGCTCACAGTCCAGGAATTCTCTGGCCACTATAAACAAAGCCTCCAAGGCCTCTCCATGAGCTGGGAATACATTTGGCATTCAGACTACAATGCACTTAACACCTCTGATAATTTGTCTGCATTCACATACATTTTTAAACAGTGATGTTTACTATATGCATTTTCTCGGTTTTGTCCCAGCCCAACCACACCAGAGAAAAGGAAGCTTGTTTGTGGCAAAGCCACTGATGGTTTTTTTTTTTTTTTCACAGGGAATGTGCTGGGAAAGACATGAGGAATGCAGCTCCATAAATTCTGCAGTCACTGTCCCCTGTCAGGCCAGGGCCCAGCTCCAGTTTTCAGGTAGCATTTGTACTGCAAAAAGCAGAATCATTGTTTGTATCATGGTAATTCACAGCCAAACCCTGGCTACCTTTTGGACAAAACACTGGTCCTAATCCTTGTAACTTAAAATGCCCTCTGGCTGCCAGTGAAAAACAAAACCTTTGCCCGATCCTGAAACCTCTGAGTTAGCCTGGATATTTAGGAGGTGGAAAAAACTCCAATTAATCACACATAATTGATTTAAGCAAACTCTTATCATATATTATTTTTTATGAGCATGACTATGGGAGCTGAAGTTAATGATTCCTGAGCCCTGCCCTACCAGAGGTGCCCAGTTGCACAGATGCTCGTTAGTGCAGCCTTGTCAACAGGTAGCAGAGCACCAACTCACCCCAACAACGCTCCTACACACTGTCACTTCCTGCTATTTGCTAATGGCTTTCATTACCGAATTAAACACCAAAAAACAACAACAAAGAATAAAGATCTCTGTGTGACCACCGCCTTCTCCGAACTTTCTGCCTCTTTCTTTTTTTATCCTTAATGGAAGCCACGTTTTCCCACAGCCTGTGGGTTTTGTTACCACGGAGACCAGTTTGGCAGCGCTAAGCCAGAATGCAATTTCCAAGGAATTCCAAGGCTGGTGCAAAGGTCCCGGTGTGACAGGAGCATGCCGGGGATGTCACCGCCGCACTCGCGGTGTGACAGATCCCGGGGTGTCCCCTCCGCACTCTCGGTGGGACAGGAGCGTCCCGAGGGTGTCACCGAGGGGAGCGTCGCCTCCTGCCCCAAAACGCGGCGCCACCGCGACGCTGAGGGGCGACACCGGCGCCAGCCGAGACACGTGAGGGGTCCCTGGCCCGTCCCGGCCCGCGGGTCTGAGGCGGAGGCAAGGGGTGTCCTCCTCCCTCACGCCCCTCAGGGCGCCCCGGCCCTGGGGCGTCCCAGCGCAAGTCTGACCGCGCTCCCGATTGCCCAGCTGCGGCCACAGCGGCAACGCCCCGCCGTGTCCCCGAACCCCTCCACGGAACTCACTCATGCCCGAGGCTCTGGCCGCGCCGGGTGTGAGCCCGGACCGGCCCCGACCGATGTCAAATGGCGGCGTGAGACGCGGGCGGCGCGTCCCGTCTCCACCAGGGGGCGCCGTGGGGCGGGGGCGGCACCGGCCGCGCGCCGCTCTCGCGAGAGGACGTCCCTCCGCGGCCGCCGGCCCCAGATCTCGCGAGAGGACGCCCCGCCCTCCTATAGATCCTGAGTCCTGCAGGTCCGAGCAGGGCTTTGGGTCAAACGTCGGGATTTGTGTCACGTTGTACATCAGCAGCTCTAGCGGGACACTCAGGATTAAGTAATTGCATTGTGAAGAGGTTTAGATTGGATATTAGGAAGAAATCCTTCCCTGTGAGGGTGGTGAGGCCCTGGTACAGGTTGCCCAGAGAAGCTGTGGCTGCCCATCCCTGGAAGTGTCCCAGGCCAGGCTGGATGGGGCTCTGAGCTACCTGGGATAGCGGAAGGTGTCCCTGCCCATGACAGGGGGAACGAATCTGCACGGGGTAATAGGATGACTTCCCAGGCCGGGGCATTGTGAGATTGTGTGATCGTATGCTTGTCTCATCTTTTAAGAAAAAAGGGGGACAGTCCCAAAATGACTGGGCTGTGCGGCTGAGAGCCATCACGAGCGAAGTCAGCAGTAACTGGGGAAAGTTAACGCCGGCAATCGCAACCACCGACCCCCTCCTAAGAACAAACCCCAGATTGAAAGGGAGAGAACTCCGGCTGCGCACTAACGAGCGTGAGAAGCCAGAGACACACCCAGCAAACGGTGCTGAGTACTAATTAACAGATTACATAACTTGCGGCTCGTGAACACTGATACTTCTGTTTCTTAAAACGTATAAATAGCGGGAAGTTTCGGTGATCGGGGAGCTTTTTGCGGGAACGCTCCTGCTCTTTGCACACTGGAATACAGAATTCCAACACACACCGGAATAACACACGGAGCTCCCGCCCCTCGGCGTGTGCGCCCCGCGCGGCGATCTCGCGAGAACAGGGCGGCCTCG